>OY757918.1:44820158-45285550 GCA_963585895.1 Sepioteuthis lessoniana | reverse complement strand
GTGGTTAAAGTTTTTCTCAATTATTTTTCTATTATGATTGCTTTATTTTTGTATTCATGCTAAAAAAGAAAATTTTAAAGAATGCTTTTATATGCAGGCATATTTTGAAGTTCGAAACGGGTAGGCAGGAATAAAAACAAATAAATAAATGATAAACATATCATCTAATTAACACCAAATATATATCTTTCGTTCATTTATTTTTCCCCATAATATATATATATATATATAACTTGTTTGTCTTATTTGGATTATTTTAGAGATGTAAAGTTGGTGACCTTAACAACTTTTGTTTTGCGGGATGTTGCTTCCTAGGATTTGTTCAATATAGCTCGTAGGATTCTTGTGCAATTCCTGTCTAGATTTTTCTTTATAAGCTTATTCAGCGTCCCAAGTGGTGTATGCGTATAATAGAATTGACACAATCACTGCTTTGAAAAATTGGGTTTTATTTTATCGGATAAATCTGACTTCCATATGGTCGATAGCCAATCGATAGCAGTCCATGCCTTCTCTAGTCGCATATTGGTATCATTTTCAGTAGATGAGACGCTACTTTCGAGGTAGGTGGACTTGTCCACTGATCTCAGAGAACCACCATTTAGCGTGGAAGATGTCTCCGTTTTGTCTAAATTCATATGGGAGGCCTCTTCTATCTGCAGCCTGTTCCAGACATATATTGGGGGTGTACTCGTGATGTAATGGTTAGAGCGATGGAGTGCGGAATCGTAGTAAGCGAGTTCGAACTCCCAGTCATGCTATTACGTTCACTTTTGGGGCAAATAACCTTAAGAAAAGGTATGAACCCCTTTATCCGTCCCAGCTATGGGTTAAATAGCACCACTACTGTTCTTCTAGGAGAATGGATTTGGCATTAAATAACCTACAAAGGTTGATATGCCATTAAACAAAGAAACCAAACCAAACCAGACATGTTATGTTATGTAGCAAGGATTCAGCCTGGGTAGGTATATTTACAGGAAGTGCTATGTCATCTGCGTAATCTGCGTCTTTAATAGTTTCTGCTGGTTAAGGACGAACTCATAAACGACGTTCTCCTATGGACCTCTTCACACGGACCGGCATTAGTTTGAGCGGGGGCATCGTCTGCTTCTTGCCTATATATATATATATGTGTGTGTGTATTTGTGTGAGTGTGGAAAGATGTAGGTATAAAGATATAGGTATATTAAAAGTTATAGATTTTCAGAAAATATGATAACATTTTTTGAAAGAAATCCCGTTTTATTTTATGAGAAAGATCACATTTCCAATTGATTGATAACCTGTCAATAGCATCTAATGCCTTGTTAATATTACTCTTAGTAGATGAGATATTGCTACCGAGGTAGGTAAACTGGCTTACTAATTTTAAAGGCTTACCATATAATATGGTGCTGGCTCCTTCTTGTTTAAAATACATAAACTCTGTTTTGTCTGAGATCCCGTTGTGACCAAACCTCCGAATGCCTGCTTCATGTTATACAGTAAGAATTTGGCTTGCGCAGGTGTCGAGCTCTAGATCATCTGCGTAGTCTGTATCTGTAATAGTTTATACGATATAATGCCTGTTTCTTGCTTTTGTCAGTGTAAAACAATTCATCCATCTGATCTAATTGCTTTAAAGTTGATCAAATTTTACTTACTCTTATTCACACTAAGTTTCATTTTAGAATTTTATTCAGAAGACAAGAACTGTGAGTAAATGAATTTGTGTGTGTGTGCACGCGTATTTGTATGTGTGCTTGTTTTTTTCAGAGAAATCTAAAGTTAATTCACAAACCAAACTCGTTGACCTGCTCTTTGCTTGAATCTTGAAGCCACCGATAAAACCGAAACCATCTTTTATCTGTATTATCTGGGCCTAAATCCTGATAGTTTAACTTTTGTTTCAAATTGTCTCTAAAAATCTTTATGCAACTGTGAAAGCCAAAATCCATATTGCTGGTCTTCGTTAAACAGGCAAGGTTTTTCTGAATATCGAAGTCTTTGAGATGAACTTCAAAATGATGGCACAGATTTCGTGATAAGATGAGGAACTTGATTCGAAGTCGGGGTTCCATGAAATCGTTCACGAGAAGGGATATCGAAAAATGTTATCTCGTTGAGCCACAAAACAATTCACTTAAGACGGGCTGGTCGCTCATAAATGGAAGTCTACTGAGAAATGCAAACTAAGCAATTGATCTATCTTATTGAAGCTAATGAATGTGTTTACCAAATGCAACACAAGGTCAATTTTTAAGTAGATTAAAGCTGGTTTTTATTCGTTTTCCTTAACTTAGACTAGTTCTTAACCAAGGCTAAATAACCAATTCTGCACGATTATTAAACTATAGCGCAAAAAGAAACCTGTGACGATACCCACTCGGCCTCCCGAATACGTCAACTTCTTCGAACCATTTCACTTCTTGGCCGGTGATCAGCTAGTGATTCCGAGAGGGGCATCGCACATTTCTTCATAGCTACAAGAAATACAATCAAGGGAGCGGGAGGAAAGAGGACAAACGAACAAAATACTTGGGTTAACTCAAGGTGCAAGAGAGGAGTTATGTAACATTGCATTCCCTTGTGCATATGTAGACTAACGCTAGCATAGATTTCTAGCGAAATTTCTACAAAGCTACTAGGAATGCCAACCTATCTTGACCAGTCTTCCCTCACTGCTCTGGACTCTCTCTCATGCCAACTGGTCTCTCTGCTGTCCAGTGTCGATTGGCCACTCGCGTCACCCTTCGCTAACTGCCTTCTGTGGGTTCCTTTTTCCAACTCTTACTCGCGTTCCCTTCCTACTTCCGGTCACGTCGAGATCTTGGGTCCAAATCCTTTGTCTGGTTTCGCGCCTAAACAGACAGGGATTGTCTGCTTGGCGGACCACCTACATAGTGTTACAAACCTACTCAGCTTCAACCAGGCTTCTAACCTTCATTGCCATTATTCTCATGTCGACTCTGACCCGAAATTGTAGTACTTAATATGGGTCAAACAGATCTGTTTGAAACTAATTCATATTCAAGAGAACTGTATCCAAAATGTCTCTTAAAATCACCAACGCAAAAGTGAAGACATGAACACGATTTCCTAACCTGTCGGCTTGGGAAATTGAATAAAAACTATCCTGGCAGTTTCCAGAATAATATTTTGCATACATACAGACAGACAGAAAATTTTGAAATAATACATATTGTCAAGAAAAAAATGATAATAACATTATTCTTTTTTTTTTCTAGGATGAAGTTTTCTAAGAAAGCCAGCAAGAATCCTTTTTCCTGGTCACCAGACGACCAATCGTTACAGGCCAATATCTGGACTGTAGCCATCCTTCTCGTCGTTCCGTTGGCTATCGGATCCAACTACGTCACTACTGGAGGAACGTTTGTATTTGACGATCGAGAATCTGTCCTAAAGAATGAAGACGTCTACAACCTTAGCATTCCAATCACGAATATTTTCGCTCACGACTTCTGGGGTTGCAACATAACGTCCAACCTCAGCCATAAGTCCTATCGACCACTCACTATTATGGCATTCAGGTAAGTGGATCTTTGCTATATAATGGTGATGTAACACTAGTTATATAACCACTATTTTCTCAAACTTTCCGCACGAACAGAATGTGTCACGAGGTCAATTTTTAGTGGGGTTTAACAGGGTTGGAGTCAGATTTTTTTATTCTTCTAAACCGGTTACTATAATAAGTTTAAACAGCCCACTCTAGCCTATTATTTACACATTGCATTGACACCCTTCCGAATTAGGGTTAGGGATAATGTGTCTTGTGAACACCAGTATAGGTATCATATGATTAGGTTATTCGCTCTCTGCTTTTCTTTTGGTAGCTGAGTTGTGAATGCAAAACGAGGAAATCCCATCAGGAACAGATATTGTATGTTATAATTCTCATAAGATGCATCTCTTATAGCAATACATACGGAACATACATTTCAAGCGTGTCCATAGAAAAGTTCAGTTATTCTATCAAATTTTCAGAATAGTCTGGCTTTTGCACGATTTTTAATTGATACTTTACCGTCTTCCTATATTTTATTGTTAAAAATTCGTGTCATGTATGTATTCACCAACTCCTTTCCATTGCCAGGATTCTACACAAGGTCATATTTTTAAGTGGATTGAATTTAGCGTATTCCTTGTAGACCGGTTGTCTGACTAAAGCTGAATAACCCAATATTCCTCCTATTTACTCATAGCTGGAGGGAGAATAATTGAATTCATACCTTTCCCAAGGATATTTGTAGAATGTGAAATGCAATCAGCCTCGTCTAAGATTTGAATATGTGTCGCCGTGTCCATTTCCTACACGGCACCTATTACACTCCGGGAGCCCCGTGTCATGTAGATCCTTACAAGTTTCTCGAAGACTCAAAAGATATTCCTCATTCCACAATTCTTTGAAGTTAGTTTACAATTTCAGGAGATCCATCCGAATCAGCTTTCGCAACAATATCTCCATTAAGATTCGGATATAAAAAGACATTCAAAGTTAATGGTAACAGTTCAATATCAGACTTACCCTGTTAAGTCAAAAGTCTGGAGTTTATAGTCATGAGTATGTTAGAGATCAAGTTAAGAGAATTTAAAAGAGAATTTTAATTTTTTTTGTAATAACGTTTTGACCATTGTATATCAAATTATCGCAATTTTTAAAGGGGACGACACCTTCGGATGTCAGTCACGCTTTGCCTCATTTATTTAATAGTTTTTAATATATCCATGTGTTCAATCAAGTTTACACCAAGTAAACCGCTTATTCTGATCTTATTGTTATGACTATTATGGAAGAATGCTAAATGCTGTGTTTATGTTTCCTCAATTTCTTTTGAAAAAACTCTCAAAGAAAAACTCGAACCGTATGTCAAATTCTTTGACAACAAGAATGGGACAAGTTCCTGTCCATCCTCTATTTTTTAGTACAACTAATTGAAACTTCATTATAGTATTATTCGTATTAATGTTTAAAGGTAACATCACCTCTTTTACCAGGTTCCAATTGAGTTTTAGAAAATGGAACGTTTAGAAAAGTATGACCTCTGACTATCTTGTAAGAAGTTTATGATCATAAACGAATCCCGTTAGAGAATGAAACCGGTATTATCTGTCGATTGGCTTAGCGGTGAGAGTATTCGTCAAAGGACCGGAAGAACAGGGTTCAATCCCGGGTCGAATCATACCAAAGACTCAAAAGTGGTACTTGATGCCTCCATGCTTAATAATCAGCATTATAAGGTATGGATTAAGGGTAAAGTGTTACGATCCAGGGAAAGGAGTAACGCTCTTCCCTACACCTCGGCATAGTAGCTATTGAAAAAGGAGCCTGCGGTCACCAACTTTACTTATTATCGGTAAAATGTAGTTTTTATCGTTTTGGACGTTTATCACTACACTAATATTGAAGAAAGGGTTTTAGGTTTGTCACAGAGGGTTGAAATGTAACATTTGGTGCTGAACCTTTTAAAGTCCGTTCAAAACCCGTTACTTCCTCCCGGGCATCCCTTGTCTTTATGTTTCTTGCAGGGGAAATTTACAGATTGAATTTTTCGCATTGTTTTCTTCTTTCTACTGAAGAAGAATATTTCTTGCAAGAGGTCAATGCGAAAGAATTCGTATCGAAAAATACACAATATGGTTTCTGATTGAAAGGATTAAAATTTTCTAAAGTCGATCTCTGAGAGTTATCATGGTCTTTTTATGGTTGCATATTTGGGTTAAACCGTTTTTTATTAGACATTTTCTTGAGGAAATATCGACTTCAACACTGATCTGATTACGTCATTGTTATGGTTAAGGATGTCGTTTAGTGTATTTCTGTACCGCTAGGTGGACAATCTCCCTTTTAATTTGCAGACGCAATTTCTCGAAAACTCGATAGGCTATTATTTTATTCTCCTCATTTTGTAGTAAAAAAGAAAAGAAGGTTATATGACCCCCTTGAGTTCTGACCGATGCGTTTGAATTCTGGCCAAAAATTGACGAATGTTCATATATGTAGGGTCGTATTTAAGTTTGTAAGAAACTATTTGATGAAAGATCTTGTCTATGATAAGATTCTCGTTCGGAAATTTTCTTCCGAATAAATCTACAGCTGCAGTATGCTTACTAAGTTCTAAAGTCAAATGTGACTCGAATTGTAACGCATATTGGGAAAGGCAGCTTGTCAATAAAACTAGTTTTATCATATTTGACCCTATATGCTTTACGTAATTTTGGAATTGGGCAAGAAAGTTTTAAAATTTAAATCTGCCAAAGTCTAGCTTGGGTATCATTAACCAGGATTGATCATTGGAGTGAGTGTGTCAACGAATATATATGGGAGTATTCTCATTAGTTTTGGGAAATTTCCGACTCAGAATGCTTAATCTTTTTGTAATTTCCAAACGGAATTTACAACCTCTAATCATCTCTTCCTCAAGTGCACTTTTTCTGTCTCTGGTGTGGCTTTCAAACAATGTTTTTTTCTTTTATCTTTATTAATTTCATCAATATTTAATAGAAACATTTTTAATAATTCCTTTTCTTCAGAAAAGTAAAAGAATCTAAACCATTGCCATCCCTCAATATTCTGATATTTATCTTAATGTCATTTCTATCAGGATCTTAGAATCGCTAAGGTGTTTAAATTCTTATAATCGACCACTATAATGAAATATTAAAAAAAAATTCATTCAGGCACGCTATGTAAAAAAAAATATTAGCAGCAGCAGTTGGGCGTGGATAACTGCTTTGCTTTACATGCGTATTACAAAGTAGGAGGAGTTATCTGAACTGGTGATGAAGTCTATAAAATAATGTAAACACTATTTTCGGCGCGAAACTTGATCGAAGAGGAAAGAAGAAAGCCATATTAGTTTGGCTGGAGCAAATCGTGACAATTAAAGAAATACATCTTTACTTTTTTTGTAAAATTGATTATTTAATTTATCAATAAATTCAAGGATATATTTAAATATTGAGATATTTTTGGTGCGAAAATTAGTCGTAAAAGAAAGGAGTCGGCCATATTGGTTTGACTCAAGTAAACTGTAACAAATAAGGAAGTACAACTTTCCTTTTTTTGTAAATTTAATCATTCAATTTATAAATAAATTCAAGGATATATTTAAATATTCAGTGATATTTTTTCTTTTTTCTCGTTGACGTTTTTGTTCCCAAATCTGTTCTTTATTTGAAATTTTTCTTTGCATTACGTTTGGCAAAATATGGGAATTTTGAGGAACCCCAAGTCGTTAAAAAGGATTAGAGAACAGAACAAGATAAATAAACATGTTAAAAACATACATTCATATAAATTTGAACATAGAATTTCAGTAGAGAAAGAAAAAAAGAGTTACTAAACATATTCCCTTAGCTGTTAAATGTTCTTGCTTAGCGTTCAAGCTTCCACCAAGATCTGGTGTTTTGATGAGGCAATAAAAGGACTTTCAGGTCAGTGTTTGCACTGCTTCTACATTGGTTTAATGAGCCCATTAAAAGCAACTCCAATCGGTTCTGTTGTCGTGTCCCCGCTAGTTTTAGCACGTCTGACTTGGGTGCATTAATCCTTTCGCGTCTTAATTCAGGCCTTACTCTTTATTAACAGTTAAATGGATTCTTCCATCCCGAAAGTATGGGTGTAACTTATGGAAATAAGATCTATTTAACTATCTATCTATGTAAGTCTGTTCATATATACCTACCTATATATTTTATAAAATTTCAAATTATGTTTATATGTGCGTATAACTGTAGCCCGGGAAAAACCTGACTTCATAACGAGACTTTCTTTTATTTAAAAACTTTACCCTGGAGAATAAAACAATGTTCTGTTCAAATTGTATCTGAATAATATTCTTCCGGCGTCTACTTTTACTGTGAACATCATGTTATTCATCCAAATTCTTGAAAAATTTGAGATATTTATAAAATGGCGGGCTTCATTAGTTTAGAAGAACATTATATAAGAAAAAAGGCATTAATAGGTATTATATATTACAATAGTGTATCATTCTCAATTTCAATGACCCAAATACAAAGGTTGATATGCCATAAAACCCAACCAACCAACCAATCAACCAACCAACCAACCAAAATACAATTATGTAACCATCTATATATTATATAAGGATTAATGCAGTCTTTTTTTCTAAAAGAGTTGTCCCAATTTTATTTTTGTTGCAGTTTCAATGTTTGTTTCTTATTGGGCATAACAAACAAACAAACAAACAAATAATAATAATCATAATAATACCAGGAATTGTGCCAGAAGTTTAAATTTAACTATACGAATAAGTGGTATATGCACAACCCGCATCATCGTTGACGTACATTTTCTCCGTTAGTTGTTCTGGGATTTCTTTGTCGGAATTGTTCTATTCAATGTTACATTCGGCGCCTTCTATCAGTTTTGGGTCATCTTATTATCTGTAGTTTCCTCTGGTTTTTGGGTCAGCATTCTAAATTTATAAAGCTCGAAAACCTCGTTAGTTTTCTGCATAAAATGGGCATTAAGCGCTTTTTTCTTTTTTACGTCAGCTCTACTTGACTGGCTGGGACTTCTAGAATTAATGTTTTGATTATCTGTTTTGTTCCACAAAAAACAAAAAACAAAAAAAAAAACTTATGACATTCTAGACACTTTCAGTCTTCTATTATATCAAAACCCAAGAATGCATCTCCCTTTTTTTCTTGTCATTCGACCCAAACTTGTTCTTGGTTGATTCCTTCAAACAAATAATCGTAATGCTGGGATTTCGTGTGCCATTGCCTTTCATATGCGATACTTATTTTTTCATCGAAAAATGTATCGTGGTTGAAGCTTTTTTCTCTCTGAAAAAAATGTTTGGTAGTTTTTAACAGACCCTTTTTTTCTGAAAAAAAATCTTTCGTTTTCTTTCTCAGACACCTTTTTCCAAAAAAAATATTTCGTTGCTCATGGCAGATCTTTTTCTTCTTATGAAAAAAATTGAAATATTTTTCAGACATTAAAAAACTATTTCGAAGTCTTTTTTAAACTTTTGTTTTCTGAAGAAAGATTTGTCGTCTTTGTCAGATCTACTTTTCATTTGAAAAAAAATGTTGTCTTTGTCTTGAATTCACCCTGCACTCGTAAACTCATTGTACTCCTAAACACACTGCGCCCATATGATCAGTGCAGTCGTCACTTATTACACTTGTAAACTCACTATATCCGCAAACTTCCTGTAATCAATCACTGCTCTCGTGCAATTAATGTAGTTATGCTGTCACTGAAAAGACGCATTCTCTGCCCTTGTTTAATCATATAACTTATACAAGCGCTCAATACACTTGCATACTTATCCGTACCCAGACAAGCACTGCACTTGTCCCATCATGTACAATCTTATACACTCACAACTTGATTCATAACTTGAAACGCACATCTATTAATGGAAGCCTTCCAAGCTCGAGAATTTTGTTTGGCGAAACAAGTATTCATATCCCAGTTTCCCATATGCAACTAGCATTAATTATATATACGCTAAACTAAGTGTTCATGACTCCAAAACATTTCGGATAATCTTAACCTTTGAATATATCTAAATGCAGATTTATATCTGATGACCAAACAAAAGAACCTATAAACTTTATATTAGGTACTCACATTTTCTGAAACATTCAATCATCCATAAGAAAATTCAAGGCCGGATGTGTCAACGTGATGTAATGCCTAAAGTGCTGGATTGCGGTCTCCAAGCAAGCGAGTTCGAACTCGATTCGTCCAATTAATTTCGGACTAATATCCTTGGGAAAGGTATTGGAGGTGCCCGTGGTGAAATGGTTATCGTCGTAGGATTTGGATACGGAAACACGAGTTCAAATCCTCGACGAGACTGATTGCATTTCACATAGCACTAATACCCTTGGGAAAGGTATGAATCCAATAATTCTCCCTCCAGCTATGGGTAAATAGTAGGACAGACTGGTGAGGCAACTAGTCTAGGAGAAGGAAAACTCTGAATTCAAACCTGTTAAACTCCGCTTAAAAATTGACCTTGTGTCATATCCTGCTCGAGTGGAGTGTTGGTAAATATGGGAAAGGTATTGAACCCACTTATCCCATCATTTATGGACTAAATAGTATCACAGCTCTTCTTTACAGGGATGGCTTTGGCATTAATAACCCAAGAAGTTTTATAGGGCATTAAACAAAGAAATCAGATCAGTTGGCCAGCGTTTAAAAAAAAATTGCAACAGTCCAAATTTGACACAATTTCGATTTTTAGCCATTCTTGAGATTTTACTTCTAAACTGCCATGTAACACAATTAAATTCTTTGATAAAGATAATTGATCTCTACAAGTCCAGTGATGGCTCCGGAACTTTAAGTTAAGCTTCTCCATCTTCATCACTTCAAAATTTGAGTCTTGAAAAAATGCCAAAGAAAGATTAACGGGAATTTTTTGATTTTTGATTATTTTAGTTGTGGTTCTTAATTTTGGTTGGTTGTGTTTTATGCCTTATCAAACCATGTTAGCTATTTAATGCCAAATCCTGTTAAAGGAATTCTAAATGAATAATCTGTAGGTAATATTTTTAAACAGGCCTGAGTTAATTACTTTGCATGTATTTAAATAGTTTCAAATATTGCTAGTTATTGTTTGCACACAGTTAATGGTTTTGAGCATTGTTATCTAGTACTAATGATTCAATTTATTATTAATCATTTATTTGTACACATTTAAGTGTTTTCCTGTTTAGTTAATGATTAAAGAGTTTTATTTAAACCATAGATAGGGCCCTAACTCCAGGTCAGAGTGGACCTGGAAGTAATTGCAATGAAGAGGTACTCTACATTCTTGAAAGCTCCAAGACAAGCCTCACCATAGGTGGCTTGGGGCAATATTCAGCACACTCGTTAGAGGATGATCCTACCATTCTGAAGAGATGCAGTCGGCTTATTTTTCAGCTCCAACTGACTAGCCTGGTCCCAATTGTTTAAATTTCTGAAATTTGACTTTTAATCTCGCCTATAAGACAATTCCATCCCTTTACAATAATTATAAAGTTCCACAAGTTTTTGGATGGTTCAAGGGTTTCAAGTAAAGTTTCATCGTTTTCATCCTTTTAAATTTTTGTTATTGAAAAAATACCTATTATTAACAGCAATTTTTTTCTTGGAAAAAAAAGATTAAAAAAATTCCCAGTTGATTGTTGGGAAGTTTAAATGATATTTCTTCACTAGCAAAAACGTTTCCATTCAAATGCTGTCTTTAAGGGGTTAAAAGTAATTGCATTTCTTTTGTAAAAGCTGAGTAAGACTTTCTCATGATTAATGACATCTTAATTAGCTTGAATTTTATTTTTATACAAGCTAAAAAAAAAACAATTTAATCGATTTTTCAAAAATGTTTTCACAAAAGTCTACAGTTTTTATAACCGTGTTGAAAACATGCTATCAATCTATCTATCTATTGAATGGTGTGGATTTTTCTGTTTGTTTTTCCTTTTTTGGGCGGTTTTTTTTTCGCTCGTCTCTAACTTCTGCTATGTTGAGAATTTACTACCTATAAAAAATATGAATGTATTTTCGATTGGAAAGTCATTAACGACCTGTATATATAAGTTAAAAGACTATCTATCTCTATATCTCCCTATTGTTGTGTGACTTTTTCTGTTTGTTTCTTTCATTTTTCGCTTGGCTATTACTTTTATATTGAGAGTTTACTACCAGTGCGCCTTGCCAACGATCTATCTATCTATCTATCTATCTATCTATCTATCTATATCACTTAACTAATATATTTTTCACTTATATATATATATATATATACATATTCATTCATTATCTCTCTTCATATGTACCTATTTTGATTTATTAGTACTTATGACAGTTTGTAGCTATCATTATATGGCCACAGTGGAATGAATGGACCATAACACTTGTTTATAGAAATATAATTCTCTCTTCTTTATTACTCGACAGATTCGAAATTGACTGTAAGTGTGAGAGAGATAGAGACGAAGGACTCGTACCCAGACTGACGGACGACTACTATATTAGCTATATCCAAAGCCAAACTGCTTCTTCTGCTTCTCGCAGGTGGCGCCTAGTGTGACTTCTGCGTTGACTTGACTGTCCTTCTGACTGCGATTGGCCGTTCTATGTACATACAATTTTATAATGCCTAGACATACATTCCGGTTCTTTTCCGGATTTCAACCAACGTGATCTGCTTCCGCTGTTCGCTTGTTTACACAGCTCGAATATCCTGTTTAGAAATCCCTAACTTGACAGTCTGTCAGGGGTCAGTGTGCAACACTAACACCATATTCACCAGCCTATATTTATAAAAATAACAAACCCTATAACTATAAATGTGTGTGTTAGAGAGAGAGAGAGAGAGAGAGAGAGAGAGAGAGAGGGGGGAGAGAGAGAGAGACTGTGTGTGTGTGTGTGTTTTATAAATCCACAAAAACTGTTGTGGGAGCCTTACCTATATCACCATAATGGACTCTTCTCACCGTTATTAGTACGGAGAGATTTCGCTGCCAGACGAGCAGATCAATATCGGTGTTATCCGAACAGTATGAGACTTCTTACCTTTTCTATGTAACTCTATCTTTCTTGTGTAATATAATCTGTTATCTAATATCCGTGTTTGTGTTTTCCTCAATGACCCTTTCCGGGGGCACAACAAATACAAATGACCATATACATCACATCACAAAGCTAGAATATAAAGTAAAATAATCTGAAATCTTTTACCTTAAACCACTTAAGATGTGCACATCCAAATTTGTAAATGATGAATTTGTCTATGTACAAAATTCTTTCGTACATCTTCAATAACTTAAATCTTTTATACAACGTGCTCAAATAAAAGCTCTTAAAATTGACAAGCGTAAATGTTTTGGAAAAATTTATAACAATAATTTTTCCATAACAATAATTTATTACACAGATATATCATTTTACCCAATAATTCAACCATAAACAAAATCAAAAAATATTTTTAAAAACCCTGGAATCAAAAAACCCTGGAATCAAAAAACAATCAAGAATTTAATAAATGATATGAATAACAATATATATATATATATATATATATATATATATATATATATATATATAATTCTTTAGATTATTAAAGAAAAACTTTCCTCCATCGAGTAACCTATACAAAATATTCAATAGGAACACTGTTAAATTAAGCTATAGTTGTATGCCCAGTGTAGTAACTTTGATTAGCAACACCAAAAAACTAGGGACTATCAACGTACTGAGCCCCCTAAATGCAATTGTACTCACAAAACAAATTGCCCTCTCAAAGGGAAGTATCATTTTGAGTGTATAGTATATAAGGTGGAGGTAAATAGCCGTGGACCGAGCAATAGTAACGTTAGTAGAAATTATAAAAAAATATATGTAGGTTCCATACAAAGACCTTTTAAGAAGATATTACAATGATGGAAGTAGTTTTTCACACGAAATATATAGACACAAAACTAGTTTATCATTGTGTAGGAAGTTAATAATAAACTTGGTACAGATCCTATATTAACTTGGGAAATAGTGAAAAATACTGTAAATATAAAGCAGGGGATAAATGTAGGAATTTATTGATGGAGGAAAAACTTGACACGGTTTCTTACAATAATCCCAATGAGTACTTAACCAAAGGTTCAAAGTATTTAATTTTTGTTTATATAAGAAAGGTTGGTTGCTTGGTTGGTAGGTTGAATTTTGTTTATTTATTATTATTTATTATTATTATTATTATTTTTTATTTATTATATTTATTTATTTATTTATTAATTTTTAGTACTAATTTTATTCTTTCTATCGGTCTTTTGATCAATAAAATGTGGCTTATTCTAACCTTTCTTCAGTCAGAATCATTCTGATAGTCTGGTTTGTTGAAACCTTGGTAGATTTTCTTTCCTGACTCTGTAGGTATTTATATTCATATTTCGCTCTACTTAGTGTATTGAGCACTCATACGTTTATCTTAAGGAATTCTGTCGGTTTTATTTCTTTTGACTAGACATACATTATTGGTTGATTATTTACAAGTTGTATGTATGCTTTTAGTCTTTTTTTATGGAACTTTTTTCAAGATATCAGTTTGCGTAATATTTTTTTTTATTTGCAAATTATATAATCTGTGTTTTTTTCTCACGTCATCTGAATTATAGAAAAGATATGAAATTAAATAATATATATATATATATATATATATATATATATATATATATATACGAACAATTTCACAGTCCCACACGTCTATATAAAAAAAAATAAATTCGCCGGTCAGTCATAGTAATTTAAAATAGGGTTTTTCAAACCTAATGAAAAACTCATTATCTAGGCACCTTCAGTATATATATATATATATATATATATAAAGTCAGTTGAAGACAATTGCATAAGAATATAATTTTCCTTCAACAAATGGTTTTCTTCGTCACCATAACATTTTTCGTTACTTTTTTTTCTAGCATATCAACACTTTAAAAATAATATAAGAAAACTATTCTAAATAATTTTTTCTACTAATATTTTTCTCCTAACGATGGCCTAATGTTGAAACTAGTTGAGAAAAATTAATATATTACATGAAATAAATATCGCTATTTCTCCCAACCTTTGGTCATATATATTGGATGATATAATTTTCTATGTTTATGAATTTAGAGGGCTGAAAATCAGCGATAGATCATATATATCTTGGGATAGCAGAGACAGTCAACAATACTTGGTATAGGTTTCTTGGATACGTGATAATCGGAATAGGCGAGAAACTGACTGTTACAAAGCACCGGTGTCTCTATGTACTTATATATCTTTATGCTCTACCATTGATATTAAGCATTCTTCATATGTAAATACAGGAAATTATTTCATCAATATATATATATATATATATATATATATATATATATATATATATTAAAAGAAACAAATTGAGAGATAAAACGGAATTTATAGGATAAAATTTGATTTGAATTGAGTGAGTTTAGAATTTAACTTGGTAATGTTTTTAGGGGGCTCTAGTGTGCAATATTAAACAGTAAGATTAAACTGTAAGTTCCGCAGCTTTCTAGTCGGATACTGATTCGAGAAGATTACACAGACGATAAAGTTTTCAAAAAGGAATTTTATACCAATGAAACAAGAAAGAAAGGGATAGAAAAGATAAAGTGTTGCAAATTCTAGTGCAGTTTGCTAGAACTTATCTGAGAGAGTGTCCGAGAAACAAACCTCTTTGAATTTTGAGTATATTTAATTTCTTTTTTGTTTTTTGTTTTGTGGAAACGTTTCTGTGTTCATATAATTCCGAGTCTTCTTTAAGGTTCTTTTCAGTAGAATTCTCGGTTGAATTTTAATTCAGTTGTTTAACTTGGAAGAATTTCAGTAGTTGACTTTCGTTTAATTTTACTTTTATTTCTTGGGAAGCTCCATTTAAGAAGCTAGTGACGAAACTCATCTGCTGGCTAAAGGTTTTCGTGCCTTTACCGTTTGGTCCCCGAATTCGATTTAAATAGTAGTTCTTGATAAAAAGAGGAAGTAGCATTTTGGTGCTGCTGTGTCACGGATTCTTTCTCCCTTTTCCACTCTAGCCAAATAAAGAGCTGCACGTGGTCGGCTAGATTTTAATTTTTGAAATAAATTTTTTTATTAAATAATTATGGAAATCACCATTTGAGAACCTTAATTTTACCCGGATTCGTACTCTAACCATTACCAGCGATAATAATTATGACTGCCAATTCTTTGTTATTTGTGTTTTGTAGACGAAAGCTTGTCTTGTTTAACAGTTCTTTTGAGCTCCTTTTTTTAATGTAGTTTTATTTCAGAGGTTCTTGTATATTGATAAATTTTACCTGATTGAGTGTTCGTTCTCAGTACAGGATTTTAGATAACAAATTAAGATTTAGTAATCATTATTCAACTTTCCCTGAGAATCTTCTGATCAATGACAACATCGAAGTAAATGAATAATAGAGATATAGCAACGACATATATATCACTCTGAAATAAAACTGATGATAAACGAGACGTGATGAAGTTATAACTTTATTTTGTCTTATCAAGGTATTGAAGAGACGAAAAGAACACATTTTAAAGGAGGTGAATAATCCTGGAGATATGTTTATGAAGAGTAATCTGAATTCGATCTTGGCAAATATTGGCATGGCTCGTTTCCATTGTAATAAATATTGCTTAGAGAAGTAGATTACTAACAAGATTGATCGATTAGTAGATGGATAGAAACAGAATATGATAGATGGATAAATCGATAGATAGATAAATCGATCGATATATATGTATGAACAGACTGAGATACATAGGTAGACATGTCGATATGAACAAACTGAGATAGATAGATAGATAGATAGATAAGAACCGACTACGATAGACAGACGTATAGATGGAGGTGCCCGTGGTGTAATGGTTATCGTCGTTGGAAATGGACACGGCGACACGAGTTCAAATCCTGGACGATCCTGATTGCATTTCCTATTGCACTAATACCCTTGGGAAAGGTATGAATCCAATTATTCTCCCTCTAGCTATGAGTAAATAGTAGGGCAGACTGTGTTTTTCAGCATTAGTGAGACAACTAGTCTAGGAGAAGGAAAACTCTAAATTCAAACCCGTTAAACTCCGCTTAAAATTGACTGTGTCATATTCTGCCCGGGAAGAGGGGATAGTAAATATGGAGAGTCAGACATATAGATATATATGAGCAGACATATATATATATATATATACGACGAGAGAGAGAGAAATAGATAGAAATAGATATGAACGGAAATAGATTGATAGATAGATAGAAATAGATATGAACGGAAATAGATTGATAGATAGATAGAAATAGATATGAACGGAAATAGATTGATAGATAGATAGATTGATAGATAGATTTAAATCGATGAGATAGTTGGCGGATCATATATATAATGAACTCTCAACCAAGTTACTGCCGAGCAAAAATAGAAGAAACAAACAGAAACAGCAACACGATTCAATATGTAGAGAGATAGATAGATTGATAGAGTTCAATATTAGAAAAATACATTCATAATTTTTTTCCGGCGTATCCTATGAAAATATATATAGGTTTAAGCTAATAATCATTGCTCCAGTTTACAAACTAAAAAATACTATTACTGTCATATAGATACATAGGAGGATCATTAAATAAGTTTCCAGACTTTTTTCGTAAGGGCACTTTTATTGATAGTACACACATGAAACTCTACTATCCTTCGAAGTAATCTCCTCCGGATGCAATGCACTTGTTGTACCGTTCCAACACCTTCGGCAAGGCTCCATGGAAGTCTTCTTGTGTGAGCGTGTTGATGACCTTCGTTACAGCCTATTTCATCCCCTCAGTTGTCTCATAACGACAGCCTCTGAGCTTAGGGAATAACAACCAAAAGTCACAGGGAGCAAGGTATGGACAATAGGGAGGGTGAGGAACAGTCTTGATGCCCATCTTTGTCAAATAGTCTGTGACAAGGATGGAGTTGTGGACTGGTGCATTGTCCTGCTGGAAATGCCACTAACCCGATTTGAAGAGTTCTGGCCTCTTCCCTTGGAATCTCTTCCTGAACTCCCTTAAAAACTCAACATAGCATTCCTTGTTGACTGTCTGTCCAGTGGGAACCCAGTGCATATAGATCATGCCAGTGCTGTCAAAAAAAAAAAAAGGGTTCATCAAAAGTTTGTGGGTGGATTTGCTCTGTCTGGTCTTCTTGGGTCTGTGAGAGACTGCATTTTTCCAATGGGAACTTTGTCTCTTGGTCTTTGGGTCATAACAGTAGAACCAGCTTTCATTACAGGTCACCAGAGCATCAAGAACTGCGGGATCTGAATTGACCAGCTCGACCATCTCCCTGCTGTCACGACAACGTCTTTCTTTTTTATCTTCTCTGAGCGCCCTTGGGACAAACTTCACGCAAATCTTCCGCATCTTCAGTTATTCGTGAATAATTGTGTGTACAGTTCCTACACTGACATCAAGCTATGCACTTATTGTCTCTATAGACACATAACGGTCCTTATCCATGAAATTCTTTATTTGGCCAATCAACTCTGGTGTTCTGACTTCCTTACTCCCCCACACCTCTCATCATCCCTCACAGACTCCCTGCCTTCCTTGAATCTCTTATGCCACTCAAAAACTCATGCTCGATTCATGCAAGATGCTCCAAAAACAGTCTGAAGCCTTCCAGACGTTTCTGCGGCATTTTTTCCAAGTTTAAAACTGACTTTTATCGCATATCGTTCTTCTAAAGTGTCCTCACGTCAAGATTGCATTTTTGAAATTCACCAGCTGTGACAATCAGGCTTTAGTAGTGTGTATTCCAATTGCTGCTGTAGCAGTTCATTTGAACCTGGAATCATAAAAATTGGTCAGTCATCTCATAAGATGTATAGCAATAACATAGTGAATTTTCAAGAGTCTACGACAATTTTAAATGCTTGTACAAAAAAGTCTGGAAACTTATTGACGCACCACGTATATATATATATATATATATATATATATATATAAGGCGTTCTTAGGGTGATTGATATCCTCGTTGGAAATGAATCCCCCACCCTCTTTAAATCCTGATCGAGGCTATTTGTTTTTCACTTCAAGTTATAGATTTATCTTTTCTGTCCTAGGTATAGATTAATGGTAGGGTGATTATCTAACCTTGATGAGACAATCTCTATAGAAGGAAAACTCTGAATTTAGACCATCTTCCCTCTGCTTAAAAACTGACCTTGTATCACATCCTCCATGAGGGGTAAATTGACATTATATACATGCAGTTTGGGCGTACGGTTTGAAGTAGTCATGATAATCTTTTGTTTGGTCTCAGTTTCTGATTTTTCGCACTCTGGGGCCAGCGCTCCCACCTCAACAGAACGCACCCCTTGTTTACCCGCATGAAGGACGATATTGCTATAGCCTCAACCAAAAGTAAGTAAGTAAAGTTGGCGACCATAGTCGAGGGTAACCCGAAGGCTCCCTTTTCGATAGCTACTACACCAATGTGTAGGGGAGGGCGCTAGGACGTTAAACTCAGTGAACCAGTTACTTGAACTGACATAATCTGTAGCCGAGCAGATTATTGACATCACATACCTATAATAACATAGATTCTACAATAGCGAATTAGAAATAAAATCCCATGGTGCTGGTGTAGCAGACTTATTACCTCACAATGCTTCCTAAAAATAATTAACCCATGAAAAGACACAAAAATACTTCTACTGATACAAGTGAAACCTTTAAAAAATTAAGCAGTACATTTTGGACTCTTTCTTTTCCCAGTCGGTCGCTGTTGAGGCAAGGACGTGACTTTTTCTCTCTAAAGGATTTAGGTTTTTATACTCACTCGTTTTTTATTTTGAACATTATTTCTACAAAGCCCTACACATATGTTATACCCCGTTAAGTACTAGATGATATCTCTTAAGAGAAGTTTTCCTTGGTCAATCACAACTTTCACGTTTATACAAGAACATTGGTAAAACTTTGTTAAATACTGTACAATTTTCTATTTTATTAAGTTTTGCTTTTTTTTCTTGTAATTTTAAACTATCTTGTCCATGAGTTGTTTTGCTTTTTAGAGTTTTTACAAAACTTTATTTATTTTCAGAAAGTTGTTGATATTTGTTGTATTAAGGTATATAATTTTCTAGAAGACTTCCTTTATTCGCTTAAGTCAAGTCTACGTGTGAAACCAATACTGGAAATGGATGTATAGTTGCCTCGGCAACTGTATGGACAAACTCTGTCGATGCAGTCATAGAAGGTGTAAAAATGCCCCTCAATCGGGATACCATAAAATCACTAAATTGCAAAAAAGAACTCAACCCAGATTGATGAGTGCTTCATTTAATGGTGATCCTTGCACAACAATCGTTTACTGCAACAGTCCTATTTATTCCACGGATGAAACAGACATCAATTTTTACAACAAGCGGTCTTTCCTTGTCAAATACGTTCCCAAACGCAACGTTCTAATTATCGGTTGAGGCCTGAATGCTCAAATTGGCCAAGACGGAAATAACAAATCCTGCTAAAACAATTCGCTAATCATAAATAGTAACTATCAAGCAGATTTTTCACGATAGAAAAGGCTAACTCTAATTTTCAAAAAAAGAAAGGAAAACTGTGGACCAATATAAATCCAAAAGAAAACTGTGGACCAATATAAATCCAAAGGAAAACTGTGGACCAATATAAATCCAAATAACTCAGTTAGATTATATATTTATTAGCAATAAGTGAATACATACCGCTTTGAAGAGTAAGGCATGCTTCTCTTTTGAAGTAGTATTATCCAATCACAGTTTCGTCTCAGCAAAAGATTCGTCTGAGTCTACGCAGAAAAAAATGACACAAACAGTTAAAGCTTCTCGATATTTCTGGCCCTCATTCAACAATAGTGATATTAGAAATCAATATACAGTAACTGTAAGTAACAAGTCTGATACTTCTGAGGAGACATCTAAAAGACACGTTCCGAATACCGAATTAGAAAACTACGCTATCTTCAAAATTTACAATTTATCTATTGCATCTTCATGCATTTCTTAATACTCCTCAAATTATTAATACAGGCTTTTACTACTGGTGCAGTGTATATTTTTCAAAGAAATCTTTGTAAATAATTTATAGTTTTATATCTCTTATATATATATATATATATATATATATATATATATATATATATATTAGAATAATTAGACTTGGCAATACCTAAAACCATTTAACTGAGGTCTAATTAGAGAATAAAGTTGCCTATAAACTATTCATTTACAATATACAGTGTAACCCCGATATAAGAGAGTTGTCGGGACCGAAGGAAAAGTATCTTATATCCGGGTTTTGCCTATTTTGTTTAGGTAACATGCTCTAATTTGGGACCAGAGAAAATCTCTCTTATATCAGGTTTATATTATATCAGGGTCTCTTATATCCGGGTTATATATATATATATATATATATATATATATACAGGATTTGACATTAAGTAACCATCAAGGGTTGATATACTTTTTAACTAAGTAACCTAACCCCACACACATTCACAAATATATATATATATATATATAGTACTGTGCAAAAACCTTCGGAAACTATAAACTATTGTAAATTTCAACCTACTGCTAACTTAACACTGGATTTTTCGGATTGCGTTTTGTACAGATGAAACATTGCCCCTGTTGGTGTCCTTTCCATACTTAATCATTATATTTTGAAAGAAAGGGGAAGATGCGAGACCTCCACAAAAAGATATCGTGCAAAAATTTTCAGACAACTCACATAAACCAATGAAGACAGTGTTTTTAAATAGAAAAAGTGTCTATAATGAAAATTTATTACACAACGCTTATTTCGTGATGTCACAGTACATTTGTAATATTTCGTGTGGTTTCTCTTCACTTGAATAATTGCTTGAATGCCTCAGGGAAGAGATGAGAATAAATCTTTTACCATCTTCATAGGTATCAGCTGTCATTCTCTATGGCTGAGCTGCCACAAGTATTCTGAATGGAGTGGATTTTTCTGGAAAAAAAAGAAAAAGAAAATGCGAAACATCCATTTCTATTGCCCAGTCAGCTAGGGCTGTAGAATATACCAACTGCATCTCTGCAGAGGGGTAAGTCCCCCCCCCATTTCAACGAGTGTTCTGCATATGACACTAAACAATCTGATGTTAAAGGTTTCAGTGATGCTGGAGCTTTTGGGGATGCGGTGTAACTCCTCATTTCCATCGCTCCCAAATCCACTCAAGTCGAGAGGAGTAGTAACTTATAGGAGACTATCTATGGGTCAAATAGAACTAAACTGTTGACTTATACTACACTGGATTTTATGCAATTGAACATTTTTTATATGCTAAACTAAATTGTTTGAAAAAGAACTGTTTTGACATTTAACTGTGTGTAAACAACAAACAAAACAAAAAAAAACTGAACTTATACTAAACTGAATTGTTTGAAATGGAACTGTTTTTTGACTTTGAAACAGTATACTTATGCTAAACTGAATTGTTTGAAATATATCTGTTTATATGTATAAAATGAGTTTGACAATAATAACCTACAATAGTTGATGTGCAATAAAACCTAATCAAACCAAAACAAAAAACATTCATTTCAATTTTGGTAACTTGTAGAAATATACAATAGTTTAAAGTAGCCGAAAACTTTTGCATTACTATATATAGTGAGGCTCAAGTCCTGAAGCTTTTCTGAATGTGGTGTAACCCTTCATTGCCATTACTCCCTGGTCCACTCAGACGATTAAATGGGTAAAATAGAACTCTTTAATCATTTAGTATACAGGAAACGACTTAGCCGTGTGCAAACAAATGGTAATTATCAAATTAAACCATTAGTATTTCATTGCAAGAGTTGAAACCATTTAACTGTTTGCAATCGAATAAATAATGTGCAGAGAATTATTAGTGTTAGATAGCAATATTTGAAAACATTTAGCTACATCTGATGGTGAGTCCTCAGTCTTGGAGTTTGGGGAATATGAAGCATTCCTCCATTATCATTACTCTCAAGTCCACTATAACCCGGAATGTTAGTACCTGTTAGGGTCCCATCAGCAAGTCAAATAGGATTGTTCAATCTTTTATTTGGGATTATTATTTGGTTTGGTTTCGTTTGGTTTGATGGAACGTCAACCATTTTTTTACATATAAACAGTTCTATCTCAAACAATTCAGTTTCGCATAAATACACAGTTTTAATGTCAAAAATAGTTCCATTTCAAACAATTCAGTTTAGTATAGGTACACAGTTTAGTTCTATTCGACCCATAGATAGGACCCTATCAGGTGCTAACACACCTGACTAGCGTGGACCCGGGAGCGAAGGCCATGAAGGGGTACTCTGTATTCCCGAAAGCTCCACTATTACTGGAACTTCAATATCAGATTGTTTAGTTTCATAATCAGGATACACGTTGAAAGGGGGAGTCTTACCCCTTTGCAGAGATCTAGTCGGTGTATTCTACAGTCTCTGGCAACTGGCAAGGGTTATTATTAATATTAAATATAATTATTAGTGTTAGACGTCAATACTTGAAACTGTTTAACTGTGCAAACCAATGAATAGTAAATACTAAATTAAATAGGAATACTTGGTAAATAGATTTACGAATGTTCAATAGCAATACCTAAAATCATTTAACTGTGTGCATCCAAAGGATTAATACTAAATAGGATTATTAATTCTAAATAGCAATACTTGAAATCATTTCAATGTGTTCAAACGAATTATTAATATTGAATAGAATTATTAGTGTGGAATAATAATACTTGAAACGATTTAACTGTGTGCAAAGAAATGAGCTCTGGGTCGTTTTAGAATAATGTCACCAACGAGCTATTCGCTTACAAATAATATATCCGTGTATAAACAGGATCTGGCATTAAATAACCCAAAATGGTTGATATGCCATAAAACTCAACCAAACCAAACCAAACCATCAATTTAAGTATTCGGATATATTCTTTATTTGTTCAATATGTTTTTGATCTGTTGTTTAGCAGTGATATTCCTGGCTGAATGTTTACCAGGAACGAAAAAAAAAAAAAAAAAAAGAAAAGAAAAAGAGTTGAACAAAAATTAAGAGAGAAAAAAAGATGGCTGTCTTTTAATATTTGACATTCTTTTAGTTGTGTGAAGAAAAAATTGTGAGTAGGAAAAAAGATCATGTGAAAAAAAAAAACAAACCCTTCAACCAAATGGGAAGACAGGCGCAAAACAATCGCACGTTTCAAACAATTTTGGAAGTCATACGAATAGAAGGCCTCAAGAGAAAATATGGAAGCTTTGAAGGTTAAACATTTCGAATTGTTTTGATGATATGAGTATAAAAAGTATTAAAAATGGATAGACGATTGAATGTTTCATGTGTTACTTTATAAAAAATATCGATGCAGACATTAAGACATAAATATTATACATTTAATAGTTTTTTGTTTTTCTTTTTTACTGAGTAACAAAACGCAAATCATTGGATGATTCAATAAGTTCTGCAATAATATGAAAAAAAAACAAAAAACAACTTTTAGATCAGATTAAATAATAAACGGTCATCAAAATTACAAGGTTTGATTGAAAAATAAGATTTCTAATCCTATAGAACAAATTTTAGATAAGAGAAAATTAAGAAGCTGGTATCAAAATGTTTAAAATTTTTCTTCAAATTTCCAAATGTTGTAATTGTCTTTAATTGGAATCATTTTGAAATGAGGCTTCTTAATCTGAGAATTATTTTTTATCTATTGCGGACTTTTTGTCCTTATCGTGGTAGTTTTTTTTTATGTTGTTTCGTCTTTCACTATGTTTCGGCCAAATTTCACCTCTGGCCTTCTTCAGGTGATTTACCGCGACCTCAGATAGGAATGATGAGTCTTGTAACCGGTTACAAGACTCATCATTCCTATCCACAATAAATAAAAATTAATTTCCAAATGTTGATTGATGAATTTGGTCTCCAACCATATAAAACTATCTTATATCTGATAGAATAATGCAACATGTATTAAAATGTTTTAGATTCATTGCCCTTTAAAATTACGAGGTTCGAGTGAAAAAGAAAAGCATCTGATCCTATAAAAGGAGTTTTAGATGAGATGGAATAATGAAAACGATATCAAAATGAAGTTAATTTATGGTCCCTTCTTCCTCGACTCATCACAGTCAGAGGAAGAACGTAGACAGTAGAGTTGGAAACTGTCCGTAATGTAACATAATGGCCAAGGGATTTCGGTTCATGCCTTTGAGTTTAGTTAGGCTGAGAACCTTTCAGCTCAGCACATGGGTTAGTTAGGGGCAAACCTTGATGTAAGCGGTAACGCGCATGCGGGGCGGACGTGCCACTCAGAGATGTCACAATAGCCCGAGATGACGGAACGGGGTGACAGGGTGCGGGTGACGTCACGCACCGGAAGCGCGCAGAGGTTTGTGGGAAGAAAGTTAGGGAGTTGAATACTAGACGCCAAACGAGGAGGATCGACTTTTGGAGCTCGCTGGCGTGAGGCGAACTTGCGCCCTATGGGGACCGCTCGAGATGGGGGCCAAATGAAAAAGACAGCATAGAAGATTGTGTCTCTCCTCCTTATGTCGAAACCTTTTACTCAAAGTTAATAAAAAGGTTTCGTACCTGAACGAGAAGTCGTTACGTGTTTTCGAATTTCGAGATTCCTATGTTCTTTATACGTTCTATCGTTATGAACATTATATGTCTATTTCGCACATGGCCATATTTGTGTATCTACCTATGGTACAGTAAGACAGAATGGGATAGGAATCTCACTATTTTTTCGTCTGCCGTCCGTATGGTGATTATAAAAGATCAACGCCCAATCCAAATTGTGATACGTTCCTCGCCCCCACTTCCACTAAATTCAAAGAGTAAATAAAGAAATAGCCAGTTTATACTCGGAATTTCTTATTCTTCCTCTTTTTTTTTGTTGATCCATGGCCTTTGCAGTTTTAACCAGAATCTGGTGGCAGATAAATCTTTAAGAAACAGTCACGCCGTGGAGGTAGAGAGGAGAGACATCTGCTTACCGATAAGACTACGCAGGTCACCTCAGTACGGCCACTATCCAATAATTATCTAATTAGCGACTATATATACTACAATGAATTAATCATTATTTCCTGTGGATAATTGCCCAGTTGGGTGGGGCTGTAGAATACACCAACTGCACCTCTGAAGGGGCAAGACTCCCCCAACGAGTATTCTGGATATGACACTAAACAATCTGATGGTGAGGTTCCAGTGATGCTGGGGTTTTGGGGAATGCAGAGCACCCCTTCATTGCTATTGCTCTCAGGTCCACTCTAGCAAGGCATGGTAGCACCTGATAGGGCCCTATCTATGGGTTAAATATAACTAACGGCATACTTATGCTAAACTGAATTGTTTGACTAAACTGAATAGTTTGAAATAGAAATGTTTTTTGACATTGAAACTGTACTTACACTAAACTGATTTGTTTAATATAGAACTGTTTTGACATTTAACTGTGTGTAAACAAAATCCGTGCTTATACTAAACTGAATTAGCTGAATTAGAATTAAACTCTACTGACATTTAAACTGTGTACTTATCCTAAAATGAACTGTTTGAAATAGAACTATTTGTATGAAAATGGATTTGGCATTAAATAACCTACAAGGGTTGATATGCCATAAAACCCAAACAACCAACCAACCTGTTGATAAGAAAAGCAGAGAAAATCTACCAATACATAGCAATCAGAAAAGGATTTCTACTTAAAAAGTAATCATCTACAAAGCATAAAAATATAAATAACTTTACAGTCATTTGTTTTCATTTTTAAAGGAAGTATTTATTATAATCATTACTTTTGATGAGATTTTACTACTAATAAATTATTATTTCCTA
Organism: Sepioteuthis lessoniana; assembly: GCA_963585895.1. Lineage (NCBI taxonomy): Eukaryota > Metazoa > Mollusca > Cephalopoda > Myopsida > Loliginidae > Sepioteuthis > Sepioteuthis lessoniana. Next base: position 45,259,139 of record OY757918.1, on the reverse strand, counting down.
TTGATCAGAAATCAGAGTATAAATCAATCGGAAAGTTATTTGAACTTTTAACCACCTCCCCGCCACAATACTTTTCAACTTTATGCGTACAATCTTTGTCGGCTAGGGCTGCAGAATATACCGATTGCACCACTGCAGAGTGGTTAGACTCCCTCAACGAGTGTCCTGGATATGATACTAAACAATCTGATGGTGAGACTACAGTAATGCTAGAGATTTGGGGAATGCAGTGCACTCCTTTATTGCCATCGCTTGTTGGTCCACTCTGGCTCGGAGTGGTAGCACCTGATAGGGTCCTATCGATGGGTTAAAAAGAACTAAACTCTGTACTTATGCTAAACTGAATTGCTTGAAAAAGAACCGTTTTGACATAATAATGTGTACTCATGCTAAACTGAATTGTTTGAAATAGAACTGTTATTACATTTAAAATGAGTACTTATGCTAAACTGAATTCTTTGAAATAGAACTGATTTGATATTTAAACTGCATAGATATGCTAAACTGAATTGTTTGAAATAGAGCTGTTTTACATTTAACTGTGTGTAAATAAAAATCTTTATTTATGTTAAACTGAATTGCTTGAAACAGAACAGTTTATATCTATAAAATGCATTTGGCATTAACTAACCTACAATGGTTGATAGGCCATTGGAACAAACCAAACCAAACATTTATGCACAGAAGTTAGGGAACTGCCTACATTGTTCATTTATGATTACATTTTTGTGTAGTTTCTTAAAATTGATGGATTTTAAGGGCATGCCAACCCTTCTGGGGCTATTTAATGTTTAAAATTTTGAGAATTGGCGCACAATGAAAGTTTTTTTTTTATATTGATTGATTAATTGATTTATTTTAACGGCATGTCAACCTGTCTAAGCTTATTCTATGCTTATACGTATAGGAAGTGCATTCATTGCAGGTTTATACTAAGAGTTTTTACAGTAGCCATGTGTAATCAAATATTCATATCTAATACATATAATTTGTACTCACTTGTATTACTTCAAATACAACTATCTAATTCTAATAAATCATACACAATTATGTCGTTTCAAACAACAAATGATAATAATCCTTGGTAAACAATTATATTTTAAAGTAAGAATTATTGGAGGTACCCGTGGTGTAGTGGTTATCATTGTAGGAAACGGACACGGCGACGCGAGTTTAAACCCTGAAATATGCTGCTTGCATTTCACATAGCACTGATACTCTTAGGAAAGTTATGAATCCAATTATTAAATAGCAGGGCAAACTGAGTTCTTTATCCTTGGTTTGGCAATCAGTCTACGAGAAGTAAAACTCTCAATTCAAACCTGTTAAAACTCTCCTTAAAAATTGACCTTGTGTCACATCCAGCCCGCATGGAGGTGTTGGTAAATGAATATTTTAAAGTAATAATTTTAATACAAATAATCTACTGTCATAAAGTATCAAATAATCTTATACTAATAATTTGCACACAGATATATGGTTTCAAGTATTCCTGTATAATAATAATTTTGATACTGATTTAAAAAGAATTATATGGTTTCAAGTAACTGATAATAATAATCCTTTTTTAAATAAGTATGACTTCAAGTAACTATTATTAAATAAAAAATGATATGCAGTTAAATGGTATCAAGTGTTCTAATACAAATAATTTTTAAATATATCTATTCGACCCATACTGGGACCCAAACAGGTACTACCATTTCCAGTGTTACGAACCGACTTTCACTGGGACTGTGAAAACAGACATGTAACGAGAATAAAAAAAATATATATTTATAAAATTGCGGGAATGTCCCAAGGTTCGATAAAAAGGGGGTGAACTATGGGAAGGGAATTTCTCCAATATAAGACTCACGGTAAATCACAGCAGAATAAGCGACAAGCACTCACAAAACCAACACAACACAATTTGAAGATTTAACAACAAAATTTTATTACTACAATAACAACTTATTTAGGGAAGAATAAGAATATATAAAAAAAAGGCTTTAAGAACAAAAGGGATTGGAAAACTATTATTACTATGTATATATATAAGTCCGAGACGAATAAACAGATTTGCACGATGGACACAGAGAGGCAAAAGAAATACAAAACTCACTGAGGGTTTAGGACTTGTTAATAATCTCTTTTTTTTTTCTCTTTCGTTCCTTTTTTTTTACTTCTTTCCTTTTTCTTGAAGAAGCTTGCCACAAGGAGTTAGTTTTCTGCTGTACTTTTTCTTAGTCACATTTCGGGTGTAGTGAAACAGAACCCAGGGATGAATGTCGACACCTTGAAGTCAAAACCGCTACTGCCATATTCACTTTGCCCGTCAAAAACCAAAAGTCCTTCCTTGACTCTTAGGGCCGAACACGTGGATGATAAGGTCACCCAAAGTTCACTCCAAGAGTTCAAGGCTAGCTCTTAGCGGCGAGCGCCCCGGGGCCTGTTCTGGACTTCGGTCCGGAGCGTGGCCCTGGAAAAGGAACAATGGCAGACTTGGGGCCTTTAATTAGGCACCTAGTTTCGACTAGGCTACCTTCGGGTGGGCGAGCTGCATTTTTGTCTCCTTTGTCCCCCTTGTACGGCACTAGACCATGCGTCTAGTTTAAGCCGTAAACTGGCATACGTGCCCGGACTCACATTTGGGTTCGTGAAACTGCTTGCCTCATCAGGCTCACATTGCACTAAGTGAGCCGATGAGCAGCACAGACAAGCAGGGTTCGAGTCTCGGCTCGTTCCCGACCTTCCCTCCCCTTTATCCCCACTTTAATTGGCCTTCGGGCTTTTGACCTTGTGTCAAGTCGTGTCTGGTGGGAGGCAGCAACAAATACTTGCAATTCCATTTTTTGTCACCGTCTCTTTTTAATTTTTTTTCTCTTCCTCCTTTAGCATCGAATCATGCGTGATTAGAAAAGGTTCATTTGGCGCCTCCTTTTCCAATTTTATTCTTCGTCTCGGAATAATACGGACGAATGAAACACACCTTGTAATGTACATAAAAATATATCTCTCCTATTTTCTACCCCACGTAACACCAGTCAGAGTGGACCTTGTAGTAATGATAATGAAAAGAAGCTATACACTCCCCAGAGCCTTAGAACTTCAGCCTCATCATTAAATGATGTTTAGTGTCATATTCGAGATACCCACTTTGGGGGGGGCTGTCTTATCCCTCTTCAGAGGTATACAATCAGTGTATTCTAAGCCTCGCAGACTGTGTAGTTGAACTAAATTGTGTCATCTTATACGTTAAAAACCAGAGGCGAACGTAGTGTAATGTATACAGCGACTCGAGTTCAAATTTTGGACAAGGCATTTTGCATTTTACGAAACGTTAATACCATTTAGAAAAGTACGAATCGGAGTATTTCCCCTCCAGCAATAGGTGAGTAGTTAGGTGGACAGGGTACTTTAACCTTGGTATGGTAACTGGTCTAAGAGAAGGATAATTCTGAATTCAAATCTGAGAAATTCCGCATAAAATTAACCTTATATCGCCTCATGCTCGTGCAGAGGGGTTGGTGACTGTATACATGTGAGTAAGTGGCCACGTTCATTTGTTGCACACTTTCTCTTAAAAAACAAAACAAAAAACAAAAACAAAACAAAACAAAACAGAAATCGTTACTATTTCTTATCTTTATCTATGTTTAGCGTGAAAATTGATTTGTGTTTCTTATCTCGTATGTTCTTTTTTCTTGTGTGAGAAGAGCGTTAAGTCTACAAATGCAGAATTGAATCAAGTGTAAAGAATTATTCGCTTGTGGTAAGAAAGAAATGAACTGTCATTAGCAAAGGATGCAACAGAGATTTCATTTCGGGCATCCTACTGCTATTTAGATATTTATTTAATTTTTTTTTAAAGAACGAAACGGGAAAAACCCTTGTTCGTTGATCAAATTAAAACAAAACTGAGAAGATAGCATTTTTCTTTTTTCTTTCGAACGTGACACATTCTTGAAGTTCCATAATGACCTTTACCTAATTCTGGCATTTAAAAAAAGGTCTAACGTTTTCTTTTCCAACCACCTCCTCTAATGTGTCTCTTGTCATTTATATCGCTACCTGTCTCTATCTCTCTGTCTTTATCACAAACGTATATACAGTTCATACATGTATACATACGTGCAGATATAGAATTAAAAAAAAAATAACAATATGAAAGAGAACACTTGCAGGTTTGTTCCACGATCTTCGACCATGTTTCAAGGAAATTTATAATTCAATCTTTCAAAAACTATCTTACTTTTACCTTCCCTTCCATACACTTTCTCTAACCTATCTCTCTGTATCGCATGCACACAAAGTTTCTTCATGCTAACTAGATATAGTATCTACAGTACAGATTTTCATTTGCTTTGATCCTTCCAAATATTCTAATATATCAAAATGAATCAGTCCGCAAATGAATTTAAATGTGGTAATTTAATATCTTATTTCATATAATTATTAGTTGTCTTGATGATCTTTATCATTAAGGGTTTTTGGACTATTTTCTTCATCTTTACTGTTATTTCAACAACGTTTCGGTCGATATGTCCTCCGGCCTTCTTCAGCTGTTTATCGTACTCGGGAACCTACACGGAACTTAGAACTACGTTCTTTATTGAATCCACAGGGGTCGCCTGTTCTGATTCCGTTAACTATAACCAGGTACAAGTGTTAAGTATTCATGTAGTGTTACTCGCCTGTAGTCAGGATCGAACCTGAAACCTTCTGATGATTGTCTCCTTTGAAGCTTAGGGAACCTACGCCTATTACCTTTATGCTATGTGTCCTGCTGGAATACTTACACTTGTACTCGGTTATGGCTTTTTAATTCTATCATTGTTTTTAAATTGTTTTTGATTATTTGCTATTTCTCTGAATAGGTCCAGTTTATTGTGTGTTGAGACATCTGCTGAGCTTTCTTCATTGATATTTTTAGGAGGTCGTAGTTCTTTTAATGGTATTTTTTGCTAATTCGAATTCCTTATTTATTACTACTGCCGGATATCCCCTTTGGGTGAGGGCTACGCGTAATTCTTCTGGGCTAGTTTACTGGGGTTTGTGCAAATGGCTATGATACATATTCTACGGGTTAGAAAGTAAGGGATGGTTTTTAGAGTGATGACTCTTGAAATAGAGGTATTGTTGGATGTCTGCAGGTTTGAGGTAAACATTTGTGATAATTTGGTCATTTTAGTTTTTATTGGGGATATTTTAAAATGATAGTTCTTTAAAGCTTTGTTCTAAGGTGGATTTTATCTTAGGGTGTAAGTTTTGAAGTAAATTGTGTAAATCGTTAATGTTGCCCCATGGGCATTTCCAAAATATGAAACAGTCATCTGGATATCTTTTCCATGATCTAATTATTTCTGTTTTTATGTTTTTGCTGCAGTTTTACCAATGACTTCATGTACATTTCCCTCTAAGTATGCTAAGGTTAGGGTGGTGTACGTTGGTACTATTTTTGTTACTATAGCTGTTCCTAGGGTGTGGATGTAATTTGTGTTTTATAATTGGAAAGAGTTATTATTAAGGATTTCTTCTATACCATTAGTGATAAGTTGTTTGTTAAATCTTGTGTGTAATGTTTGAGGGTATTTTTCTATATAAAATGGGATAGCTGGTTCCCTAATTGATGGGAGATATTATTGTATAGGTTTGTGACATCAAATGTAATCATGAGTGTATCAAGTTCTTTGTTTAGTGGTATAGAGTTTTAAAAATGGATGTGTTTTTTTTTCCAATCTTATTTAGAAATTGTTGTATAAGAATATCTATTAGTTTGCTAAATCTCTTTGTGGGGCATGATGAGCCTTCTACAATTGGTCTAAATTTAAGATCACTAGGATTTAGAATTTCTACGTATTCTAATATTTGTGTTTCTCCTGTAATTTTTATTTTCCCCGACTTGTGGGTGTCATTTACCTCATTCTGCATTGATGAGTATGTGTGGTGGTTAGGCAATTTTTTTGTGTAATTGGATTTTTAGGGATCAATTTTATTTGTATTTTTGCCTGAAAAGTAGTTTTCTACTGTTTGGTGGCCGTTTAAGGGTGATTGGGCTAATTCAATTGTGTTTAATGGTATATAAGGGGATTAACTTTTTCTTTGTATAGGGTTCTTTGTGTGTCTAATTGTATGCGTGGTTGTCCTACGGTTTTGGTTTTTAGTGTGTAAGCGTAGGTTCTTTTTAATGCGTTTTTAAATTTCTTGTTTCAATTTTTCATCCTTTTCTCTGTGATCTTTTTCTTTTTTTCTCCTTTTTCTTCTTTTTCTTTTTTGGGTAGATTCTTCAGCCAATGAGTTTTTTTTGTCAAGGATCTTTCATTTTTTCCCTCCCTTTTGTAATTTCTTTCCCATAGTGTTGATAGGAATTGCTGCATCATTGTGAGGCAAAGTTCTCTGATTTATGTCATCAATTTCTGGTTGATTTCCAGGTATTTACTGTGTAGTGTATAGCTCTAACTGAGCCATTGGCATCACGAGTAGAGTGTTCGTCAATGGTCTGGAAGACCGGGGTTCAATTCATACCAAAGACTCAAAAATGGTACTTGATGCCGCCTCGATTAACACTCAGCATTATAAGGTAACGATCAAGGGTAAAGTGGAGCAATCCAGGTAATGGAGTAGCGTCCTCTCCTACACCTAGGTGTAGTAGCTATTGAAAAGAGAGCCTTCGAGTCACTCTCGACTAAAGTATTGCCCCATCTCCAAATATTTCTATTAGAGATTTTAGTTTCCTAATATTAAGTTTCGTTTTTTTTCTATTCATATGTCTTGTGAGGCTACTTTTTCTTAAATTTTTTTTTGCATCTAATTTTGTAAATTGCTGCTGCTTCTTGATCTTTAATAACACTGAAGAAGTTGATAGACACGCACACGCATACATATATATATATGATTTTATTTTTATACCTATTTCATAATTCTAACGGTGTGAAAAAACCCAGATGATACAATTTGTAAATAGGAAAAATATTACACAAAATGAGTCAGAATTATCCTGATGATCCGGTTAGGTGAAAGCTAGTTAAATTACTTCTGCCTCGGTAGGTATATGTATATATATTTATATATATCAACTTTATGTAACGTCACATTTACCGTTTTTCCCCAATTTTCCTTCATATTCCCGGAAACTTCATAATTCCATTTTCCCAGAAGATTTTTAAAAACTTTCTTGGCAAAGAAATAATCTTGGTGCCTTTTATGGACAAACTGATTTTCAAGAGTTGTCAAAAATAGTCGGTTAACTTGGATTCATTTTTACAAAAATTATTTAATGATCCCCAACTATCTCACGCTATAAGAACAAATTTTGTTCTCATTCAAAAACTTGTCATGTAAGTCGAGGTATTCCCCTACAAGAGGGTTTAGAATACTCTAATAATATTTCCTACTGAGAGATAATATTTCACCAAATGGATGTTTTGTGTATGATATTAAACAGCATTTGATTGTGAGGCCCCAGTTTTGGAGATCTGAAAAATACAATTACTACAAGGCCCACTCTGACTCGGAGTGGTAGTACCTGTTCGAGTTTCATCAATGGATCGAATAGATCAATTTGAAAATTATTACTATTATATATCATACAGGAATAACTAATTGCTTAAAAGTAGTAAGTTTTTTGCATTAAATAGATATAAGTGTTTATCAAGGATTATTATTATCAGCTCCTTGAAACCACATAATTTTGTGCATCTAACTGTTGATTATTAAATCAGAATAGTTGGTTTAAATCGTGTGATTGTGCATAAATTATTAGTATTAGATTGGAGTACTTAAAGCCATATTATTTGTATTAGACCAGAATACTTTATACCACATAAATGTGTGCAAAACACTTTAGAAACGAATTTACAAAAATGATAAATATAAACGTACAATATGCGTGAATCCCTAACATTTAGGCATACAATAACCCCGGACTGTTTGATATGTATTTGTTAAAATACTTATGGGGTTGAACTCCTCATAACTATTTGAACATGTACAAAATTACATTAAAGATTTTTAGGTTTTTACTCAAAATTGAATTAATTTGTACAACTCTAAAGGAAAGAAAAAAAAAGGGACTCATTTTAATGATGTTTTCTGTGATTGCTTTCTGTGAGAAATCACTGGCATATAAGCTTGTGAACTGGATTTTTAACGAGGCTGTTGAAGACCTCACTAGATGGCTTAGAAACTTAAAGGCTTCCCTACTCCTTCCAATCCCATCAGAAATCGAATTATCAGCTACGATGTTTGGTGTTTCATATTGCTTGACCAACAATCTCTTAAGTACTTTTCTCCACCTGTAGATGGATGATCACTTAAGAAGAGCAAGTGATGTAAGCAACCTGCCGCAGAATACACCGACTGCATCTCTACAGATGAGTAAAACTCTCCCTAAGAGTGTCTTGTGGCCCAGTCGGCTGGAGCTGTAGAATACACCGACTGCATCTCTGCAAAGAGATAAGACCCTCCCAACGAGTTTTCCAGTCAGCTAGGGCTGTAGAATGCACCGACTGCATCTCTGCAGAAGGGTAAGACTCCCCCAACGAGTGTCCTGGATATGAAAGTAAATCTGATATTGAGGCTCCCGTAATGCTGGAGCTTTGGGGAATGCAGAGTACCCCTTTATTGCCATCGCTCTCAAGTCCACTCTGGCCCGAAGTGGAAGCATCTGAGAGGGTCCTATCTATGGTTTGAATAGAACTAAACAGTGTACTTGTGCTAAACTGAATTGTTTGAAATAGAACTATTTTTACATTTAACTGTGTGTGAACAAAAAATTCTTCTTATGCTAATTTGTACTGTTTATTACAATTAAATTGTGTACTTGTGCTAAACGAAATTATTTGAAATAGAACTGTTTTGAAATTTAAACTGTGTATTATTCTAACCTGAATTGTTTTAAATAGAACTGTTTTGAAATTTAAATTGTGTACTTATGCTAAATGAATTGTTTAAAATAGAACTGTTTTGAAATTTAAACTGTGTATTATGCTAACCTGAATTGTTTTAAATAGAACTGTTTTGAAATTTAAATTGTGTACTTTTGCTAAACAAATTGTTTAAAATAGAACTGTTTTGAAATTTAAACTGTGTAGTTATGCTAAAGTGAATTGTTTGAAATAGAACTGTTTATATGTATAAAATTGATTTGGCATTAAATAACCATCAATGGTTGATATGTCATAAAAAGAAACCACACCAAACCAAATCAAACCAAACCTGTTGATTAATTTTACCGTCATATTAATTTTAACAGCATATCAAACCTCTCTGTGGCTATTTTATGCCTAAAGGATAAGGTATTACGTACATTGTAGGTTTATATTTACATTTTTGGTGTAGGTGTTTCTGAAGTTTTTTTTACACAGTCCAATCGAATACTAATAATTCTGAACCATAGATAAGACTCCAACAGTTAATACTACTCCGGTCAGAGTGGACCTGAGTGTAATGTCTATGAAGGGGTACTTCTTACTATCCAAATACCCAGAACTTGAGCCAACCATTAGACGATGCGGTTTTGTCATGCCCAGGGCATCCTTTCGTAGTATGATCGTTATCAAGCGAGACTAGATGACTCTTGTTAGCGGATTTGATTTCACTGGTTGCTGCCGATCACTGACCTTGTATCAGACTTAGCTAACTTTAACAAATGTTTACGTTTCACGGCTCATCACACACACACACACACACACACACACACACACACACACACACACACACACACACACACACACAAACAGATTTTTCTTACTTTTAAGACAGTAAAATACTGATATTAATGCTAATCAAATAACATAACTGATATAAGTTGCTATTTAACGTTGATTTAGGATATTTTTTCGTGCGAATGGTATCTCCCGCGTCGGGAGAATAATTCGGCCGGAAATGTATTTCTGTCTTTCCCCTTCTCTTAAAAGACACACACACACACACACACACACACACACACACACACACACACACACACTCTCTCTCTCTCTCTCTGTTTCTCTCAGGGGAGGTATAAGAAATTTTGTTGCTGAGATTTCCACACGTGAGTTTTACTGTCCGTCAACTCTAAACATTCCGGGAGGTCACAGCCGGAATTGCCTTCAAAGATTCTTTGAAAAAAAATCTGAACTGCATATTCCATGATTCACCGTTATAAAAAAAAACACGAACATAATTTTTTCCTCGGAAACTTTACTTTATCAAATGTAGGAGGGTACAGTTTGCTAATGGAAAGCAAATATCCTGCCACTGTCAGTGAGGCTTATAATACGCTGACTGAATCCACCTGAGAGGGGGTGTTCTGGGCATGCCAAAAAACCACATCAACTGATGGTGAAGCACGAGTTCTGGATATCTGAGTAGTGTAGGGTACTCCTTCATAAACATTACTCCCAAGTCCACACTGATCTGGAGTGATAGTAGTTGGTATAGTCCCATTTATGAGTCAAATAGAACTGTTTAAAAATTATATAAAAAGGCAGTTTCAAGTTCAATGAAAATAATGTTACAAACTATTCATTACAAATTACAAACTATATACATGATGTGAGAATTAATTTTTTTTTTATTTATTGCAGACTTTTTGTCCTCATCTTGGTAGTTTCTTTTGTGTAGTTTCTTCTTTCACTACGTTTCGGCCAAATTTCACCTCTGGCCTTCTTCAGGTGATTTACCGCGACCTCGGATAGGAATGTTGAGTCTTGTAACCGTATCCCCAGTAATTACTGCCTTCCATAGTTGTTGTCTATCGCACCACGTTTTTGACCAAGTAAACCTCTGACCGGCTTGGGTAGGATTTGAAACCGCTATCTTCTGACAATGCTCACCTGGAACCGTAGAGACTCAACGCCTCTATCCGCTGCGCCAAAATCAAAATGATTCCAATTAAAGACAATTATATACATGATATATATCATTGTATAAAGAGTATTTAACATTGAATAACCCGCACCAGGAGGTGCCAATGGTGTAATGGTTAGCGTCGTAGGAAATGGATACGGCGACACGAGTTCAAATCCTGGACGAGACTGATTGCATTTCACATAGCACTAATACACTTGGGAAAGGTATGAATCCAATTATTCTCCCTCCAGCTATGGGTATATAGGAGGACAGACTGGGTTCTTCAGCCTAGGTGAGGCAACTAGTCTAGGAGAAGGAAATCTCTGAATTCAAACCTGTTAAACTCCGCTTAAAAATTGACCTTGTGTCATATCCTGCCCGAGCGGAGGGGTTGGTAAATAGGATTAAATAACCCGCAATGGTTGATATATAATAAAATCAAACGACACACACATATATATGTGTGTGTGTGTAATCTTTATATATATAACACACACACACACACACACACATATATATATATATATATATATATATATATATATATATATATATATATATATATATATATATATATATATATATATATATATATATATATATATATATATATATATATATATATATATATATATATATATATATATATATATATATATATATATATCGATTCCACACGCATGCAAAGGGTGTTCTCGTGGTGTAATGGTTAAAGCGATGGACTGCGGAATCGTTGTAAGGGAGTTCGAACTCCAGTCGCTCTATTATGTTCATTTTTCGGACAAATACCCTTGGGAATGATATGAACCCCCTTATCCTCTCAATTATGGGTTAAATAGTACCACTACTGCTCTTCTTGAAGAACGGCTTTGGTATTAGATAACCTACACTGGTTGATATCTCATTAAACAAAGAAACCAAACCGAACCACAAGCATACAAACTATATATAAAGTCTACACACACGCTTATATGTATATATATATATATATAAGTATATATATATATAGAAAACGGTTTATCAAAGAGTGGTCAAGCATTAGTTGAATTTTAGCCCTACAGTGTTAGTCAACCTGTAGTTTTGTGGAGATTTTTAAAAGAAAAAAGTCGACTTGTATGCCGCAAGTTACGGTATATGTAAAGATCACATAACAACGCACGCGAGCACACACACACACACACACACACACACATATATATATATATATATATATATATATATATATAAGAACAGCTTTGAATCTCAAATTCTAGGATTTTAAAACGAAAAGAAAAAAACAAACGAACATAGAAATTAGCAAGGGCCAAGGAATTTGATTTAATTTTTGTAAGTGAAATATTTAATTGTACTATTTTGAGTATGTTTAAAATGGTTTATAATCCAAATAGGTAGTTTTGCTAAATTCAAAAACTGGTAAGAATTATATCTTAAGGAAAGAGGGAAAAAATGGAAGGAAAACCGTTTATACACAGTGACAAGAGTTTGCTTAAATCTCATGACCCCCCACCTCACATCTTACAGAAATGGACAATATATACGACACGAGATTAAGTCGAGAAACAAATCTTAACTTTCGTAGTCTATCTATCTATCCATCTATAATTGTATAATTTAAAAAACGGCGCATCGTAACGAGACTTTAATTAGAGCAACTCACTTGAAATGCTGTAACTTAGATAATCAAGCATTTTTCGGTTCAATGATTTTTTTTCTGGGATAGTGCTATATATCAAGTTTTAATCAATAGAATTCTTTTAGCGAAGGTAGTTATTAGAATATCTAGAAAGAATACTTCTCTCCTTCATAAATCGTAATGGAAAGTAGTTATAGCTGGAACAACATGGGCTTAAGATTCATGTATTATAATCTAGATAGGAGCATCCTAAAACTTGAGAGGGGGTGTCCTCGTGGTGTAATGGTTAAAGCGATGGACTGCGGAATCGTAGTAACGAGTTCGTACTCCAGTCGTGCTAGTACGTTCACTTTCGGACAAATACTTTTTGGAAAGGTATGAACCCCCTTATCCTCCCAGCTATGGGTTAAATTGTACCACTACTGTTTTTCTAGAAGAATAGCTTTGGCATTAAATAACCTAAAAAGGTTGATATGCCATTAAACAAAGAAACCAACCTAAAACTTGAAAAATTCAACAGTATAGATTCATCCAACGCCTCCGCTCGTGCAGGATTGGACACAAGGCCAGTTTTTAAAGCGGACCTTAACAGGTTTGAATTCAGATCTTTTCTTCTCTGAGACCAGTTGTCATACCAATATAAAAAACCACAGGCTACCCTACTATTTACCTATTTTTGGAGAGAGAATAGTAGGATGGATAACTATCTCAACAGTATTAGCGCTATGAAAAATGCTAACATCCTCGTCAAGGATTTGAAATCAGGTCGCTTTGTCCATTTTCAACGAAGATTATCGTTACACAATTATCACCTCAATAGTGCAATTGTAATGTATCCCTGAAGGAGAAGAGAAACCTAACTTCAACTCCCGAATATGCCTTTCGAACTCGATCTGGTGGCTCTCTGATTGCTACGATTAATAACCAACTTTTTTTCTTGTGTTGATGTTTTGCTTAAATTGGAAAAGACTCAACCAGAAATATGAAACAGCTGCTTGCTACTGTCAATGGCCTGCTTTTTTGCTTCGGCTGATGCTTTGCTCAAATCGGAAAAGCAATGTAAAACAGCTGGTCAAGTAGCAGTAAAAACACAGGCTCCTGCAAGAACACCGAAGTTAAACAGTAATGAGCCTTCTCATTACATAGATGAATGACCACGTAAGAACACCACGTATCATTATCTTAAGCGGGGTTTAACAGATTTGAAATCAGAGTTTTCCATCTCCTAGAATGGTTGCCTAACCAAGGCTAAAGCACCCAGTCTGCTCGACTATTTACCCATAGCAGGAGGAAGAATAATTGGATTCGTCCCTTTCCCGAGAGCATTATTGCTATATGGAATGCTATCGGGCTCTTCAAGGGTTTGAACTTGTGTCGCCGTATCCATTTCCAACGATGGCAACCATTACACTACGGGCAACTCTAGAACTATATAACTCATTAAATAAGGCTTAAGTTACATTTTGTGCGCTTCGTACGTTAGTGAGGTAGAATGAGATTTTGATTCTCCCTGTGTGCTCTATATGCTGTCCCCGGACTAAACTAAACCCAGCTAAGTAAATTACTTCGCATAGGATAACGGATAGTTTGGTAGACTAGGTATTTATGGATTTTAATGGCATAGTACACTAATGACTGCAATGTTTGTGATATCTGGTTGTCTGATAGAGGCAAATACTAACAAAAACGCTAATCGCCTCAAGTATGAGGACCTATATTGTTCAGTTTATGAGGCCGTGAAAGTATGTGCGAATGCAAAATGGACACTATGAGTCGGATAGATTCTTCGATCTTGTAGGAACCAGCTCTTACGTATATTTGAATGGTTCAATTACTCTCTGTCCATGCCATATCTTATATCCTCGTATCTCCATCAAAAGAACAAGAATTGAAACGGCCAGATTATTTTATGTGGGTTCACAGAACACCGAACCCCCATTTCCATCTTACATGGGCGACATCATCCAGGAATCTCCCACCGCCACGTTGAAGGCCGACTTAATCTGGTGAATTTCATATTTCTTGTTTTCAGTCTAGAGTGCTAGGGGTCAAGCGTATAATGTTACGCCTTACCTACTGGGCGAGATTTTGAACTTTGTCAGCTCCTCTCCCATCAGGCTGCTGGCGTTTTTTTCAAATAACTTATCTTCGCACCCCTGTATAATAACCTTGCTATGTGAGTTCAATTCTCACAGGGAAATCCATATCTTGGTCTTTTGCCCCACTAAACAAAAGCTAGTATATGCTTGGTCTTTTGCTAGTTAAGGTACTTGATTGTGGCTTTAGATCCGTTAATACCATGTGTTTCCGGCTAGTTGGTTTATCTTCAGCCTCTGTGCCCACGTTGTGTTTAAATTATCCACAGAAGAGGGATGACATAATCTATCCGGAACTTCTTCAAACGGTCGGGGTGGTTTGTTAGAACAAATTGCCAGGCTGTTGTTAACTCAAAGACAATAAAAAAAAAAACTCCCGTATACAATTAACTACTATTTAGTGTAACACAATGGTGTAATAATGATATATATATATATATATATATATATATATATATATATATATATATATACGTGGAGCATTCAATAAGTTTCCCGACTTTTTTTGTACAGGCATTTAAAACTGTCGTAGACTCTTGAAAATTCAGTATGTTATTGCTATATATCTTATAAGATGACTGACAAATTCTTAGGATTTCAGCTTCAAATGAACAGCTACAGCAGCAATTGGAATACACCCTACAAAAGCCTGATTGTCACAGCTGGTGAATTTCAAAAATGCAATCTGGACGTGAGGACACTTTAGAAGAACGATATGCAATAAAATTCTGTTTTAAAATTGGAAAAATGCCACAGAAATGTATGGAATGCTTCAGACTGCTTTTGGAGCATCTTACATGAATCGAGCATGAGTTTTTGAGTGGCATAAGAGATTCAAGGAAGGCAGGGAATCTGTGAGGGATGATGAGAGGTGTGAGAGGAGTAAGGAAGTCAATACACCACAGTTGATTGGCCAAAAGGGTTAGGGTTAGGTTACTATGTTGAGGTTTTAAAGTAGTTCAGGGAGAGATTCCGTCGGAAGAGGCCTGCACTCTTGAAATCGGGTCAGTGGCATTTCCAGCAGGACAATGCACCAGTCCACAACTCCATCCTTGTCACACACATTACTTGACCAAGATGGGCATCAACACAGTTCCTCAACCTCCTTACAGTCCAGACCTTGCTCCCTGTGACTTTTGGTTATTCCCTAAGCTCAGAGGATGTAGTTATGAGACAATTGAGGAGATGAAAGAGGCTGTGACGAAGGCCATTGACACATTTAACAAGAAGACTTCCATGGGGCCTTCTAGAAGTTGTTGGAATAGTGCATTGCAGCCGGAGGAGATTCCTTCGAAGGGGACTAGAGTTTCATGTGTGTACTATCAATAAAGGTTCCCAAAAGAAAAAAGTCTGGAAACTTATTTAATGATCCTCGTATATATATATATATGGAATTGTTTTTTGTTGCATTTGAGAGACAGACATATGAGGTATCTGGTGGGGTCTTTCTACGTTACTCAAATTTTCGAAAAGTGAGGCTTTTGCTGGAGAGGCTTTAGTGCTTGGAGATATTCGTTTTCTCCTCCGTTCGGTATGGATAACGGGATCTCCTTTTTCTGATCCTAAGAATATGTATTCTTTTAACGGATTCCCCTGGGAACAAACTTATCCTACTGGCTAACCAATCAGTGATGATTTTATGTTCTTCTACTACATTTTGACAGGTCAGCCAATCAAATGAGCTGATCAATGTCTGTGGGAAGATTATCTCTTCCACGTTGCAGATTTTAAATGGTCATCCAATCAAACCACAATATAGCGGCTTGGTTAATTAAGGGTCCAAACGCAACTTTTTGGGAGGAGTATCTCTTTTCACATAAATAAAAACGAAAATCAAAGGCCTGATTAATCTATTCGAACTCCAGATTAGACCTTTGAACAGGTGGGCAAGAGTTTGTTTGGGATGTCACGATTTTAAATATGATATATACACCGACAAACCTCAACGTTTTTTGAGTTTGCTTACTTTTTGTTTTGACAATTTAAAAGTTCGGTTAGTGCAAGTCTCTCGCTGATCTTTAGAATTGATTTTTGAACTTTTTTGATTGTCAATACGTCTGTTTTATATTTTTGCATAAGAAAAATGACATTTTCCAAATAAAAAAAAAACATGCATCATGGTCTCTAAATTTTTACTAAGAATGAATACTTCATATTGTCATATCTGATTACAGGCTTCTCGTGCAAGATACTGGTTTGTGAACTAGGCTAACTGACCACTCTTATTGAGTTCGATTCCCACTTAGTGCCCAATATTCTGGCCTTGTGATAAACTAAGTTAAGCATAGTCAATGACTGTGAATACCTCGTATAGGATAATAGCGAACTAGACTCTCAGTGGGTGTTCGGTATTCTGGCCTTGTACCCAGCAAAGTTTAACAAATGACAACAAGCAATATTGATCGTTTGACCCCGTCTTTTTTCCAATAAAAATTAATTAACACTGAATACGTATATCACACTTTTTTGGTGGTGTATCTATGTGAAAGGATATTCATATTTTTAAACACGATGTTTATTTTTATCTACATAGATGTCTAAGACACAAACCCAGGTTTTTTTCTAGTATCTCGCGACAGAGCGAAAAGAAACGGACGTCTGATCTATTTTAAACGTATTATCTTGTTTGTTTTCTTTTTTTTGTTGGTCTTTTTTTCCGAAGTATTTCTACAAACAATGTAGATTATGATTTTCACTGGGTACACTATATGCTGTCCTCAAACTAGATGTGTACAAAAGTCTTTAATGTTGTCTATTAATGTCGCGAATTGAATTACCATAACCAGAAAATCCGGCGAACACTTACGCACGACATCCAGAAACACTGGGCAGAAGTTTCGACCTTATTAGGTCTCATCAGTGGTGCAGACCGTGATCTCCACCACTGGAGATCGAACCAGCGACCACAGATTGCTGAGCCGAAACTCTACAACTGAGTCAATAGTGAATAGCGTACTCAAGTGACGCCAAATTTACTAGGCATGGTATTTTGCACGGCCAATTAACCTAAATGCGTCTTGCAAATTACATCCGTACTCTTTACAGAGGACACGGTCAGCTCCAGGGTCACGTCTTCATAATAGGATTAGAAATACGCATCTGCGTTATTATTATGATCTCAAGGGCAAGGATATAGATCTACTTTTTCTTTTTTAAGTAGAGGAATTATACTGTCAATTGAATTAACATGACCAGAAAATCCGGCGAACACTTACGCACGACATACGGAAACACTAGACAGCCGTCTCGACCTTATTAGGTCTCACCAGCAGTTCATAACGTGATCTCCATCACTGGAGATCGAACCAGTGACCACAGATGCAGAGCCATCAGTCCTTTTCTAATGTTCGTATTTACCCAAACCTTTCCCCACGATAAGGGGAGGGGAGATGAGTAGATAAAATGCTTAGTAAATTCCTACTGTCTAGTTACGTTGAAAATACCGGTTCCAACCAGATCACCAAAGATAAACAACAGTGAGCCTGTTCAATATTCAAAGCGGTTATCACTTCACCAAGAACAGGTACTGTAAGCAAAATGAGGCCTTTGTGTCATATCTAAGAAAATGCTTTGTAAATATAATAGGATCTTGAGTTAATAATCAGTTGAGTTCAAGGCATGCTGTTTGCTTAATTGATTGATTGATTGATTTTAACGGCAAGACAACCCGTCTACTTAGTTTATTTCATGCTTAGATGGTTTGGTTTGGTTTCTTTGTTTAACGGCATATTAACCTTTGTTTGTCATTTAATGCCAAAGCCATTCTCCTAGAAGAACAGTAGTGGTACTATTTACCAACCCCTCCGCTCGGGCAGGATATGACACAAGGTCAATTTTTAAGCGGAGTTTAACAGGTTTGAATTCAGAGTTTTCCTTCTCCTAGACTAGTTGCCTCAACAAGGCTTAAGAACCTAGTCCGTCCTACTATTTACCCATAGCTGGAGGGAGAATAAGGGGGTTCATACCTTTCCCAAGGGTATTTGCCCGAAAGTGAACATAATAGCGCGACTGGAGTACGAACTCGCGTACTACGATTCCGCAGTTCATCGCTTTAACCATTACACCACGAGAACAGTAGTGGTACTATTTAACCCATAGCTGGAAGGTTAAGGGGGTTACTACCTTTCCCAAGGGTATTTGCCCGAAAGTGAACGTAATAGCGTGACCGGAGTACGAACTCAGGACACCCCGCTTCATGTTTAGAGATTATAATCGTGTTTATATTCATATTTTTTGTAATTATTTCTTTAGAGCTTTCGCAAAATTATACGTTATCTGTTTCTCCTCTCAAATACTAAGAATTTTTACATAATCATTGGATTTCAAGTATTCCTTCCAAATACTAATAATTCATTTGCAATTGTATGTTTTCAAGTATTTGGTTATATTTCATACCAATTATTTGTTGGCACAGTTATATGGTTTCAAGTAACTAATAATCATATTCCTAAGTAAAAAAATTATAGCTTTAAGAAACTATTCTTAATACAAATAAATTATAGTTATAAACTATCAAGTATTCCTATCTATAACAAATAACTATCAAGCACAAGCACACATACACACACACACACTCATGTATATATACATATATATATATATATATATATATATATATATATATATATATACATGTGTGTGTGTGCGTGTGTGTGTGTGTGTATATACAGGGGGTTAAATAAATATTCGTAAATATAAAATTTTTTATTTTGTATCTTTCAAACATAGCCTGAAGAAAATTTTATATACATTTATTGTATAAGGATATATTCTACTAATATGTGCATATAAATTTAAGTTAAAATTAATTTTACAGAAATTAATGTCATTTGTTCATTTTCATGAGTTAAAAAAGTAATCGTAATCGTACAGTATAAAAAATAAGCATTATCTTTATTTAATACTTTGTAGAATACCCTTTATTCACTTCAACAGCCACTAATCTCTTCCTGTAGTTCTAAGTTAATTTCTTGCAATAATTTGTAGGTATTTTGTATCATTCTTCCTGGCATATGTCTTCAGGTTTTTGATGTTTGCTGGTGTTTTTTTTCGGATTTGAATTTTCAAAAATCGCCACAAGTTCTCAATTGGATTCAAATTGAATAAATGGCATTAATTTCTGTAAAATTAATTGTAACCTAAGTTTATATACACGTATTAGCAGAATATATCCTTATACAGTAAATATATATAAAAATTTTCATATGTACAAATATCTATTTCGTATTTATTGTATATATATATATATATATATATAGGTGTGCGTGTGTGTGCGCTATATATATGTTTTTGCTACACACACACACACACACACACACACACACACACACACACACACATATACATATATATATATACAATTTTTTTCTTTTTATTGGTCCAACGAGAGAAAAGCAATTATTTTAAAAGGAATCGGTCGGCAATGAATAGGAATTCAAGTTCATTTGCAGACCTATTTATTTTAACACACACACACACACACACACACACACACACACACACACACACACACACACACTTATATATATATATGAATGTATACTTTTAAAATTTACCTTAAATCTAACTGCAGAAGCTAAAAGGTAATTTATTTATTTTCTACAAAAACATTTCTGCTCAAATGTTCATGATTTTAACAGAGAGGTAAACTTCACAAATACAAAAAATATACAGTTAATCATGTCGTATCAAGTATTCCTATGTAATAAAATAATTTTGAAACAGACCTATTTCAGTCATGACAAGCTTCTAAACATAGTAGACCAGTTCACATAACTCAGCTGCAATATCTCATCAACTGAAATCAATGAGGGAAAACATGAACTACAATTAAAAGGTTGTCGACTAAATGGGAATCTTATCTCTCTGGTAAAATAAAACGAGATTTCCTACCGTACTGTTGTATGATTGCATCACATGGACTCTAAAGAAACGCTTAGAAAAAAAGCTGGCTAGGAATTACAAAAAATGCAACGAGCTGTTTTGAATAAACCCTGGAAGCAGCACACTCATAAAACAGTAGCTATATGGTCACAGCCTCCCATATAAAAATCCATCTAAGTAAAACGAACAAGACAAACTGGGCACTGCTGGTAGAGCGAGCACGAACTTATAAGCGACCGTTTCCTATGGACTCCAACATATAGGCACACCAGTGCTTGCTGAACAGCAAAAACTTATATATATCAACCCTGGAACGATGTACAAATGGAGAGAGAGTGAGAATCAAGGGAATCCGTACTATTAACACGACGTGAAGTTTATGAGGATGGTGATAATGATTTCCCCCGTAGATGGGGCCCTACCAGGTACTACTTGTTCGAGTTATGGTGAACCTGTGAGTAATGGCAGTAAAACGGTAGTCTATTTTCCCTAGATCTCCAGAATTGGACACTTCACAATCAGATGCTATTCAGTTTCATATTCAGGACGCTCTTTTTGGTGGGGGATGCGAACTTACCCCTCTTCAGATGGTAATGGCAGTGAAGGAGTACTTCAGTTCTTCCAAACTACAAAACTAGAGCCTCACCATTAGATGCTGGTTAATATTAAATCCAAGAAACTTACGGATTTAAAGTATTGTTATCTAACAGTAATAATTCAATTTAATATTAAACATTTGTTTGCATTTAGTTAAATTTGTCCAGTCAGCGGGGCTGTAGAATACACCGAATGCATCTCGGCAGAGGAGGAAGACCTACCCACCTCAATGAGTGTCCGGCTTATGACACTAAACAATCTGATGGTGAGATTTGGGGAATACAGATTACTCTTTCATTGCCATCAATCCCAGGTCCACACTGGCCCGGAGTGGAAGCACCTGATAGGGTCTTATCTATGGATCAAAGAGAACTAAACTTGTACTTACGCTAAACTGAATTGTTTGAAATAGAACCGTTTTGACCTTTAACCGAGTGTAAACAAAAACTTTATTGATACTAAACTGAGTTGTTTGAATTAAAACTGAATAACTTGAAATAAAAATATTTTTGATAGTTAAACTGTGTACTAATGCTCAACTGAATTATTTGAAATAGAACTGTTTTTATAAAAATTTATTTGGCATTAAATAACCTACAAAGGTTGATATGCATTAAAACCAAAACAAACAAACAAACAAACAAACAATTCAGTTAAATGATTTCAAGAATCGCAATGTAAAATTAATTATTCAATTCAATATCAATCATTTGTTTGCATAAAATTGAATGCTTTCTAGTATAGTGTATGATTAAACAGCTCTATTTGGTCCATAGATGAAGACCTAACATGTACTACTACTCTGGGCTACAGTAGACATGGGAGTAATGGCAATGAACAAGGTACTCCACTTTTGTCAATGCTCAAAAACTGGAATTTCACCATCAGATGGTTTTGTGTCTTACTCAGAACACTCTTTGGGGAGCCTTACCCCGCTGCTGAGATGCAGTCAGCCTATTTCACAGACCCAGTTTATAATGTAGGTGTAAATGTGTGTGTATATAACCAAATTATGTCATTTAAGACGAAATATTTGAAAATAACACTCTCATTTAAAAGTATGTTTGACAAATGAGAAAATAGAATAAAACTCGATTATACATTTGAGTATATATATATATATATATATATATATATAAACAAAAAAAAAACAGCAACAAAAGAAAAAACACACACCGAATACTGGAAAAATATTCTAATTTATGCTCTAGAGAGACACTCTGTATAATCAAATATTATCAACGAAGAAGAAATTGTAGAAATAAAAAAGGAAGGAACGCGTTTCTAAATGTTGTGATGAGAACAAGCTGCCGCTAAAAATTGTAAAAAATACAAATACGATTGATAGAAAATATTCAGGAAGACAAAACAATGCCTACTCAGCTGCAAAATTGTAATGACATAAAACAGGCTGTTATAAGCCAGAAATAAAACGTAATGTATATATGTGTGTGTGTGTACACTATACTGTAATAAGCAAATGACACTGTCATGATCTTAGATGAAAAGAATAACTTTTATCAATTTAAAGTATAAATAAGAAATGTGCGGGTTTATAATTATCTTCTTGGGTAAAATTAAAAACATTATTTATAAAAGTTTATTAGAACTATTGGTGAGCTAACTCCTTATGTATTTTTCGATAAAAGCACCAATGCTGTGGTGGAAATTAAGTTGTGGTTGACATCGTCTGTCGCGATAATCGTGAAGACTCAGCCTGTTATTATGGGGAAAGAAGACTACCTGTTCCTGGGCGTTAGAGGCGGCAGGTACTGTTTCCCAGCTTAGTGAAATGGACATGACCTGATCACAGGAGATAGAAAGCCCTATGTGTACCATCCTGTTGACAAGCTCCCTCTTGCCCATGCGCGCATATAACATTAGAGGGATGTAGGGTGGAATTGGCGTCTTCTGCGTTGTGGCGTGCCTGACAAGGTATGGCGCACCTCCTGAAGCGGCCTATTGGTTAATAACGTTGCTGAACTTAAGAAAGACGGCGATGCTCAATGCCACTATTGCTGTTCTTTCACTCTTGTGCTTGATACTGGGACCTTCTATGATCACAGTAACCAACACAAGCACGGAGTCCTGTTATCATCCTGTAGGAAATAACTTGCTATTTCTGTTCCATAATTTGGGAAGTACACACTAGGTAGACAATATCAAGGCCTCTGTCCTGTTTACAAGTCCAGGGCATCGCCGAAATCTTCCTTGAATGCAAGAAGGACATCATACTCCTGTCACCGTGCACACATATTAGGAAAGTGAGCAAGGAATCTCTGCTTAAGACGGGTTGCATGCATCTTGCTATCATACTTAAATATCGGCTGTTCCATTATTGACTTGTATAACTGCACCATTACAGGCAGTTTGATGACTGAAGACGTCTCGTCATCCATGTGAATTTCTTCAATAAACACCAACAGGTTCGAGAAAGCAATTCCTGCTATTGCATGTTCATCGCCTGTACGTTGCCCATCATTTCATTAATCTTCCGTGCTCGATTTTACCAGCTCTAGAGACAATTTCAGTGGGACTTGGCCTCCTGTGCGACCATGTCCGCGGTGTTCAGTTTCATCAGGTAGTCCACGTCTTTCAGAAACGGTGCACATGACCTGATACGCGAGTCCAGTTGGAATGTCGCAGCTTCATGAAAACTAGCACTTTCAGGAGCTTCTTTGCAGAAGCAGCATTTCGTTTCTTAGAGTTTCAGTACATGATGGTCGTGACAGATATCGACTTCACTTTCGGATAACAACTTCCTCTTCTTTGTCAGCGTCTATTTTTAGGTGACTCTTTCCAGCTCTTTTTTGTAATACGTCAAACAGCAGCTCTCTGGTATAGTGCATTATAGGCTCTCAATGCTGCTTCAACGTCACTGCCTTCATCTAATTGGCTCAACAGAAATGAATAAGGGAGCAATCCAAGCAATTTTTTAGATGTCTAGCGAAGATTCAGTAGCTGCTCCCTTTGTCTTGGTGTATTTTCTTGGATGAACTAATCAGGGACTCTAGAGTCATTTCTTGGCATATGAAGCATAATGAACAACCAGTCTGTCTTTATTGCTGCCTGGGTAGAGATATAATGAATTACTTCAGCACCACGAGACAACCAGTTTGAAACTCTTCGACATTTTTCGGAAAAGGAAAAAAGACAAAGTTTTATATTATGAGCACTCAGAATCCAAGTGAATTTGGACATGTTCATTTGAATGACTTTTGTCATGTTTGTTATGCTCATCTATGAATGATTCAATAAATCGATAAAAAGATTCAAAGTTTTTAGAAACTTATCGATTCATTGAATTATGGACACCTTTCTTCGTTGTTTAGTGCTACCCTATATTAGCAACAATACGTACCATAATGTTTGCACAGCATTGCAGATTCAAAACAATCAATTTTTCTCACACATCTACTCGGTACATCTCATCCCTTAATTTTCCTCAGCAGCCACACGGTGGCAGTTGAGTGATGGTTCCATTTTTAAATTTGTTCATAACATAGGGTCTACTTCTGTGTTAAAAGTAGTGCTTTTATCACAGAATGCTCAGTTGGTTTGTCTATCGTTGGTAAACCGACCCACTAATCCCATTGAATTATAATAACTTCTATCTGCATAATTGAATTATTTTGGTCAATATCTTCATTCAAGAATGAATTCAAATAAAAATAAATATTTACTACTCCCCCAAAAAATCGAAAAACACAATGCGTATTCGCCCACGTTTTCGTCAACTAAATCCAATGCACCTGTGAGAATTACTTCTGAATAATGCTGGTTAAAGTTATTTATTTCATATTCCGTCAGAAAATGTCATTTTATTATCGAAAAAGAAAAATACCTGCAAGTTAAATATTGCGTATCAAATGTTTGTTTATCAGTTTTAAATATTCATTACAATGATTATAAATTCACAGAGTTTGCCTAAAGTACTCAGCGATAAAATTAAAATGAATATGTTTCACTTGAAAAATAAAGATATTTTGAATTTTGTACGGAATAATTTTTATCGGGTAAATAATGCGTACCTTGCTTCTTAGGAATATGCATCACTGATATAAATATCGCCAAATTTGAAAACTTGTTAGGAAATCTCTATATCTATGTATCTATCCACACACACACACACACACACATATATATATATATATATAGTTCAAGAAATTATATTTTCAATTTATAAAATGAAATTTTTAATTAGAGTTGTTCAAAAATTAATTATTATTTCTAGAAAAAAAGTGCCTGTTGTTGCTTAATTGGTCACCCATCTAAGTATTAAACAAGCTCGTTACTGCTTACCTTCGGTGATCCAGAGGGAATCAGTGGTTTCAGCTGGTCTTGACGGTATGTCAGAGTCAAGCACTTTTGTTATTTACTAAGCATTGATTAGATATGGCACACAGACCTCAGGTTGCTTACAGTACCCGCTGTTGCTTAAGTGGTAACCTCTCTAATTATCGAACAAGCTTATCACTGTTTAACTTTAGTGATCTTGCGAGAAACGGTGCTTTCAACGTGAGCAGAATAACGTATGTTACCTAAGTTTTCAGTACTTGTAAGCAAAATATAACGCAGCTTTTTTCCTCATTCACATCTATCTATTTATCTATCTGTAACACGATGTCATCATCTTGAATATTAAATATAAAAAAATAACAGCTGGTGACTCTATTAATCAGTTACGAAAAAGTCTTTTATTCAGACTGGTATATACTTAGCAGTCCTACCAAAACATGAGGAGAGAAGATGACCTTTAAGGGTTCATGAACGAATCTCGCTTCCAGCAATAAAGAGGTACCCGCCACCCTGTCTGTCACCGACCTGTACCAACGTCTAACCAAACTTGTCTCTTTGGGTTTCAAAATTCAAACGGCTCATTTTTCAGATCATTCAATCTTTTTATGTATTCTAAAATTAAGTATTTCATCGTAATCATCATACATATCCCTAACTTTCGTAATGTTTTTATTCAATTTCCATCAAATTTATGACATGACATGAATCCATTTTATTTACATTTGAAATTCCGATTCCTACATCGTCATTTTGACAGCAGCTGATATTTTGGTCGATATCTGTGCACGAGTATGACTTTTCCAATTTAACTAACATTTCCACTCAAAGATTTTTCGCCACTCTACAATCTTACGAAATTGAATAATAAAATGATTTTTATAATTAATTATCAGTAAAATAATCAATACAATCAATTATCACCTGAATTATTTTACATATCTATCAATTTTTTTTACAGAATGCAGCACCAGTTTGCCGGTGAATTGGACCCACGAACATTCCATATGTTTAATATTGGCTTGCATGTAATCAACTCATTGCTTTCTCTGGTAGTGATTACCGTTATATTATCGGAAGGTGAAGGCGAGACTCCCCGCCCAGAAACTAAAGAAGGAATTTTACTAGCCAGTGCTCTATTTGCAGTTCATCCAGTCCACACAGAAAGTGTAAGTGATTTCATTTGTTGGCTACTTTAATCATATTGTTTCTTTTCTTGTCTTAAATCACATTAGTTATTTTCTTTTAATTGTCATTGCTTTTTTCTTTTAATTTTACTTTGTTAGTTTTCTCATCTATCTATCTATCAAAAAGTTTCGTGTTGGCGTATATGTATGCAAGTATTTATCCAACACTTACGTCACGGATATGACGAAAGGTCAATTTTAAGCCAAGCACAACTGGTTTGAATTCAGAACATTCCTTCTCCTAGACTGATTGCCAGATCAAGACTAAAGAATCCTGTAAGCCGATGGAAGAACAAATGGATTTCTGCCTTTCTGAATGACATTAGTGCGAAGAGAAACGCAAAAAGTTTCGTCCAGGATTTGAACTCGGCTCGCCGTGCTTATTTTCTACAGTGACGATTGTTATACTGTGAGATCCTGCTTCATATATGTAAGTATGTAAATATAATTATGAAGGAAGATACTGGAGATTTGAGAATTCTCGTTTTCAATTGATATTCAGCAATAACCATCAGTTATTTGTCGTGAACATACAAATACATTATTGACACAGAAAAAATGAAAGTAGCATACTGCTAAGGAAGAGTAAGAGAGAATTCATGTATGGGAGGAGGAGGTGATCCTCTGGGAATTGAAGAAACGATTTAACTCTGACCATACATGATTTGTTCAGGTAAATGAAGGACTAAATTCTCTGAGATTCTGAAATCAAAATGAAACACACAATCTAGGCCAGACGACCAGATGCAGTTGTAGTGAACAGAAAAACTTGTCAACTTGTGGATTTTGTCTCCCAGTAAATCACAAAATAGAAGTAAAAGTTAAAAAAAAATGAATAATTATCTGGACCTTGCAGGAAAGCTGACAATGATATCAATCATAGCTGGAGCTTTGGAACAATCTCGAATAAACCTAGTTGGTTGGGGCTGTAATAATTCTATTTTCACGAAGTAAAATGGTTTCAGACATTGTTATCCTGTACTAATTATTCAATTTAATATTAATCAGATTGTAAATGGGTTTCATGTTGAGTAGATGATTAAACAAGTCTATTTGACCCTTAGACGGGATCTGAAAGTGTTTAACATTGCTATTTCAAGCTGGTTAGTTTAGTCAAACAGTTCTAATTCAAACAATTCAGTTTAGCATCAGTATGCAGTTTAGTTTTATTTGATCCATAGATAAGACCATATCAGGTGCTACCATTTTACTTCGTGAAAATAGAATTATTATTTTTAGATTGAAATTCTTCAAAATCTTTTAACAGCGTGTAAGCAAATGTGCTTAGGCTCATTTAAAAATGTTACCAACAAATTATTCACTTAAAAACCATATATAATATACGTATAAACATTATTTGGCATTAAATAACCATCAAGTGTTGATATACCATGAAACCAAATAATCTAATCTCATCACGAAGAAGCTGGAACGAGACTGTGGAAACTGAAGAAGGAAGAATTCGGATCGTCAAGATCACAGAATTTTTTATATTAGCAGTAATCTAGCCAATAAACAGCAAACTCTAGCGAAATTTTAATCGCGCTATCTACTTAAAATGCTATTACTGTATGAATAGATATTTCTTGCCAAATTTGCAATTGAATGATAATATTAACAGCAGTTTATTTTTTATTTCTTTGAATGATAATACGCTGTTATTTTGTATGTTTACATACAGAAAATACAATGAAAATATTTATCAAAATACAATGAAAAATATTTATCAAAATAAATGAATGAATAAATAAATAAAATCGTCATTTACCTTTTAATAAATCCAGACATTGTGTAGACATTAGGTGTCGATTAGAGGACTGGTCAAGTGCAATGACAGATAGGAATACATGGAGAGAGAGAGAGAGAGAGAGAGAGAGAGAGATAAGCTAAAGGAATCGGTGCTGTTTGCACAACCTGATGATGATAATAATGAGTGAAGAAAACTGGTATTGTTGGGCCATTTCAACAGCCATTAAACAAGTGACATGAAACAAAGGTTTAAAGAAAATATGGCTTTTAATTGGTTAATAAGAACAAGTGAGCAAACAAAAAAGGCTATTTTTTCTCAGATTTTAGAAGCTGCAAATAAAAGAAAGAATTAGAGAGCATAACAAGGGGTTTTATCAGTTTCTGGGCCCTTTTGGTCTACCATATAAAATGATTGCATAATAGCTTATCTTCTCTTCTCTCATGGCGATTAAATTTCAGTGACATTTTTTCTTTTGTAGCCATCTTGTTGAATATCCATCTTGTTCTTCGGCCCGGTCTTTTCCCCTCTTCGCCTTGCAGTTCTATCTTCCTTAATAGCTTCTCTATTCTCTTCACTGGGATGAATAACACAATGCGAGGATCTTTTTGGATGGATGGATGGAGCCTTATCATGAACCATTTAAAAATGTCACCGATAAATTTTCAGTTGGATTTAGATCAGGACTGTTCACTGGCTATAAAGATTGATTTATATAACTTTCCTGAAGGAAAGCTTTTCTCTGTGACTTGATGCATTTGTTACATACCCATAATATACGGATGTGTGAAATAGACGTAGGGAATCTAAAAACACGAAACTTTACGAAATTAGTTCATGTACGAAACTTTTTATATTCCTTTGAGTTAAAGGTTATTCGACATGAGAGAGAGAGAGAGAGAGAGACACACACACACACACACAGTCTTTCTATGCTGACTGATTTTACATAGTCAGCTCTCAACCCAACCAACGCGCGGCGCCCGTAGCGCACAAAGTCGTATGGCCTCGCCCAGCTCTGAAAGTCAACCTTCTTCTTCCGAGGCAAGAACTCAAGTCTGCTTTTTCTCAAATCTCAGCCCACGCTTCCGGTGCATGACGTCACTCAAATCCCTGGTCTCAATTCCTATCTGAGATTTTTCTTTTGACATCTCTGAATGACACATCCTCTCCGCGCGCGCGCGTGAACACCTGCGTTAATGTTGCACCTAACTAACCCATGCGCTAACCGAAAGGTTATCAGCCTAACTAAACCGAAAGGCAAGGTACATAAAAGGAAATCCCTCGGTAATTATATTACACATTATCGTCCTGAAAAATGAGTTCATCATCATCATCATCATCATCAAAACAATTTTCTTCGACAGAATACAAAATTATCCATGATCTCAATGAAGATATGTGCACTGATTTTTGATGTTATGATTTTCATCTCCCGTGTTTTGTTTTTTTAGAAGGGATTCTCTGTAGCGTTGTGGTTAAAATGCATGACTGCAATATTGTAGTAAGCGAGTTCGAACTCCAGTCGCGCTATTACTATCACTTTCGGACCAATACCCTTGGGAAAGGTATGATCTTCCTTAACTCCCAGTCACGGGTTAAATAGTTCCACTACCGT
This sequence comes from Sepioteuthis lessoniana, assembly GCA_963585895.1. Classification (NCBI taxonomy): domain Eukaryota; kingdom Metazoa; phylum Mollusca; class Cephalopoda; order Myopsida; family Loliginidae; genus Sepioteuthis; species Sepioteuthis lessoniana. Next base: position 45,229,267 of record OY757918.1, on the reverse strand, counting down.
CCTTCTACAATGGTTGATTTGGCATGAAGGTTGATATGAAGGTTGATATGCCATAAAATAAAAAACCCAACCCAAAACCCAAAACTGAACCTGGTTCTTTAAATGACATGCATTCATAAAAAAATTTCGGAGGAAATCATTTTCAGTCTTTGTCAACAATATTTGAAAATATTCTGTCAGAAATCATTTTCATGACATTTTTGAGGAAACAGTTAAATACTTAATAAATACAAACTTCTTTATTTAGAATATTTGTGATTGGTAAAAAAGCGATAACTGATTCAACAGCCTTAGCGGTAGTAGCCCGCAAAACATACCAAAATTCTCAAGATTCAAAATCTTATTCTCAACATAGTCTTCTTCTTTCTCAATTGTAGTATTCTACTTTTGAATGAAAGCATGTATCGATTTATCCAATCCCTCTGCCACGGGTAGGATACAAAACCTGAGAAACTTGCCTGGGGAGTACAGCTGGTTTCAGTTAAGAGTTTTTTTTTCTCCTGTTTAAGTAATTTTTACTTCTTATTGCGCCATTCCAAGACGAGATTAGCATAGTCAGTCTTGCAATTTACCCATGGTAAGGAGGAAAAGATATGCATTTATACATTTCCCAAATGTATTAGCGTGAATTAAAATATAGACAGCTTCGTCCAGGTTTTGAACTCGGCTCTATTTTGTAGAACGATAACCGTTACGCTACAGTTATCCCGCAACTAAAGCAATAACAATTATTAGTGATTTCGAGATCTCCCTTTTTAGAGAAGAGGAAGATGCAGCCTTTCATCCATTTCTCTAATGTGTTTTGTTTATACACAACGTTGCATAATCGAAGAAGTATATCGTCAAAATTCTTTGTCTTCCATACTTCAGTGGGTATTTTATCGAGGACAGCAGTTTTTCTGCTTACATTTTTTTCAATACTGCTGTGGGAATTCCGTCTGTGACCCATGCACTTTGCCTGATAATCTCAAGTCGTGTTCAGTTCGGATCGAAGTGTATGTGTCTGAGAAGGGTCCACAATAGAAGGAAAACGGGAAACAAAAAGCTTGCATATATAACAGAAGAGAGGGATGTGTGACACTTAAAAAATGACCGTGTGTGATGTCCTCACTTTTTGCTTCGCAGACGGCTGGCGTAATTCCCTTAACTACAAAATAAGCCGACTGCTAAATTTTCGGGTTTCATATCACTTCTATCTTCGGCGGACCTTTGCAGCAAAATGCCTCTGACCCCACGGTCCAGCAGCCTCGTTCTGGCCTCCTCTATCGATATCTAAGTCTATCTCTCTATCTTCTTGAGCAGACCGACTTTACATGTATATATGTAAGGGGGAACATTTCTTAATTTCAGATGTTTGGTCACCCACTGACTGGACATAAAAGTATTGCCAGACTGTATGTCTACAGGACCTTAAAAAGTGTGATGATAAAGTTGAAGCTCTTTTACGTTACGCCTCTACTTTATCTGAAAAAGTGGTTCCTGCACAAAATACATACGGCCACACACAAACACTCAACATACCTACGCAAATGTGTCTCGACCCCAATATGGACATACACATATATACACATTCACATATAAATAACAATGGTCAACGCACAACCATACATATATGTATAAACCCGCACGTACTAACAGCTACCCATGTGTCTACACATATGCACATACACGGAGCTAATTCTATATATACTACCACACCAGTATCTATAGCGTCACATTTAATTAAGTTCTTTCTCTGCAAACCGTCCAAGTTTAATGTATTGTTGGCCATTAATAATTTCGCCAGATTTATATGATTTCAGGATTGTTTCCAAGCACCTTCTTGAAATATTCTATCTAGTTCCAAAGTCTTTCTTCATGGCTGATCTATCTATCTATCTATCACATGTGCATAAAAAAAAGAAATCATTGACAGACAACTTAACAAAAGCTTAAGTATTTCATTCTAACCAAATCAATACATTGACAGAAAATAAGACAAACGAAAGATTGTTACTATCCGTAACACTTCAGTCTTGCCTAGAATACTCACAGAATCACTTTGAACCAAGAGTGTACCGGCCTGGCTATTACTGAAGTCTCTCTCTCGCTGAAGTCCGTCTCGGAAAGAAGTTCATACGACATCTTCTCTATTTGCACAATCTGGAGGGTTGCTATTTTCGTTTACTGGCGATCGGTGTTCAAACGCTAGTGTCTCACATTATTCCTATATCAAAATCAATATATATATATATATATATATTGAAAAAAGGGACTCGCCTAGAAAAGAAAAGAAAAAACAAAGCAAAACCAAAAAAAAAAAAAAGCAAAAACGAATACTCTCGGAAAAAAGAAAAAAGAAAACCGAATCGATGCCTCCGCCATATTTGTTTTCAATTTCCCACTCATGTACATAGAGCGAGGTAGTATGTATATATTTGGCACGTTCAAAGCTGGTTTCATAATAAAACCTTTTTGAAAGTACCTTGAGTAGAGCCCAAGTAACCTTTTTTATTTTACCCATCAGTTTGTACAATACCTTTGTAAACATTATAGTCACTTTAGTAGTGACTATCAAGAGAGTACATTTTTTTTATTACGGTTGCATGGTAGTTTGTTTCTGAAATAATTTGCCCTATGTGTGTATGATTATATATAACTAAAGTTATCATTATATTTGTATATATGCATATAATCGTAACCCAGCAAAAGCTATACATCATAACGAAAATTTGTTTGGGAAATACAATTAAAATGCTGTGTGGGGGAATGTCCTCGTGGTGTAATGGTTAAAACAATGGACTGCGGAATCGTAGTAAGCCAGTGCGTACTTCAGTCGCGCTATTACGTTCACTTTCGGGCAAATACCCTTGGAAAAGATATGAACCCCCTTATCCTCCTAGCTATGGGTTAAATAGTACCACTACTGTTCTTCTAGAAGAATGGCTTTGGCATTGAATAACCCACAAACGTTGATATGCCATTAAACGAAGAAACCAAACCTTAAAATGCTGAGAATAAGTTATTTTCTACACAGTTTGTAACTGAATGATCAGAGTCTGCTTTGAAGGTTCATTTTATTCAGTAAATATTTTGATATAACAGAGAAAACGAGAAAATGTCAATTAGAACCCTTCACTCTTACCTCAACAGAAGCAGCAATATAATCAAGGACCACTGTTTACTATGAAATACTAATTAGAATCCTTCACTCCTACTTAAATTGAAGCATCAATAACATTATGAACCACAGCTAACAATGACATGCTGATTAGAGTCCTTTCACTAGTACGTAAATAGAAGTATTAATATCAACATGGACCACTGTTTATAATAAAATATCAATCAGAATACGTCACCCTTTCTTAAATAGAAGCACCGATGTCATCATGGAGAGCTGTTAAATATGAAACGCTAATTTAAATCCCCACTTCTTCCTAAATAGAAGCACCAACATCATCATAAACTGTTCCCAAATATAAAATACTAATCAGAATCCTTTACCCCTTCCTGAATTGAAGCCCTTATATCATCATGGATAACTATGAGATGCTAATCAGAATCCTTTACTTTTTCTTAAATTGGGGCATCATTATCATCTTCACCTGCTGCTACAGTGGAAACTATCGTTTCACAAATCCTCTCGTTTTTCATTAAAACTCCAAAATAACATATTTAAACAACATTTTTATTTGAATTATTAAATTTTTATAATGAATCGGATCAAAATGAAAAACTGAAATTTTTGCTAATAAAACAAAGATTATAGTCTTGCCACATTGCGTGGCACCTAAATATTCTCGTGCTAAAAACGTCTTTTTTAGAAAAAAGATATCGCCACAATACTCAGCTTCAAATTATCTAAGTCTTTATACAGTTCTATCAAATGATAATTTTTTTTTATTGTTGTTCATATAATAAGGTTTCGTGTGCTCTATCCTTTTCGCTTTCCAAAGGTATCTGTCACTTGAAGTAATCTTTTTGAAATGTCAGACAGAACACTCAATTGTATCCACGTGGTGATGTTATAAAGATTCATTTTTTGTCATATTCGTTTTTCTTCCCAAGGAACATATTAGAATCTTTCCCTTTAGAGCTGCTCATACACACACACACACACACACACACACACACAGAAGAAAGAAAGAAAGAAAGAAAAACAATCACGTGTTGACTTAAACTCATATGGACTGAATGGGAAAGATAACTGGGGACTGCCTAGTCAGATAAACAGAAAAGAAAGAAAGAAAGAAAGAAAGAAAGAAATTGCAATCACGTGTTTGCTTAGACTAATTGGGACTAGATGGAAAGGATAAGTGGAGACAACTTTGTCAGATAAACAGAGAAGAAAGAACGAAAGAACAAAAGAAAGAAAGGAAACCAAAGAGAATGCCAATCGCGTACACGCGCGCCCACACACACACACACACACACACACACACACACACATATATATATGTGTGTGTGTGTGTGTGTGTGTGTACATTTATTATTTGTCTATATTTCTGAGATGAAGCTTGATAATTCTTATCCCTTAGAATATTCGGACTATTGACGACATCTTTATTCTTACACACCACACACACACACACACACACACACACACATATATATATATATATATATATATATATATATATATATATATATATATACAACATTGTCATTCTTTTTGATTTCCATATTTTCTTTCTTTCTTTCTTTATATATATATATACATATAAGATAAATAAATTGCTTTTCATCTCCTCCAATCAGCTTCATAACAAAGTTTCATGTATTTAGGGAAAATACAATCTTGAGATGAAACGAAGAGGAACTAATAAATCTTTAGGATTTATCTTTTTGCCTTTTAGGCTTATATAACAAAGTTTCAGCCGCTCTATTTTTCGATCTTCCTTGTCAAATTTCTTATCTTTTTTCATGATAGCTTTTGGACGACCAGAATCCTTTTTTTCTTGTGACAGAACCGGCTTTTTGGAATCAGTTCTCTTCAAAGAGAACAAGGCTTTTTGTATGTTTTTACTATTTCAGATATTAAAAAAAAATTATATTGCATCCAATTCTGTGTCTTTTCTATAATTCTGTTTTATTTTTAGTAAGTTGAGAACATTTCTTCGTTGGTACTTTCAATTTAAATCAGAGGTACTTTATGACTATTAGGTTCTAAGAATAGAAAAGATTCCCTTAAAATTGTCAGATTTTACTTACTAAAGTGACACTTTTAAAAAGTTGCAGAAAAACAACCCCTCCCAAAATAAAACATTAAAAAAACAGCCCAGAATCATTATTACACTACTACTGTAATGCATATCGTCCTGGGAAATGGACCCGGCGGTCCAAGTTCAAATCCTGACGCGGCTGTTCGAGTTTCACATAGTGCTAATACCCTTGGGAAAAGTATGAATCCAACTAGTCTCCCTTTAGCTATGGGCAGTCTGGCTTTTCAACATTGGCATGGCAAGCGGTCTAGAAGGAAAACTCTGAATTGAAACCTGTTTAACTCCGGATAAAAAGTGACCATGTGTCGCAACCAGCGACTGCAGTGAGGTATATATATATATATATATATATATATATATATATATATATATATATATATATATATATATATCCCAACGAAGTTAATCTCCAGCTATGAGTTAAGTAGTACCACTACTATCCTTTTACTTGAATGGATTTAACATAATACCATTAAACAAAGAAACCAAATCAAGCCAAACCAAATCAAACCAAACCTGTTCACAAGAAAAGATAATTCGATTTACTGAATGTTAATATTGTCCAAACTTTTTCTTTGATTTTTTCTTTAATGGCATATCAACCTTCGTGGGTTGTTAAATGCCAAATCCATCCTTGTAGAAGAGTATTAATGGTAGTATTTAAGCCATAGCGAGGAGGATAAAGGCGTTCATACTTTTGTAAGGGTATTGGTCCAAAAGTGAATGTAATAACGTGACAGGAGTTCTAACACGATTACTCTGATGTCACTTCCCAGCATATAAGCTTCATCACGTCAAACTTTCTGGATCAAACCCTTTCGAGGATACTTCTGGCCATTATTAAGGTCAATTAAAGAAGATTTATTCATATTACTGTTGTTTACATTGTAGGAACATTTAAACTAGACGTTATAACGTTTGTGTGCCGTGATGACTAAACACAAAAAGTAAAGCAAACAAGTCAATTTTTTTAAAAAGGTCATATTTGTTAGTTGTCAATGACAATTCAAATCCCAGTTTCCAAAACTGAAGAAAACCTTGTTAAATTCTGGGTCTCTTCATTTATTAAAAGTGCTTATAAAATATAATTCAGTTTCATGAATTCTTGTCATGTTTTTATTTTCGTCTTCATCTAACTTTTTCTTTTTTTACATATTCTTTAAAAGTTGTTCTTTTAAAAACTATTTCTCATTACTGTAAACAAAAAAGAAAGAAAGAAAGAAACTAGAAGCAAAACAGAAAGAAAAGAAGAAAGAAAAATGGAAACGATTTGACATGGCCGTTACCTTGCTAAATTCAGGGAAACTCCGCCTTTAATCCGCTGAATGTTTCTCGATAGAAATTTCTTGGGTTAACTCTGAATAATTCGTTATCTGCTTACGTTGTGATTTTAAATCCGGACAACGAATCAAGGGCTAATCGTAGTTGCCGCTTTAGCAAATAGACAAATGTCACTGTACAATTAGGTAAGAAAAAAAAAATCGGCGCCTTGAAACAAAAACAACACAGCTATTTAACAATAATAGTATTTAGTGTATATTAAAGAAAATGTCATTCAACAGTTTTTACACTTAACGCTCTTCCATAAAGGCAGATTCTATCGGGACCGTCTAGCTTATTTCTTTTTCTTCAACTCAGGCTGTTTGGTACAAGGCAGACTTTACGGCGGTTATGTTTGTTTTTCTTCTCAGCTTGGTACTTGGACTGCTTTCTCACTTTCTTTACTCACTGCTGTCTGGTACAAGCTTAATAAAGCTCTGAGCTGGGGGAAAGCTATTTCGTCTGAGATCGTTCTTGTTCCGTCCAATATAATCCCCCTTTCAATCTGATTCTGTCTCCCGGGTTTCACTAACCCTGTTCTGACTGCATCTTGTTTCGTCCGACTTCAATCTTGTCCCGTCAAATCTAATCCCGTTTTACTCTCGGTTGAATCTATGTATATTCATAACTCGGTCAGGGTCGGTGTCGGTTGTGACTTCAAAAGCTCATTGTAGAATTCTCGACCGAATTCTGGAGCTAACTTTAGCGAGAAAAGTTCCCTTTGATCAGGACGGACAATCTTGAAATGTCAACTTGTTGTTTTTATTATTCTCTCTCTGTCACCGAATAATTCGGCATGTTGACAATTTCCTTTGATCAACACATTGTAAATTCTTTTTCCGTAACTCAAATTTCATAACGGAAATTTTGCGATAAAATCATCTACACGATTCTTTTTACATGGCCTATCCAAACATCTTTACGTTATTACACATTCGCAATGTATTTTCTCTTGTCTTCTTCAATGCACATTAACTCCTTTCCTCTTTTGGATGTTAAGATCCCTTCAGACGGTCCCTAAATTCCACTGGATTACAATGATAAAAAGAAAAGAAAGAAATACAATGAAATAAAATAAAGTGTAATACCAAAAAAGAGGACAAAGAAAGAGAATCTAAAAAGAAAAAAAGAAAATGAAGAAAAATAAGAAACAAATAGAAACAAAAAGGAAGAAAATAGAAGACGAAGAAAAAAGAGGAAACGAAGGAAAAACGACCGATAAACTAAGAAAAAGAAAAAGAAGCATAATTAATTTAAATAAAAAAGTAAAGGTAAAGATAATTGTAATGAAAGAAAGAAAGAAAGAGAAAAAGAAGGAAAGGTAGGGAAAGTAGAATTAAAAAAGAAAAAGAGAGATTTGATTATCATGAAGAAAAGAATAAGTCAGAGATTTATCAACCGAAAAGAAAGAAAGAAAATACAGCCAGAAAGATAAAAAAAAAAAAAGGGACCTGAACCGATAACTGTAAAAATGGAATATAGGAATAAATAAATAAATAATTAATCACAAAAGAAAGAAAAAAACGGAGGTGATAAAAATAAAAGAAAGGGAAAAAGGGAAAAAATGACAACAATTAATTACGAAAAGAAAAAAAAAAATTAAAGAAATTTACACAAGAAAGAAAAAAAAAAGAAGCATCAGCCGATAGAAAACAGGAAGTTATATTAATGAACATGAAACTATGACGGAAAGAAAAAAAATTATTTCATTTCCTTTTTCTTCAATTTCACTTATTGATAGAATTTTGTACCATGATATTTCAAAGCATACAACAATGAAATATAAAATATTCTTCATTTTCGTCTATAAAGCGAATTCCTGTTTGCATTCAGATTGTTCACCGTTTTCCTTTGTGTGTTCGAGGGAATATAAACGGTTCTCTTTTTTTTTGTGGGAATTAAAAAGGGACGATTTACAAGCTGGCGTCTGGTACGATATAATCGAAACTGGGGATTTTCAAGAGGTTCTTGCTTTTAAAGGTTAATTCTTTGACGTTCCTAAGATATATGTAAACTGTCAACTTCTTTCAGATAACGATATTATCTATCTATCTATCTATCTATTATGTGTGTGTGTGTGTGAGAGAGAGAGAGAGAGAGAGGGAGAGAGAGAGAGAGAGAGAGAGATTTTAGTTTATTCATATCTATATATTGTATGTATGTGTATGTATATGAATAAGAGAGAGCGAAAGGTGAAAGAAAAAGAGAGAAAGAAAGGGAGAGAAAGGGAGGGAGAGAAACCTTAGCCAGTTCATATCTATCTATATATCTATCTGTGTGTGTGTGAGATAGATAGAGATAGAGAGAGAGAGAGAGAGAGAGAGAGAGAAATCTTAGTCTGTTAATATCTATCTATCTATCTATCTATCTATCTATCTATCTAAGTCTGTTCAGATATATCTACCAATGTATCTATAATTTGGTTTATTTATTTAACGGATTATCAATTAGTTTTATTTGTGAATATTTGATTCCAATAATAACTATTTATATTTTAAATCCTCCATAGCAATCCCTTTTTTTTCATGCTATTTTTTCTATAATAAAAATTCTCATTTTTTACACACAGTCGACTGGGACTGTAGAATATGCCGATTGCATCTCTGCAGAAGAGTAAAATCCTCCCCTCAAAAAGTATCCTGGATATGACACTAAAATATATTTGATTGGGAGGCTCCAGTCCTGGAGCTTCGGAGAATGTGGAGTACCCTTTATTGCTATTACACCCAGGTCCACTCTAACTCGGAGTGGTAGCACTTGTTTAGGTCCCATCTATGGGTGAAATAGAATAACTTAATTGTTTACTCTACTTGAAACCATTAAACTGTTAGTGAACAAATGATTAATATTTATGGAATTATTAGAATTACATAGCAATTCTTAAAACTATTTAACTGTGTGAAAAAAAATGAATAATGTTGACTAGAATTACGAACGTTTAAATAGTTATATTTTTGATGCTATTTAACTGTGTGCAAATAAAAGAGCACGGGTTAGTTAAAAATAATCTTATTTAGAAACTATTCATTTACAAATCATATATATGTGTTGCCCAGTCGGCTAGGGCTGTTGAACATACCGACTTTTTCTCTGCAGAGGGGTAAGACTCCCGCAACGAGTGTTCTGGGTATGACACTAAAGAATCTGATGGTGAGGTTCCAGTAATGCTCGACCTTTGGGTAATGCAGAGTACCTCTTCATGGCCATTGCTCCCAGATCTACTCGAGCCTGGCGTAGTAGAACCTGATAGGGTACTATTTATGGGTCAAATAGAACTAAACTTCGTACTTCTCCTACACTGAATTGTTTGAAATAATACTGTTTTGGCATTTAAATGGCGTATTTATGCTAAACTGAATTGCTCGAAATAGAACTGTTTTGAAATCTAAACTGCGTACTTATGCTAAAGTGAATTATCTGAAATAAAACTGTTTTTACATTTAACTGTGTGTGTACCAAAACTATACTTATACTAAACTGAACTGTTTGAATTAGAACTGTTTGACTAAACTGAATAGCTTATTTTGGACACTTAGACTGTGTACTCATGCTAAAGTGAATCTTTGAAATAGAACTGTTTATTTGCATCTAATGGATTTGGCATTAAATGACCTACAAAGATTGATACGCCATAAAACCCAAACAACCAGCCAATTATATGTGAGTGTGAGTGTGTGTAAACAATATTTGGCATTAATTACCAACAAGTGTTTATGTGCCATAAAATCCAACCGTTATATACTTTCGAGTATTCTTATCTAATACAAATTATTTTCAAACAAATCTATTTGATCCATAGATGGGACCCTAACAGGTACGATCACTCCGGGTCAGAGTGGTCCCGGGTGTAATGACAATGAATAGGTACTTTACACTATCCAGATTTCCAGAACTGAAGTCTCTTCATCAAATCAGTTTAGAGTCATATTAAGACACTCCATTAGGGGTGGGGAGCTTATGCTAATATTCTGGATGCAGTGGACGTATTCTCATCCCTGCCGGCAGGGCAGATTAAAGTTAATAACGTGTTACAAGCGAGGAATTAAATCGTAACAATTCCACTTAGAAAATGACCTTTTGCCACATACTGCCAGTCACAAACAACAACGCATGAAACTTGCCAATACTTACCTGATGCGTTTAGTTCAATAAACAGAAATTAAGTTTAAAGTAGTTCGTGTATTTTAATTTTTTTTTATCGACTTTTCTCTCTTATCAGATAACAATAATCAATATGTTTATGTTATTTCTTCGCTTATTCTCCGATCTTGCCTTGCTCCACACATTCCCAAACATGACTTACCAATCATCGGGGAAGTTATGAATGCTCAAATAAGCAAAGATAAAAATTAAAAAAAAAATGGCTTATACAACTTGCCAAATAGAAATGGTGACTATCTAGCAGACTTTTCATTCGAGAATACAGCGAGATTATATATTCATAAACAGTTAGATTATATATTTATAAATAAGAAATGGATAATTAACGCTCTGAACTGTGAGGCATACTCCTCCTCCTGTGAAGGAGTATCTTCCGATCACAGAATTGTCTTGTCAAAGGTACATCTGAGTCTACGCAGAAATAAGAAAGAAAAGTCAAAATTAAACATTCCGATATGTCCTCTCTAACCAGGAGAGATTTGAGTAATAAATATACAGTAACTGTAAGAAACAAATTCGATACTCTTCAGAAGATATCTGAAATACACACTCTGAATCACGAAAATTAATAGTTCGTCACTGCCCACATGATAGCTGCTGCAGAGAGCATACCACCTAAATCAAGAACCAAATGTAGAGTTTCATGGGAGTTACAAGTAGTTTTTAAAAACGAGATAACTTTAAAAAAAAAGCGTCCTTACTTAATAAAAGAAACCCAATAAATGTCAACGCACAGAAAGTTAAGAAAGCTCAGAAAGAACTAACCAACACATACCAAATAGAGTAATCAGAATACATTTAAGGCCAAATAGAAAAAGTAGAAGTTCAGTTGAAGATAGACAATCATGAATAACGTGGCAGACAGAAAATGAAGAGAGCGAAAGGAAGAGCACTTCGAAAACAAAACTAAAAGCTGCCTGCCAAGAAGAAAGACGTCTAAAGTGGAAAGAACATTTCAAGAACTACGCTGAAACTTTCCTGAAATCACTGAAAAAACCTATCCAAAAATCATTATGGCCAATTAGACTTCAAAGTAGGACAATTTAAGCAGAAAGTATCGAAAAGAATTAAAAAACAAAAAAGCTGCAGGCCTTGACGAAATATCTTCTGTAATTTGAAGGAAAAGAAATTTTGAAGGCATACTTTGATTATGCAACGCAGTTTATAGCGAAAAAAAACCCCCCAGAGAAATGGATGAAAGGTTGTATTCCTCCCTTCTTCAAGGAAGGTCACTTCGGAATCATTAAGAACAACGGACATAACACTAGTTGCTGTAGCTGCTAAAGTTTACAAAGCTCTGCTTCTCATTAGTATTCTAACCAAAATCGAGAATCTTAGAAAAATTGTTTGAAACAAGCAGAACGGCTTTCGAAGAAGTCACTTCACAACCTCAGATTCAGAAAATTCGTCGAATCATCGAAAGAGTATATGCAAAGAATATCGAGGCAGCATTATTGTCCGCAGATTTCTCAATAAGGTTCGATTCTACACACAGGAAAGACAGGGCAAATACTACTTGCATGTTAGTTAGCGACCATAGTCGAGGGTGACCCGAAGGCTCCCTTTTCGATACCTACTACACCAAGGTGTAGGGGAGGGCGCTACCTAGTCTGTCCTACTATTTACCCATAGCTGGAGGGAGATTAATTGGATTCATACCTTTCCCAAGGGTATTAGTGCTATGTGAAATGCAATCAGTCTCGTCCAGGATTTGAACTCGTGTCGCCGTGTTCATTTCCTACGACGATAACAATTACACCACGGGCACCTCCTCAATGATATTTCGTTATGCGGTCTAGCTAACTGAATAAATAATCGGATGGAAGCCATTAGCGAAAAAAACAAAAGATTGTGAACTAGCGCTTTTGATAAAGAAAGATCTACATTAATTTTCCGTCATCTCTAAGCCAGACTACAATAGCGGAAAAATGTATTTATTGTGCATTTTATATTTTCCTTGCTTTATCTACCTTGCTCGGTCCCTGGAGTATTTATTAGGATACAATCTAAGAGAAAAAGTTGGATGTTTCTCGCAGTCGACAATGGATAGAGTTAAGCTTTTCATGATGTATGAGCGGGAAGAAATTGTCGTGGATCGATGGAATAAATTCAATTATTGAGGTTTGAATGTGAACGATTGGTACTGCTGCTGTTACTGCTTCGTCACGATCGCCATGGACACAAGAACATCTTGTGTATTTGTCTCTGATCTTTTGTTTTAGATAGAATATCTTTTACGCAGATGTTCGTTTGGAAAAGTGGAATCAACAACGCAATTTGATTTATTTTGCTATCTCCTGTCTTCTCGCTTTTTTCCATTCTATCACTTATTCTTTTTTCACCTTTTTTGAGCTTTCTTTCTTTCTTTCTTTCTTTCTTTCTTTAACGATTTCTATGTTTTTTTCGTTCGTCTTTCTTTCTTTCTTTCGCAATTTGGATTTGTTTTTCATAATAATGTTAATTAATTTATTAAGGAGTGAGCCAGAATTATTGATGTGTGCATCACTGAGAGTACCCAGCAGTGAGGATAATATTTAAGAAAAAAGTTTAGTGATGTTATGGAGGGGGAGCAGGTAGAGATGATAGGTCTTAAGGAAATATCAGGTTTATGGGAAAACTGTAAATTTTAGAGATGATGGGGTGCTAATTAATTAACGAAGACCAAGATTTGTCCTCTTTTGAGTTCACTTTTTTTTATTAGACTTATTTAAAACATTCACATTTTTAAAATAGTTTGTGGGGAGATCTCTTTATAATTCTTATTATTATAAAATAAATCCATTAAGTTCTGGTTATATACTGAAGAAATCATAACAACGACACCAACGCCTTTGTCAGAAGGCGATATAATCATATTTTATTTTATTTCTCTACTTTTTCTCTCTTTCTTCTTTTTTTTTCTCGTTCTTTTGCTTTTCTTTTCTTCTTTCTCTCTTTCTAATCCGTTATATCTCTTGTTTTACATCGTTGCCTTACACAATCACGTGATATTTTTAATACGAACGATGGTTTAATGTTTAAACGGCGGTAGGTTTTTTCTTTGTTTATATAATTTCATCACTTATTTTTGCATTTTATCAAACATCCATCATTGACCTGTCAACATTTGGTATGATCCTTTTTAAAGTCTTGATGATGGTTTATTAAAACTGAAACGTGGTGTAATGGTTATCGTCGTAGAAAATGGACACGGCGACACGAGTTCAAATCCTGGACGAGACTGATTGCATTTCACATAGCACTAATACCCTTGGGAAAGGTATGTCCAATTATTCTCCCTCCAGCTATGGGTAAATAGTAGGACAGACTAGGTTCTTCAGCCCGGCTGAGGCAACTAGTCTAGGAGAAGGAAAATTCTGAATTCAAACCTGTTAAACTCCGCTTAAAAATTGAGCTTGTGTCATATCCTCCCCGAGCGGAGGGGTTAGTAAATATGATTAAAACTGAAACGTTATAACGTCGACTTTCTTTCATAATAAATATTAAATTCATCACTTTGGACTACTTAGTTTTTCAATCATTTTCCATATATATATATATATATATATATATATATATGAAGAAAAATTGACAACAAGTAATCCAAATAGAAAGGGGAAATTTATTGAGAAACAAAGTCGACACTATAGCGTTTCGGTTCTGCTGAACCATCATCAGGACTATGAGGACTATGTTAAGTTAACGATGGATGTATAAAAAGTGTAAAATTATATAAAAATTTGGAAAAGTCGTATAACCAGAAAATTTTTCTGTTTATGACAAGAAAAATTGGCCGTTTGCTCAATGAATCAACGTTCGTTTCTTTAAAATACGTCACCTGACATTAGCAACATTGTGCAGAATCCACGTTCCGTTTGTTTATCGAGAGATTTCGAACAATTCCTCGTTTTCGACGAAGTTCAAATCATATGAATAAGTATCTATATTTTTTTGTCAATTTTTCATCACAAACTGTCGTATTACTATCCATTATTTTCTTCCGTATATATATGTATATATATATATTGTAATTTCTTTTTTTACTAATCTAATATCTACCAGTATTCACGGTATCGGAAAAAACAAAAAAACCTGGTCAGTAACAAGATATAAAAGTACCTCGAATCACCGCCCAGGGGAAAAAGAAAAAAGTTTTTTGGGTAAAAAAGAAAGAAAAGGCCAACGTCGTCCGACTCCTTGAAAAAAATCAAGGGGTACGCAGTCAGCGGTCAAAAGAAAACCAAAAAACCCTCCACGAATGCTGCAATGTTACAATTACTAAAGTGCCCAACACAATACAATGGAGCCAATTATAGAATTAACTTAAATCGCGAGTCGAAAATCTTCTACTAAAGTTTCACCTTAACGGATCATCAGGAAGCCTAACCTCGACTTTATTTCCTTAAAATACAAAAATGTATTATAAAGTGGGCACAAGGCCCGAAATTTTTTGAGGGGATGGGAAAGGGACGAAAACTGTATTTTTTCCGATTTTTTTCCTAGGGAGCCCTAGTTAGTTCCAATCATCTTCATTCGCACTTTTACAATAAATTCATCCTTTCATCACCTAACATACAAACAGCCACCACAATACCTCATTCGCTCTATGGACCTACTTAAAAAACCCAACATGGTGAAATAATATATGTACAATTGATCAGAAGTGTATGATGGGAGAAAAAACCCCAGAGAACATAAAATAAGCCCCATTTGGTTTCCCTCCCATCCCCCTCTATTACATGGAGAGCCGACTGTTTTCCGGCCCCAAGAGTAGACCGAAAACAAGCCGGGCTTTCCCTACAGGGGAAGGGGCCTATGCTAGTCGGGATAAAAGAAAAAGGGGGGAAGGGAACGGCCAGGAAATAGGACCCAATAGATTATTGTAGTATGTATTCAAGATCCTCAAAAAAAAGGCGGGCTGCCAAGTGATTGGCGAGGAAAAAAAAAAAGAACAGGGGTATGGGGAGGATCTTGAAGTTTTAATTGCTGACTATGAGGGAAAAATGGCTCAACTCATACAACTAGCTTGAAATCCTACCCGGGGTGGGGTCCCGAAGGACCCAGTCCGTCGTTGCCATGCGCAGGAAGAGGAGGGAAGGATGACTCCAACGTTGCCCCCCTTTCGTACGACCAAGGTCGCTGCATACACCCACATTTTGTCGAATGTTATGCGGTCCAAGCGTTTTCTATCGCATCTAATCTTGACCCTAAGCTGATGCTAAAGTACAAGATCAGATCCCGATGAGAAAAGTTTGCACCCTCATACAATCCCTTGTTTCGCGTCACCCAAATCACCATTCGCGCTACAGCCAGGATCGCGAGAAACACCACACGCTTCTCACCCTTATACGGAGGTACAACATTGTCTATGACGTAACCAACGTCGAGCAGCACGAGCTGCTTGGGACTGATACGAGCCGTCCACTCCTCGACGTGACTCCAGAACGGCCGTACCCGCTCGCAGTAGTAGAAGGCGTGCAAAGCCGTCTCTTCCAGTCCACTGCTGCAGCGGGGGCAGTCAGCCGTGTCTGTCAGGCACGCTCTGTAAGCCCAGTCGCGGATGGCCAACGCATTACGGGCAAGCCGCAAGGTGAGCGAGAACTCGGAGTTGTTCAAGAAGCTCGAGCCTGGCGCCCAATTCAATTGGGAGCGAATCTCCCCCAGCGACCAGCCGAGCCGCTTCTCCAGACGATCCGAAACGGAGCCCTCCACTAACCCATGATACAGCTTCCTTCTAGGCCATGAAAGGTTACTGGACCGAGGGAGGTTACGCAAAGCTCTACGGCACTCGATTGAAAACCGTGTCTCATCCTTTGGCCTACGACGGCTTTCAGCATTGGGATTGAATCTTAGGCGAGGAAAGACGACTCTCACCTTATGACCCCACACTGTTTCCTTCGTTAACGATCGGCCCAGGTACGCCAGTCTCTCGGCGAGCTAGTGGCTCTCGAGATCAGGCATCCCCAGGCCCCCTTCTCGAGGACGCTGACAGCAGACCTTCCCAGAAACCAACGGCCTTCGACCTCTCCAAAGGAGCTTGGAAAAGAATCGTTCCAGCGCTACCCGATGATCCCTAGGAAGGGGCAGTACGGACAACCGGTAAAGGATCAAGGGGAGGACGTACACGGCGCACGCCTCCGCCCTGCCCTTTAAGGACAACCGCCTTCGAAGCCAGGCACCCACCTGGGCTTCTACCTTAGCCCGTACTTCCGACCAGTTTCGCTCCAGCTGGAGGTCAGGTCCGAACCACACCCCAAGGATGCGAACGGGTCCGTCACTCCAGCGGAAGGGGCCCGGAAGAAGGCCGCCCTTCTTCCAAGCACCCAAACGCAAACCTTCGCTCTTGTCAAAGTTGACCTTGGCACCTGCCACCTTCTCGTACCTCTCGACCGCCTTCTTCACTGCCAATATGTCCAGACGGCTGGACACGAAAACAGTGATATCATCAGCGTACGCCGAAATCCTAGCATGGACGCTGCCAGCCAATGGAATACCACGTAGCGCCGGACGTGCCCCCTCGTCCCTAAGCCTACGGAGCAGGGGCTCCAAAGCTAGGACATAGAGAAGAGGGGACAGGGGGCAACCCTGCCGGACCGAACGCTCGATCTCGAAAGCCTTCGAACACTTCCCGTTCACCTGTACCACCGCCTGCGGGTTGTGGTACAGAATGCTGATCCATTTGCGGAACTCCGGCTCGAATCCGGCGGTCTCCAAAACCGTCGCCAAGTGGTCCACCCTATCGAAAGCCTTAGACTGATCCAAATTGATCAGCGCGGCCTCGTCGTCGTCTTTTATCCCCTCTAGGATCTCGCGAATCAAGTGCAAGTTGTTTTGGATCGATCTTCCCTTCACAGCGTAGTTCTGCTCAGGTCCGATCAGATCACTAATGACAAGCTGCAAACGATTTGCCAAGACCCAGGCCAAAATCTTTAACTCTGCGTTAAGCAGAGTTATGGGCCTATAGTCATCTAGGTCCTCCCAAACATGCCTGCCACCTTTCTTCAGTAATGTGATCACTCCCTTGGTAATGCTACCAGGGATGGCTTCCTGGGCAAACCAATGGTTGAACACATCCGTTAGAATAGGGACAAACATGTGCGACAACCTCAAGTACACTTCGTAGGGTAAACCATCCAGTCCCGGCGACTTGTTAAGGCCGACCTGCTTCAGCGCATTACGGACTTCACATTCCGTGACCAAACCCTCACAACTAGCTGCCTCGGCCGCCCCAAGGCGGGGGAAGTCAGCTAAATAGTTGCGAAACTCCTGGACCAGGAGGTCAGGACAGCGGGCAAAGTGATCTCGGAAATGTGCCCAAAAAGCCTCGCGCATCTCGCGGTTCGACCTCAGCATATGCCCGTCCGGGGATTTAACGAACTCGATGTACCGATCGGAGTATCTGCGCAACTCTTCCTTACGCATAAATGCGCTGCATCTCACGGCTTCGTTGGAAACTCTCTTTAACCTATTTCTAACTACAAAGCCCTTGTAGCGCTCGCTAGCCTCGCGCTCAAGGTCCAACTTAGCTTGATCTACGGCTAGGGAGTCCCCCCTGCCACCGCCCGGGAGAGTCTATCTTCTAAAGACTTCGCTTTCTTGGCCCTATCTAGTTGGAGCTGTTGGCCGTATTTGATGGCGAAGTCCCTAATCCTAAACTTGAGGGATTCCCACCACCTATTCCCGGTAACCGCCCCCACTAACGCCCGCTGAATTAAGCTTTCCAGCCGTTCCCAGAAGTCCCTTATCTCCAGTAAGGAGGTATTGAACTTCCAGTAACTGGCCAGACTAGGCCTATCAACTAGCCGGAGACTGACCCGGAGACTGACCCTAAGTTTATGGTCAGTCATCCCTAACCAGTGGAACGTGGGACAACTAACGAAATCAGCGTCAGCTCTCCTAACTAAAACTCTGTCCAGATACGTGCGCACCTGGCCAGAGGGCAAATTACCCGTCCACGTCCACATCTCCCTCCCTGGGTGATCCAGACGGAACCTGACGATAAGATCGAACTCGGCTAAAAAGTCGATCAGGCTGCTTTCACACCTTTCCAACCGTCTAGCTCCCCGCCCGCCCTTATCTACCTTGGGATCAAGAATTGCATTCCAGTCACCCATTAGAATTAACCGCTTCGAACCATCCAGGAACGGCTCCAACCGCCGATAGAAGGAGCGTCTCTCGCCACTAGTATTGGGCGCATGAACCGCAACCACCCGAAATACGAAGGTTTTCACGGCAATATCCGCCACAACCAGTCGGCCCTCGTCACCTGCAAAAACAACATTGACATTCGCATTTAGGCTGCGTCCAACTAGCAGAGAGACCCCAGCGTCACAGCGGCTGCCGAACGCTGAAAAGACGGAAAAGTCGTCCTCCAGCGGCCGACAGTCCACCGCGCAAATGAAGTGAGTCTCCTGCACTGCAGTAACATTCACTCTGAGGTTCGAGAGTTCACCAAGCAAACGCGCACACCTGCTTGGATCCCTCAGTCCCCTCACATTCCAACTGGCAAGGTTTAAAGTCATCGCGACCCACTTACCTACTCAGTGTCGACCATGGGCTGGAAATCCTCGGGGGTGAGGATGCCGACAGCCTGTCTGAGGGAACCGGTGCCAAGTTCAGTTGTTACTCGGCCACCCCTGGACAGTCCTCTGACATGTAACGGGAACCGCACCTTTAGAGATCTGTAAAACGAAGGGTGAACATAAATGGGGACCCTCCCTGAGCATTTAGAAAACAGTTTCTTGAGTGAGGAGTGCCGCAACTCCGCCAGCCTTACGTCCCCTTCGAGTTGGCTAGCTTCCTCCAAGAACTTCCACACGCCTTGGGTTCGGCTGCTAACCGAGTGGACGAAGGTGGTCACCATGGGTGCACTCCTAAAGTTATACGGATTTGGGATTCTTTTTTCTCCTATTTTATCAAAGTCTAGTAGCGGCTTTAAAGTTTTTTTAATCTGGAAGTCATTAATGGCTTCCGGGTCCACATTGCAAAGAGCCGCTGCTTTTTCAAAAACAGTTTTTTCCGCTGCCGGCGAGACCGACTTGGTTCTTCGCCGGATTTGTTGGTTTTTGGTGGGGGAGGGGGGTCTCGCTTCCGATTTAGACCTATTTACTTTTTTCTTAAGGGGAAATAGTTCCGAAGAGGAGAAGGAGGAGAGCGTAAGTGAGGGAAGAGATGGAGCATGAGGGGGGCTTTTTTGTTGTTGCGGGGAGGATTGTTGTTTTTGAGGGGAGGGATGTTGTTTTTCGGGAGATGGGAAAAGTGGGGCTTGAGGCACCATCGTGGAGGTACCCTCTAATGGATCATGTTGCGGAGGGGTGTTGGGGCAGATCTTTTTGGCAGAGCCCTCTCCGCTCTCCCTTCTTCTCTTGAGATTTGTATTTGTCTCCATAGGCGCCTCCTCTGGTTCTGCTGCAGGAGCCTTCTTTTTCTTTTTCGAAGTCTTTCTAGCAGGAACGGGTGAAGACGCTGCAGGTTTACTCAGGCTTCTGGGATTTGCTGTGGTCTCTGGAACTGGTTCTGTTGCTGCTGCTGAGGCGGGTTCAGGGTCTAGGGAGTTTTCCTGCCTGGGGCCTTTTTCGTTTTCTGGGGAGGCGGAAGCTGTTATCTTTGGATGGTTTCCTTTTTTCCCTTTTTTTCGAGCGACTTCCTTCCAGCCTTCGTCCGACTTGGGGTCGTTCGGAACCTGACCCTTTCCTGGCCCTTCCGTTCGAATGGCTGCCTCTGTAGTGGCTGTGGTAGAAGCTGTGGTAGTGGCTTTGGTAGTAACTGACTGCTCCTTCTGAGGGCAGAACTTTGCTATATGGCCGAGCTGCTTGCAGCCCCAGCAGCGTGGCCGTCTGCCCTCTACCACTACCATCATCTGCCTATCCCTGCAGGTTATGATTTCAGGGATGGCTTGAAAGCCTTCCCTCATTAGGCAGAGCCGGAACATATATTCCCTGTAGGCAGTCCCGGCGGAGGATCTAAGCAAGTTTACCTCCTCAACCCGCCCGTAAGAGCTGAGGAAGGAGGCCAGCACCTCACCAGTAATGATAGCCGGGACATTACATACGGTTACCCGTATCCTACGGGTACCCATATATTCCGGCTGTAACCGGAAGAACTTCGTGCTGATATTGTTTGCAGCGATTTTAGCCGCTTGTTCTTTTGTAGGCATCAGGACGTCCCATGTCGCAAAACTTTTACGACAGAAGTACTGACAGGGGACGCCTGATGTACGGAGGAGATCCTCAAAACTTTCCCTTTTCAAGCCCACCAACCTTCTTGTTTTAAGATCAGTGACCACCAGGGAGACGATCCGAGGCTCTATTTTTTGGACAATTTCCGGAATGGGCAAGATTTCATTCCCGACAAAGAACTCAGCATACTTTCCCACTCTATCCTTCTCGTAGTCCTCCGGATCTCTCTGTTGGATCTTCCAAGGACTTGCAGGTGTTGTTGGAGTCACACTTGGACTGCCAACTTTTTGCCCAGGCGGAATTGGGCTTGAGGACTCGGGCGGCGAGGGTAAAGACAGCCAATTGTTAATCGGACAGTTTTGGGTCCTGGGTTTCCCTCGTTCTTCCGGCTGCCTAAAGAGGGATTCGTCACTTTTCGAGCCTTCCTCAGTGGAGGATGTGGGTGGCGATACACCCTCCATGATTGCAGATTGCAATCAGGAGGGTAGATGCGCCGTAAACTTGTCGCTGGATCGCAGAATAAAAACACAAGACTTGGATACAGTGGCTTTAGCAGGTACGGGCCCAAGCCCCGGAACGGGAGGTCAAAAACGGTCGTGACAACGAGTTACGGACGGACACGGACACGGACCCAGCAACGAACGCGAATACTGCACTGAAGACGGGCGAAGCGGACACAATAGCTGGCACAAGCGACGGACTCGAAACAACGACAAAGCGGGCACAAGCACAGACACGGACACGGACACCGGTATTACCGCGAAAATCGGACACCGAAACGGGCAATGATGAACACCAACACTGACACGCAAAAACTTTTCGATAGGTTTACCAAAAAAAAATCGATCGCACGACGCCCTTTAGGCCGAGAGGCGATAAAAGACGTCTAATACGGACTGAAGTCTGACTCCTACTGAGGAAGCAGGAAGCCTAACCTCGACTAAATTTTAAAGAGAAATCGCCTTCTTTTATTCACCAAAACCCCACCTAGCATAGAATTTGCATTAAAAATAAATTATAAATACCTAAATGACAAATACCCTATTTTTCGTTGGAAAAAAAAATTAAAAATAAATAAATAAATAAATAAAAATATATTCTAAAACCTAATCCTTATTATATAGTAACCACGCCCTTTTGTGTCTACAACTATTTAACACCTCCGATCTTTTATTTAACATATTCTTACTTTTACAATTTGCTATTACCAATTTTTCCTCCATGCAAAGATTACAAGCTCTATTACCTGCCCGATATTTGCGGCATTTCTTTATTACTTCCCATTTCATTATAGGATCTACTCCTTGTTTTTCCTTAAGTTCCCACACATAACTAGATAAAGCAGTGCTATACCTATACTTCTCGTGCGAAAAACTTGTTCTATGGTTATAGTACCTAGTTTTAAAATCCCCTTGTGTCGACCCAAAGTATATCTTTTTATTTCCCTTATTATTCGAATCACTATATACTTCTACTTTATACACTACGCATTCCTGCTTACATTTGCCTTCGAGGGGACACCTAACCTTATCCCTATAGTTGCATTTCTCCATCTCCTTTCCCAAGTAATTAATAACTCCTCTTAATAATTAAGAACTCCTTTCCCAAGTAATTAATAACTTGGGAAAGGAGTTCTTCAAGATATTAAAAAGAAACTTCCCTAGTGGGAGCCAATTACACAAGGTATTTAATAAGAATTGTATTAAATTAAGCTACAGTTGCATGCCAAACATTAATGGAATGATAAATAGGAGTAATATAGCTAAATTAGGTACAAAGAAAAATAAGGAGATGGAGAAATGCAACTGTAGGGATAAGGTTAGGTGTCCCCTCGAAGACAAATGTAAGCAGGAATGCGTAGTGTATAAAGTAGAAGTATATAGTGATTCGAATAATAAGGGAAATAAAAAGATATACTTTGGGTCGACACAAGGGGGTTTTAAAACTAGGTACTATAACCATAGAACAAGTTTTTCGCACGAGAAGTATAGGTATAGCACTGCTTTATCTAGTTATGTGAGGGAACTTAAGGAAAAACAAGGAGTAGATCCTATAATGAAATGGGAAGTAATAAAGAAATGCCGCAAATATAGGGCAGGTAATCGAGCTTGTAATCTTTGCATGGAGGAAAAATTGGTAATAGCAAATTGTAAAAGTAAGAATATGTTAAATAAAAGATCGGAGGTGTTAAATAGTTGTAGACACAAAAGGGCGTGGTTACTATATAATTAGGATTAGGTTTTAGAATATATTTTTATTTATTTATTTATTTTTAAAAAATTTTTTTTTTCCAACGAAAAATAGGGTATTTGTCATTTAGGTATTTATGAATTAAAAAAAAATTTTTTTTTTTATGCAAATTCTAGGCTAGGTGGGGTTTTTGGTGAATAAAAGAAGGCGATTTCTCTTTAAAATTTAGTCGAGGTTAGGCTTCCTGATGATCCGTTAAGGTGAAACTTTAGTAGAAGATTTTCGACTCGCGATTTAAGTTAATTCTATATTGTAATTTCTATAAATTTAGAATTATTCCATACAAAAAGTACTACTCTTAAATATTTAAACAACAAAATCTATTTTTTATAATGTTTTCGGGTATCATTAAAGGTTTTGAGGTCTAGAAAATGAAATTACCTCGCTAGTAAGAGAATTTTTGAAAATAGTAATTTGAATTTACCTTTTTAATCTCTTTTGATCAACTCCGGACAAGATTCTGGAAAAAATTTAAAAAGAAATTTCCTTTTTTAAATACGATAATATAATTTCCTTGCTAAACATTTTCCAGGAATTTAGCATTCAGAATTCTAAAACACTATTACAATAAAATGTTCTTGCTATGCCATGAAAACCAAGCGACTAAAAGGTAAATGCATATTTCTTCAAATACCTGTAAAGTGGTATATATATATATATATATATATATATATATATATATATATATATATATGAAACGCAGTTTCTTCCAGGCAGCGGTCGTGTCCATACTGCTATATGGATGCCCTATTTGGATGCTATCAAAACGGCTGGAGAAGAAGCTTGACGGCAATTACACAAGAGTGAGCAATATTGAACAAGTCCTGGCGGCAACACCCAACAAAGCACCAACTATACGACCACCTGCCTCACATCACGAAAACTATCCAAGCTAGACGAACCAGACATGCAGGACACTGCTGGAGAAGCAAGGACGAGCTTATAAGTGATATACTCCTATGGACCCCCGCATATGGCCAAGCAAAAGCAGGACGACGAGCTCGAACATACATACAGCAGCTATGTGAGGATACGGGATGTAGCCCTGAAGACCAGCCAGAGGAGATGAATGATTGGGAGAAGAGGCGAGAGAGGGTCAGGGATATCCGTGCTAGCGGCATGACATGATGATGATGATGATATGGAGAGAGATAGATAGGTATATGTCAGTGGTGACCCCAGGTCATCAGTATTAGTCGGGCACATTACAATCTCTCACTAAATATTTTAGAGGTATAACTTAAATATTAAAATGGTTCCTTTAACTAAAATTCATAAATTTAAAGAAAATCTGTACGGGAAATAAAAAAAAGATCTACACCTTTTGTATTTTAATATGAATTATAGTAATTCTATAAAAATAAACAATTGTAAAAAACATTTCCAGTCAGGTTAGAAAAAACAGAGGATGAGTTCTTGGATATGTTTTTTTTTCTTTTGCTTCTTTTTCATTTTTTAAGTGTGTATGTTTCCCTTTCTCCGTCTGATTTTTTAATTTAATTTATCGTATGATTTATGATTAGTACTGCTCATTGATATTATATTTCATCAACCCTGGGGCTGAAGAATACGTTAACTACATCTCTGTATAGGGGTATGACATCCTCCTCAACGAATGTACTGAAATGACACTAAACGGCATCTGAAAGTGAGGCTACAGTTTTTGAGCTCTAGGTAATATGGAGTACCCCTTCATTGCCATTATTCCCAGGTCCGTTCTAACTCCGAGAGGTAATTCCTATTAGAGTCCCACCTATAGGTAAAATAGATCTGTTTAAACATTTACTATACTCAAAAAAACATTTAATTGAGTGCCAATAAATGAGCTCTGGCTCGTTTGAAAATGTTACCTACAAACATTGCGTACAAATCATTTAACAGGATATGTCATTAAATAATCTACTTGGTTTTATATGCTAAAATCCTAACCAACCAACCAACCAACTATTTTCTTAATACTACGATAGGCCGTTTTCCTCGCCCCAAACCCCAGTCAATGAGTTAAATCGGCCACTTTCTTTGATTTTCGCCGACTTTTGTCATGCTAAATTACTTAGAAAACGCAATTGAGGGGAAGTCGGGCTAAATCTAGTTTGCCCTTTTTTTAAATTGATACATTCCGCAAAAATATACCGAATAAATTTAAAATTGGTATTTGAAAACAATAAGTTGAAATAAAAACGTGTTCTTTGAAAAACAGGCCATACAAGTCATTACTGATTCTTAAAAGATTATTCATAAAATTAAAGAAAGGAATATATTTTAAGTATTGATAGGGTTCTTGTCTACCCTGCTCGACTTGCTATGTTAATTTTATTATTTGTTTTACTAACTTTCTTCATTTTTTCTTTATCTTTTCCCTTTCTTTATTCTTTTTTTCTTTATTATGAACAATATCAACAAGATATGTTTCAATATTTTGAGGCACGGAGTTAAAATAATTAATTTTGGATCCAGCTGAAGTCAAGAAAAAAAAACCGACATATTACAAATATTTTTGTTGCTTTGAAAAAGATATACTTGACTATTGACTTCCTCGAGCTGAACACAACAAGCCAGACCAAGGAGTCGGCACTGATATATATATATATATACGGAATATATCAAACGGGTGACATCTCCATTCTAGACGGAACCCCTCGTAGACAAATTCACTTACCTAGGAAGCAGCGTCGCATCAACCGAAAAGGACATCGACACGAGGTTAACGAAGGCATGGACAGCTATCAATAGGCTATCGATTATATGGAAATCAGACCTAACCGATAAAATGAAACGCAGTTTCTTCCAGGCAGCGGTCGCATCGATACTGTTATATGGATGCACTACATGGACTCTAATAAAACGGTTGGAGAAGAAGCTAGACGGCAATTACACAGGAATGCTGCGAGCAATCTTGAACAAGTCCTGGCGGCAACATCCCACAAGACACCAACTGTACGGCCACCGGCCTTTTATCACGAAAACTCTTCAAGTTAGACGAACCAGACATGCAGGACACTGCTGGAGAAGCAGGGACGAACTCATAAGTGATGTAATCTTATGGACCCCCACACATGGCCGAGTAAAAGCAAGACGACCAGCACGAACATACATTCAGCAACTATGTGAGGATACGGGATGTTGTCCAGAAGACCTGCCAGAGGCGATGAACGATAGTGAAAAGTGGCGAGAGAGGGTCAGGGATATCCGTGCTACCAGCACGACATGATGATATATATATATATATATATATATATATATATATATATATATATATATATAAAAACGTGATTTCTTCCAAGCTTTGGCAGTGTTGATGCTATATGGATGTACCACATGACAAATAATAAAACACAAAGAGAAAAAGCTAGATAAGAACTACACAATGCTGTCCGTAATAAACTTTGGTCTCTGCAGATGTGGGTTTTCTCTCTTTCTCTTTTTTTTTTCAAGAGTGTATTTTGTGTACTTGTGTGTTTGCGTGGGTATTCGTGTGTACTTTCAGCTTTTTCTGTTTTTCTCTCTCTAAATAATCTATGATATTTGATATGCCATAAAGTTCTACTATTAATCTTCATTCCAGCGTGAATTTGTTTGTTTTTGTTGGTGAATGTGTGCGTGTCTATGTCCGTGTATAGTTAGGTTCTGTTTTACCTTGACTTGAATTTATCTATGCAAATTTTTTCTTTTATTTAGAGTAATGTGTAGTTGTCAGTTTAGAATATTGGCATTATTTTAAACAATCCATTGCTGCATTCATTAAGGTGTTTTGAAACTTAGAGTATTCCGTTTTCAGGTAATTTAATATTACTTCTGAGTGAGAATATTCTCTTATTTAGATTTTCCGTTGACCCTATGTATACTTTTTATACTTGCATCATTTGATTACGTTAATTACGTTTTTTGAATAACAACTTAGATTTTCATTCATAATAAATGTCATTTTGGGGTTTTTCAAGGTGTAGGATTATCTTTCTATGATTATATTACATACTCCACACCTTTTATTCTTGCATTTTGTGACGCTATGCGTTGTGTGTTCCCCAAATGAAGAAAAGGTGATTATTTTTTAAATTTCTGGGTTGTCTCTGACTATTGATGATTTTTGTTGTATCTAGTATTTTTTAAAATTCTGTCATTGTTTTTAAGTTTGAGATTTTTTCAAAATTATTTCTGATGTTTGTTTGGTTGGTTGTGTTTTATGACATATCAATCCTTGCAGGTTATTTAACGCCAAATCCATTTGTAAATAAATAATCAGTTCTATTTCAAAGAATTCAGTTTAGCATAAGCAATCAGTTTAATTGTCAAAAATCATTTCTATTTCAAGCTATTCAGTTTATTCAAACAGTTCTAATTCAACTGATTCAGTTAAGTGTAAGTACAGATTTTGTTTACAAAAATGTCCATGTAGTTCTATATATAACAATTCCGTTTAGTGTAAGAACAGTTTCAATGACAAAAAACAGTTCAATTTCAAACAATTCAGTTTAGCATAAGCACGCAGTTTAAATGTAAGTATAGTTTTCTATATTAAACAATTCAGTTTAGTGTGAGTACAGTTTCAATGTCAAAAACACTTTCATTTCAAACAATCCAGTTTGGCATAAGCATGCAGTTTAAATGTAAGTACAGTTTGATTGTCAAAAACATTTCTATTTTAAACTATTCCTTTTAGTCAAAGTTTTAATCCAAACAATTCAGTTTAGTATTAGTATGCCGTAAGTTCTATTTAACCCATAGATAGGACCCTATCAGGTGCTACTACTTCGGGTCAGAGTGGACCTGGGAGCAATGGTAATGAAGGGGTGCTCTGCATTTCCCAAGGCTCCAACATCACTGGAACCTCACCATAAGATTGTTTAGTTTCATATCTAGGACACTTGTTGGGGTGGGGGTATTACCCCTCTGCAGAAGTGCAGTCGGTGTATTCTACAGCCCCATCTGACTGGGCAATATTATTTCTGAGAATTGTTTTTGGTTGTTTTTGCTGTATATTTAGACGTAGGCAAAGGGTTTTTCGTTGCTTTTATTTGGGGGTGGGGCTCGTAGTTATTTTAATGGTATTTTTTTCTGTTAATTCGGACCCCTTATCTACTAGTATGGTTGGGTATCCCATCTGGTGAAAGGTTACTCGCATTCTTCTAGGCGTGTTTTTCTGAGATTTTTATTAGTGACTATGGTTCATATTTTTACGTGTTAAATTATAAAGGATGAATTTTATGCAGTTTTAGGGCTGGTAACTTTTGAAATGGAGGTATTATTTGCTGTCTGTGGTTTTGTGGTAAATTTCTGTTATAATTTGTCTATTTTCGTTTTTTTTATGAGGATATCTTAAAATAGTAATTCTTTAAGGCTGAGTTCGATGGTGAATTTTATTTTAAGGTGAAGGTTTTAGAGAAAGTCATGCAAATCTTTAATGTAGCCCTATGGACATTTCCAGAATATGAAACAATCATCTAAGTATGCTCTCCATGATTCTGTAAATTCTGTTTTTATATTGTTGTTGTATGTTTTACCTAAGATTTCATATAGATTTTCTTCTAAATATGCAAAGGTAAGAGTAGTGTATGTTGGTTCCATTTTAGTTCCCATTGCTGTTCTAAAGGTTTGGATGTAATTTAGGCTATTGGATTGAAAAGAGTTATTATTTCGGATTAGTTCTATACCCTCTGTGATAAAGTTTTTATTAAGTCTTGGGTGTAATGTTTCTGGGTATTTTTCTATTCAAAATGAGATGGTATGTTTTCCAAATTCACACATATATATATAGCCTTCAAATAAATTCTCTTGTAAACCTATTCCTTTCAAAGTATATATATATATATAGAGAGAGAGAGAGAATTCTTTGTTTAATGGCATATCAATCTTGTGGGTCATTTAATACCAAAGACATCCTAAAGGAAGAACAGCAGTGATACTATTTAACCCACTGCTGGAGATAGATAGATAGATAGATACGAGGATCATTAAATAATTTTCCAGACTTTTTTCGTGTGGGCACTTTTATTGACAGTACACACATGAAACTCTAGTCCCCTGCGAAGTAATCTCCTCCGGTTGCAATACACTTGTTGTACCCTTCCAACAACTTCTGGAAGGCCCCATGGAAGTCATCTTGTTTGACCGTGCCGATGACCTTCATCACAGCCTCTTTCATCTCCTCAATTGTCTCATAACGACAGCCTCTGAGCTTAGGGAAGAACCAAAAGTCACAGGGAGTAAGGTCTGGACTATAGGGAGGGTGAGAAAGTGTCTTGATGCCCATCTTGGTCAAATAGTCTGTAACAAGGATGGAGTTGTTGACTGGTGCATTGTCCTGTTGGAAAGGCCACTGATCCGATTTGAAGAGTGCTGGCCTCTTCCCGAGGAATCTCTTCCTGAACTCCCTTAAAACCTCAACATAGTAACACTAACCCTAACCCTTTGGCAAATCAACTCTGGTGTATTGACTTCCTTACTCCTCCCACACCTCTCATCATCCCTCACAGACTCCCTGCCTTCCTTGAATCTCTAATGTCACTCAAAAACTCATGCTCGATTCATGTAAGATGGTCGAAAAGCAGTCTGAAGCATTCCATACGTTTCTGTGGGATCTTTTCCAAGTTTAAAACACAATTTTATTGCATATCGTTCTTCTAAAGTGTCCTCACGTCCAGATTGCATTTTTGAAATTCACCAGCTGTGACAATCAGGCTTTAGTAGGGTGTATTCCAATTCCTGCTATAGCTGTTTATTTGAAGCTGAAATCATAAAAATTTGTCACTCACCTCATAAGATATATAGCAATAACATAGTGAATTTTCAAGAGTCTACGAAAATTTTAAATGCCTGTACAAAAACGTCTGGAACCTTATTGAATGCACCATTTAGATAGATAGATTGAGAGAGAGAGAGAGAGAGAGAGAGAGAGAGAGAGAGAGAGAGAGAGAGAGAGAGAGAACACAGATATGTACTGGATGGGATATATATATATATATATACAGGCTGGAATAGATAAGTTGGTAGATAGATGGATACTAATACACTGGGATGCAAAGCTCTTCTCATGAATTGACTACTCCGGTAGCTGATAAGCGTATATAAATATATACCTTAAGATTCCTTCGCTTACGCTGAAATGATGATAGATGAAGGGTAAGCTGTCAGGCTGATTTTTTTGTCCGTCGGGTTTCGAGTCCAGCTTGAAGCATCTCACGCGTCTAGCCACACTGAAGGGTTGTGATACAAAGAAACAGTCAGTGGACGACTATATATATATATATATATATATATATATATATATATATATATATATATATATATATTCCAGTCAGTTCTTATCCATCTACCTCTCTCTATGTATGTATAGACAGAGAGACACAGCGAATGATCAATAGGGAATATTTGGAGAGCATTTAGTAAGAAGAATAACCGCAAAAGGAAATTGAGCCCTAAATACGATGAGTTTTCATCAATCGATCGCTAGCCTTATGGAGTATTCTAAAGGTTCATCGATCCTTTCATTTAGTTTCTTATAGTATGTGTTATTAAGCACGCGCGCACATAAAAAAATATCAATCACATCCAATATTGATTAGCAGCTGTTTTCTCCCAAAACTTGAAAGGATTTTGCCAGCGGTCGAAGGGAACGCTTGGACGACATCAATGAAGATTTCCATACGTTTTCCTGATGACAACTAATTAAAAAAAGAATAAGAAAGTTTGGGGCTGAAAAGTTTTGGAAATGGCAACTTTTGAAAAGGATAAAAAAAATTTCACTTTCTGGGTCAAAGACATTAGGATGGAATCTTTTTTAGTTTTCATTTAGTTTCTCTTGTTCATAATGGCAGTATAGAGGAGATTTTTACAAGCTGAAGTTGTGTCAGTGCTTGCTTCTGGTTCCACCACAAGGACTCACTCGAAATATCTGGAAAAAAAAACTAGATGGGAACTACACAAGGATGCAACACTCTACGAGATAACGTAATTTAATTAATGATTTTAATTAATTATCTCAGTTAATTATTTTATTCTTGTGATAAATTGTGTGCTAGTTAAAAAATTTGAGTTTGTAGTTTCAAACTCAAGTTGGAAAAGTCAGGCGGGTAAACCTAAGTTGTATCCACATGTTAGCCTCCGTCATAATAAAGGTTTGTTTTGAAATCGGTTGTGGGCGAGATATTAAAATAAACATTTTGATGTCAGCTGATATTAGTATGACGTGTCACAGGCAAGTTTCAATGGCACGTCTTGTTATCGCATTAGTTAAAAAATTCTTAGAATAAGATATAAAAGAAGAGTTCAAACACGCAGAGTTAGTCTGTTGGATAGACAGTTCCAGTTTAAGACCAGTCGTAGACAGAAGCAGTTGAGACGGGTAGAACTTTTGGAATAGAGCTTAGTCGGAGTGAAGAAGAAACGAAATCTGTATTTGTTCGTCTCGTCTGTCATGAGATAAAGTTTCAACCTCTCAAAGTGTATGACGCATATCATTTATACTATTTCTCTCGTTTTGTTGCTCCTATGAAAAATGAGTAAGTAGCAATAAACTTTTCGTATCATGAAAAATCAACGGAGTTGTTTTGTGTTGTTTTTAAGGGATGGCGATACGCTAAATTCATATTTGATGTTGCCCAATAACGTTACACAGTTGCTGTATGGCTATTTACTTTACACCTTGCAAACCGTTCTAGAAAGGTGAACAAGACATGCTGTAACTGCTGGAGATGTAAAGACACATTAGTAGGTGACATACTCCCATGGAAGCATGCAAACAGACACACCAGTGTTGGCAGATCAGCAAAAACTAGCATTCATTATTTCTGTGTGGACACAAGGTGCCGTTTTGGGGATTTATAAAATGCGATGGCTGATACTGTCGGCACGCCTTAATGATGATTATGATGTGGAAAGAAAAATTACATTTATAAATATATCAAGTTAATAAAAATGTTATTTTAAATCAAATCAGTCAAATAAATCGTTTTTTCGAATGTTCGAATATCTTTGTTATTCTTCACAACTGGTACAGACAGGAAGAGGCATGAATCAATTTAGACTGATCTAAAAGTCCAATTATGATGGATGAAAAACTGATGTATTCATAATATTGTTTACCCACAGTTAATAAGTCAAATATAATATCAATTTAATCACTAGGAAAAGCCCAGTCGGCTGGGGCAGTAAAATAAGCCGACTGTATCCCTACAAAGGAGTAAGACTCTATTAACAAGTGTCCTGATACTAAAACATCTGATGGTGAGGCTTCAGTCCATGAGCTTTGGAGTATGTGGAGTACCCTTCCATTGCCATTCTTCCCAGATCCCGTCTGATCTGCAGTGGTTGTACCTGTCAGGGTTTCATTAATGGGTCAAATAGAACTGTTTAACGATTTACTGTGTTTCAACAAATAACTGATTTTAGCTTGAATTGTTAATGTTACATAATATTTGAAACCATTTAGCTGCATGCAAATGAAGATATTATGTTTGCTTGAAATACTTGGAATCATTTAACCATATCCAGGACTCTTGTTTGAGGGGAAGGTTTACTCCTCTAAAGACATAAAGTCGACGTGTTCAATAGCCCCATGCTGAGTGGTCGGTTTTGGTCAAGGGCTCGGTCATGATTCAAGTCTACAGTATACTGCTTTCAAAATTTTCTGAGGTTCGACGAGATGTCTTTTATTAAAAATCAATTTATTCTTATTAAACATTGGATTCGAGAGTTTAAAAATGTATTTCGTGAATCGCCAGCGACTTGCAAGATCCGATGGTTTTAATTCAGAATTTATTTACATAAGTGAAGGCGACTTGTTTGGGTTTGTCATGATCACAAGCTCCAGATCCCTAATGATCCCTGTTATTATAAAAAGACGGTGATGTATTTGGCTTTTTCAGGTTCACAGGATCCAGATTTCTTATGATTCCTGTTATTCATATGTGAAGGTGGCTTGTTTCGGTTTGTCAGGTGTAGAGGCTGCATATTTTTTAGGATCCCTGTTATCCACCAGCGACGGTGACTTATTTGTCTTCGTCAGGTTCACAGTCTCTTCTTTCTTACGATCTCTGTTATTTACAAGTGATAGTGAATAATTTTGGTTTTGTCAGGTGCACAGGCAACATATATCTCATGAACCTTGTTACTTATATGTGAAGGTGACTTGTTTGGCTTTCTCAGGTTCACAGACTCCTGATTTTTTTGTGATCCTTCTTATTCACAAGTGAAGGTGACTTAGAATTTTATTACGCTTGACATTGTCAGGTTCGCAAACTCCGGATTTCTTCTGTTCCTTGTTATTCACTAATGATGGTGGTTTTATATGGTCCCACTTTCTTATGGTCACTATCTTTCCTGAGTGAATATAACTTAAATTTATCATGTTTGGCTTTGTTTGGTTCACAAGTTCCGGACTTGTTATGATCCCTGATATTCACCAGTGAAGCTGAGTTGTTTGGCTTTGTCAGGTGCACAGTCTACGGATTCTTTTTGTACCTGTTATTCAACAGTGACTTGTTTGGCTTTATCAGCTTCACAAACTCCAGATTTCTTATGATCCCTGTTATTTACAATTGACGGTGACTTGTTTGGTTTTGTCAGGTTTACAGGCTCCAGATTTCTTACGAACCCTGTTATAAATGAAGGTGACGTAGAATTTATAATGTTTGACGTTTTCAGTTTTGCAGACTCCGGATTTCTTATGATAAGTGTTATACACATTTGATTGTCCCTGTAATTCAAAAGTGATGGTGACTGGTTGTGCTTTGTCAGGTTCACAGGCTGCAGATTTATTATGATCCCTGTTATTCACCAGTGATGGTGACTAATTTGTCTTCGTCAGGTTCACAGACTCAACACTTTTTATGATTTCTGTTATTCATAAGCGATGGTGATTTGTTTGACTTTGTCAGGTGCACAGGCTCTAGATTTCTTGTGTATCCCAGTTATTCATAAGTAAAGGTGACTTAAAATTTATTATATCTGCCTTTTCAGGTTCGCAGACTCCAGATTTCTTAAGATCCTTGTTATTCTCAAGTGCTGGTGACTTAAAATTTATAAGTTCCCACTTTGTCAGCTTCAAATCCCAACTTTCTTATGTTGTCTATTTTTACTAAGTACATATAACTTAAATTTATTAAGTTTGGCTTTGTCTGGTTCACAGGTTCCGGATTTGTTATGATCCCTGATATTCATAAGTGAACGTGACTTAGAATTTTAAATATTTGGCTTTTCTGGTTAATAGGCTCCAGCTTTTTTATGGTCACTCTTATTCATAAGTGAAGATGACTTAGAATTCATGAATTTTGTCTTTGTCTGGTTCACAGCTTTTAGATTTTTCATGATCCTTGCTATTCAATATTGGTCATTCTTCTAAAATTTGAGCCCGCTCCTTACTGTTTAACTTTTGTAATTCAATGAGATCTGATGTTTTAAATATAGCTTGACTCCTCGTCTCTTAAATAAAACAGCTTAGATTGCATAGAAATATAATTGTTATTGATTTGCAAACGTATAATGCAAATCGTTACATCACAACGAGATATCAATTGGAGAGATATTGAGTTTTATAGGTGACTGTGTATGCTAAATCTTGAATCATAAATTTGCTTTTAATTTAAATAATCTGAATGAAAAGGAATGTTTTATTGCTGCCTTAAAATAAACATTTCTTCTTTGTTTATTGAGGAAATAATCGATAGGATTTTTTTAATTAAACGGCAACACCGATTTAATCTATTTCATCTTATTCCCACCTCACCCCTTAGGGTAGTAAAGCATTTCTCTAAATGAACAGCAGATTTTTATTAAAAGCTAAAAACCAAAAACAAAAACAAAAAGTTAAAGGATGAAAGAAAATATAAATCAAATTAAAAATCATTGGGCTTTACGATGTTTTATCAAAAAAACAAACAGTAGGTTATTAATCCCGCAGTAAAAAAAAACTGTTACAAATATAGTATAGTGAAGAAACAAGTAATTGAATAATGGTGATTTTATAGATTTGATTTGAAATCTTGGAAAACGTTTACTCAAACTCCTTCGGGCCAAAAAAAGGGGCCTGAGTTTAAGCCTCACGATAAGGTTATCATTTATAATCGATTTTCTTAAAGGCCTAGAAAAGAGACGGGGATGGGGGAACTGGAGATCAGCGGAAGAATCGATACCGTCCCAAACAAAATGCTGTTAAAATCAGCTAGAATAATTAATTTTTGTTGAATTTAGTGCCACTCGCACTTCAGTGAAAAACCGCCAGTTAAAACAGGAGTGTGAAATTTACAATAATAATAATAATAATAATGGATCGAGATCATTCAGACTACAGCATTGTTGGGAACGGTCAGAATACTGAGAAAAGTCCTGTTGACTTGGGGCGGGGACTTGCCGTTACTCAAACTCCAACAAAAGACAATCAACTAACGCTGGTGTAGAAACTTGCAATAAGTGGTGAGAATATTCAGTCAGGATTTAGGGATAGTGATTTGGCAGAGAAAAATTCGCCATGCTAATAATAAAAAGCGGGAAACGACACGTGACGAAAGGAATGGAACTACCAAATCAAGAAAAAATAAGAAAGCTTTGAGAAAAGAAAACATACAAATACTTGGGAATATTCGAAGCAGACGCCATCAAATAAGAGGAGATGAAAGAAAAAATAAAAAAAAGAGTATCTCAGGAGAACGAGAAAGCTACACAAAACCAACCTATATAGAAGGAAACTTATAAAAAAGGATAAATATCTCGGCTGTCTCCTTCGTAAGATACTTCGTAAGATACTCGGGACCATTCTTAAACAAATGGACCAAAGAACAAGAAAACTAATGACCATACATAAGGTATTTCATCCCAGAGCTGATGTCGACGGACTATGTGTCAAGAAAAGAAGAAGGAAGAGGACTTGCCATCATTGAAGATAGTTTTGCTGCATCTAAACAATGACTCAAAGATTTCATAGAAAAGAACGGAGGAAAACTGATTACAGCCACTAAAAACAATACTGACAACACGAGGATGAACAGAACAAAAATAACTTGAAAAGAAAAATGGAAAGAAAAACAACTGTATGGACATTTTAAGTTACTAACCAACGACATCTCACACAAGAAAACTTGTACGTGCCTAAGAAAGAGAAACCTAAGGAGAGAAACTAAATCTCTTCAGATAGTAGCACAAAACAACACCGAAAAGACCAACTATATCAACACAAGAATAGATAAGACGCACCAAAATAGCAAATATAGGTTATGTGGTGATAGAGACGAAACCATCAATCACAAAATAAGTGAATGCAGCAAGATAACACAGAAAGAGTGTAAGAATAGACTAAGTGGGCAAGGTGATCCACTGGGAAATGTGCAAGAAATTTAAAATTGACCATACCAACAAATGGTATATCCACAACCCAGATTTTTTCCTGGAGAATGAGACGCACAAACTCTTCTGGGATTTTGAAATACAGACGGATCACCTAATTTCAACCAGAAGACCAGACCTAATTATAGTCAACAAAAAAAGAGAGAACTTACTGAATTGTGAACTTTGCTGTCCCGGCTGACCACAAAGTAAAATTGAAAGAAAGCGAAAAGAATGATAAGTACAAGGATCTTGCTAGGGAATCGAAAAAACTGTGGAACATAAAAGGGACGGTGATACCAATGGTAATTGGTGCTATTGGTGCAGTCACCAAAGGATAGATACGGGGACTGGAGGACTTGGGAATAAGAGTGCAAGTTGAGACCATCCAAATTATCGCTTTATTAAGATCGGCACGTATACTGAGAAGAGTCCTGTCACTCAAACTCCATTGAGAAACCATCGGCTAACGCTGGTGTGAAAAACTCTCAAAAGGGTAATAATAATTATATCCTAGGGTTAGTATTGGGAATAGAAGGCTTGGGTTTTATTTTTTGGTATAGGACGTCGCTTTCGGTGAATTCTTGGGTTCAATTAGGATGATTCTGAGTTTCGTATCTGACTCCATTTTTCTTCTTCTTACCCCATTCATTTGTCTTCTTTTGTCTTTTGGAAGCTAAAGGAAAATTAAAGACGGAAGGAAAGAGACAATGATACTTTTTAACTCAAACTTCTTTTTAGGATTTAACAACTAT
The DNA here is from genome assembly GCA_963585895.1 of Sepioteuthis lessoniana. NCBI lineage: Eukaryota > Metazoa > Mollusca > Cephalopoda > Myopsida > Loliginidae > Sepioteuthis > Sepioteuthis lessoniana. Next base: position 45,192,109 of record OY757918.1, on the reverse strand, counting down.
TCAGTGATTTGTGATTTTTTCCTGTCCCAGTAGTAATGGCACTTCCCAGACAAGTGTTGGAACATATTACTGTCCTTTTCAGTGAGGTATGTTTTGCAGAGGCGGCCGCTAGCAGGAAACACGGCTGGCTATCAGGCACTGGGAACCAATCTGCGCGTGCGCTCACTACCAGCAGCCGATAGAAAAGGTCATTTCAGTTGAAGTAGTCTCTGCTTACTGCATGAATTTCGCTTTCTGTCAGAGGCCTCTCGGAAAACTGCTTCTTTTGAATTCATTCATTCATTATTTTTAAAATTTCTTTTTTAAATCCTCACTGCAGTACCCCTTATAAGATACCCGGGACTAATCTTAAAATGGATAAAGGAAGAACTGAGACAAATGGACCAGAAGACTATAAAATTGATGATGATTCACGAGGCCTTACATCCGAGAGATGACCTGACGATATGTTTTAAGAAAAGAAGGAGGAAGAGGACACGACAGCATTGAATATAGCATGGATGCATCAATACGATGACTCGAAGACTACATTGAAAAGAGGAGAGAAAGACAGCGACCAGAAACAGCACAAACAATATTATAAAGACAAACAACAAAATTAATTTGGAAATAGAAGCAGAAGGAAAAACAACTGTGTGGATATTTCAAGTGACAATCTGGCGAAATCTCCCACGAGAAGGCTTGGATATGGCTACGGAAGGGGGATTTTAAGAAAGAAATTGAATCTCTCCTAATAACAGCACAAATAAAATCGCCATAAGGACAAACTATATTAAAGCGAAAATAGATAATATGCAAGTGTATGTTACGTGGTGAATGAGACGAAACAGTTAATCACATAATAACTGAATGTGGTAAATTAGCGCAAAACGATTATACGTCTACAAACGACTGAGTGGTGAATTTGATCCACTAGAATTGTGCAAGAAATTGAAATTTGACTCAACTATTAAGTAGTATATGCACAACCCAGAATACTTTCTGGGGAATGACATGCATAGAATTCTCTGGAATTTTGAGATATAAACAGATCACCCGTTCCTGGCCGGTAGAACCAGACCTAGAGATATTCAACAAGAAAAAGAAAAGAAAAGGAAAGAAAAGAAAAGAGAATGTGCTGTAGGGTGGACTTTGCTATCTTAGCGGACCACAGAATGAAAACTAAAGAAAATTAAAAGAGAGACAAGTAAGTAGACCTTGCCAGAGAATTAAAAGACTTGTAGAACAAGCGAGGAACGGTCCCCAAGGCTTAGAAAGAAAACTGGAAGATTTCGAAACTGGAGGACTGTTGGGTATCACCCACTTTTTTCCATACAATGAACTAGTCCATCTGCCATATATAGCAGTAGCTACTAATACCAGCGCAGACAAGAAGGTGAAAAGCAGCTTCTTATAGGAATACTATTAGAGCGTTGGAGACTGGAGATCGCACTAGATCACCTTACTTGCTACCGTAATAACGGAAGCCAATACTGTCATTGAACTATATCTTTATTCTGTATTCACTAATCCTATGTTATTGTCTACTAATAGTCTCTCTATTGTATATACTTTTTCCTGAGAATATATCTCTATTTCCTCTCATATCGTTGTTTGTCCTTTATTTAATATTACAAGCGTTCACTAACCAGAACGTGACAAGGACAAACCGAGACCATCGAAACTGCCACATTAAATACTGAGAAGTAACTCTTGGAGACCCGAGGAGACTTGCTGTCACTTAGACTCCTATAAAAGACCATTAGCTAACGCTGGTGTGAAAATCTCGCAATGAGTATAATTATGATAATTGAAAATTGGAGGAAGAATCGAGACCATGAAGACGACATGATTTTAAAAATCGGTTCTAATACTAAGAAGATTCCTAGAAACCTGTCACTGAGATATCAGTAAAAAAAATCAAAACAAGGAAATAAGAAGTAGTGTGAGAAAAACTTGCAAGAGAGTAAAATAATAACAATACTAATCAAGAAGGATATTAATTTGTCATATGAAGTGTGGTCCGAAACTAATGCCTTCTGTTTATATCCATGACAGCAACAAATGCTAATAATTCAGTAACACCGTGGTATAGAACAAGTTTTCAACAAAAAACGTCGGCACTGATGATGACTATGCGTAAAAATTGCGTTTTTATATCTGAAGATTTTTTTTATCCAAAAGTGTTATTTCATTACGTCTATAAGTTGTAGATTTTATGGAAATTAATAGCTGGTATCATTTGATGTTCAGAGAAATGAAAGTTGCACTCACTGGAGTGGACAATGTTGAGAGCCTCATGACAATTGATGCTGATTCAAGTTCCGAAATTGGAAATAAAACGCAAATAGGAAGGTAAGGTGTTCAGAGAGAAGGCGTTTGAACTTTGAAAAGTGGCATGATTTAATTTCGGAAGATACGTTTGCAATCAGTAAAAATGCGTGGATAATAGAAAATACATAAAAGAACTCAATATGCTAAGAGTAGAGCGTTGTGATATGGGTAGGGTTGCTTTCTTCTGTTCTCACGCTAACAGCCTTTTTTCCTAATAGTCTCTTCCGAATGCTCCCTCCCTACCCGTCTCTCCCTCAAGAAAGGGATTAGAGTTCATGTTATCTATCAATCTATCTATGAGTGTGTGTGTGATTCAGTGTTCTAATTGATTAGTTTTAACGGTGTAACATATTGACCCTCGACCAAGCTGTCAATTAAGAGATGCACCCGTGTAAATAAGCGGAAGAAACAGGTGCAACCGGTCAAAGATATCACCTTGACATGTGGACGGGTTGAATTCGGTGCAGATGCGACGCTCACAAGAAGCAGGTGGGTGTCAAGCAATTATATAACCAGGTGTCACAGGCGGTTTGAGTCAGTTGGTGTTCGAGGCAGGCAGAGTTCAGTTCGAGTTGCAGTCACAGTACGAGTTCCAGTCGCAGTTGGGGACAAGATGCGGTAGTGAGAGCCAGCGCCAGACAGAGGGCTTGGGCCCTCAGGACGCCGGTTGAGCAGCCCAGCAGCATGAGAAAGAAGTGCTGCTATAATACAGAGGAACTTGGGGTCAATATGTGGCAGTCTGTTCTGTCTCCAACTCACTTCTCACACATAACCAACGTCAACCCTTTCGCAACCCTTTCGAGAATAAAGTTTGAGAGGTATATTTTTATAAAGAAGTGTGTTCGTTCGTCATTATTGTTGATTATGTTTCCGCATGTATATGTATACGTATAGTTGTATCATGGCTCTACAACAACGGTATGTTAATTCATGTAGTGTTATTTCATGCCCAGAGGTTAGGGAATCACTTTCATGCCAGTTTTTATTTACAGTTTTTCCTTTCACAGCTGTTGCCATTTGTTGGTCAGAATTTGTCTGATTTGAAGTTTTTGATTGGTGTATTTTGGAATTTTTGTCTGGTACCCTGTCGACTATTGTGTCAGCTTTGTGGATTCCCTGGATTCCTATATGGATCGGGACCGAGCAGAATACCACCTTTTTGATAAGAGTTAAGGAGATTAGAGTATTCGGGAAATTAGTGATGAGAAGGTGATGTACTTTTTGGTTTGTGATGGATGACATTACAGAAAAGAAGTCGAAATGGATGAATTTTCTGAAGTTGCTTGTCGATACGATATTAACAGCCAATTCTATAGTCCAGTTTCCTGCAGTAAAGATGGAAGCTTCTTTTTGGATGCATTTTTTTGGCTGTTTTATTTTTGTACAGTACTCCACATTCAGTTCTGTTGCCGTCTTTGGAGCCATCTATGTAGATATTGGTGTAACTCGGGTTAAGGAGCGAGTGTTCTTTCTGATGAGTTTAGTTCGGTCAAGTATTAACAGTGATTGTTTAAGTAATCAAGAGAAGAACTGAGTTGTATGGAATGATGAATGCTTGTCAGTGGGAGTTCTGCTTTTTTCAGTATAGTTTTTATGCGGAGGCCAAGAAGTTTTATTGCCTTTTCTTTTCGATTAAAAAGGGGTTCATATTTTGGACTGAAGATGCAGTTATGGGTCGGATTAGCAGGAAGAGGTTTTATTTTAGCGTAGTAGTTTCTTTCAAGCAGCGGTCGTGTCGGTACTGCTATATGGATGCACTACATGGACGCTAACTAAAAGTATGGAGAAAAAGTTTGACGGCAACGACACAAGAATGCTGCAGCCCACAAAGCAGCAGCCCACAAAGCAGCATCTGTACAGCCACCAACCACTCATCACGAAAGTTATTAGACGAACCAAACATGCGGGTCACTGCTGGAGAAGTAGGGACGAGCTCATAAGGGGTGTACTCATGTGGACCCCTACACATGGCCGATCAAAGGCAGGACGACCAGCTCGAACCTATATACAGCAGCTCTGTGCCGATGCAGGATGTATCCCGGAAGACCTGCCGGAAGCAATGGAGGATAGGGAGGGGTGGCGAGAGAGGGTCAGGGATATCAGTGCTGCTGCTGATGATGATGACAGGAGGCCTAATCTTTGTAATCAGAAGTGGGGAGGTAGTCCATGAGCCTCAGTATATATGCTCTCCACTAGTGATATTCTGAAGGCACCCGGGACAAGTCTCAGACCTTCGAGGTGGATTGTTTTAAGAGTCTTTTGTACGAAGTTTTGTTATATATATAAAGTATTCCTATTTAATACAAATAATTTGCGGACAATTGTATGTTTTTAAGTATTCATATCTAATTTTAAGAATCTATACTGGGTTATATCGTATCAAGTTATTTTTTCTATTAAACAAAATGTAACATATTGACCTCCGACCCGGCCAAGCTGTCAGATGAGAAATGCGTCCGTGTAAATAACAGGTGCATCCGGTCGAAGATATTGGGGGATAACCTTGACTGTCGACGGGTTGAATTGAGTGCGAATTGTGGCGCCACAGAAAGCAAGTGGATGTCAAATAATTATATAACCCGGGTTCGACAGGAAGTCAGTCAGTTGGAGAGAAGATGTTGGAATGAGAACCATGTCCCAGCAGAGGCACCCCCAGGCCCCCAGTTGAGCAGCCCAGGAGAACGGGAAAGAAATACTGTTGTAGCCAGAAGGGTTGGGGGGTCAATATGTTGCAGTTCTGTTCAGTCTCCAACTCGCCTCTCACGCATAAAACCTTTCGAATAAAGTGAGAGGTATATTTTTTTCTAAAGAACTGTGTCCGCTCGTCCTTATTGTGTTGAATATGTTTCTGCATTCATCTTCATATGAGCATGTTACAAAAAGACCTTTGTTTGCAGTTATGCATTTTCAAGAGATTGATAATAATCCTTAGTAAACAATTATAACTTCAAGTAACTATTCATCATCATCATCATCATCATGTCGTGCCGCCGGCACGGATATCCCTGACCCTCGCTCGCTACTTCTCTCTATCATTCATCACTTTTGGCAGGTCCTCAGGACAACATCCCGTATCCTCACATAGCTGCTGTATGTATGTTCGAGCTGGTCGTCCGGCTTTTGCTTGGCCATATGCGGGGGTCCATAAGAGTACATCACTGATGAGTTCGTCCTTGCTTCTCCAGCAGTGTCCTGCGTGTCTGGTTCGTCTAACTTGTATAGTTTTCGTGATGGGAGGCAGGTGGCCGTATAGTTGGTGCCTTGTGGGGTGTTGTCTGCAGGACTTGTTCAATATTGCTCGAAACATTCTTGTGTAATTACCGTCTAGTTTCTTCTTCAGCCGTTTTGTTAGCGTTTAAGTAGTGCATCCATATAGTAATATTGATACAACCGCTGCCTGGAAGAAACTGCGTTTCATTTTATCGGTCAGGTCTGATTTCCATACGATCGAGAGCCTATCGATAGCTGTCCAAGCTTTCGTTAGTCGTGTGTCGATGTCTTTTTCGGTTGATGAGACGCTACTTCCTATGTAGGTGAATTTGTCTACTAGTTTCAGAGAGGCTCTGTCTAGTGTGGTAATGTCGCCTGTTTGGTTGTAATACATATATTCAGTTTTGTGTGCATTGACATGGAGGCCAATAGAAATAATTCACAGTTAAATCCCGTCAAATATTCTCATGCAATATAAATATTGCACACAATAGGCTGGTTTCAATATTTCTATTCAACAGTAATAATTATATGGTTTCAAGTAATTCTAGAAATGGAGCCTCACCATTTGATGTAGTTTCGTGCCATACTCAGGAAACTTGAATATATGAGCAAAAGTAAAAAGAATGTTGATGTTTGTTGAGATTTCCAGAACGATTTATCTTTTGCTTTTTATATGTAGTGTTTCTAGTATGAGAACATCTTGTGTCGCATTGCGGAGATTACGTAATTGAGAATGAAATGAGTCTTATGTTGGAACAATCAAAACATGGGGCAAATACAACGATTTTATTGTCCATTTTAATATCATTCATCGATTAAACTATTTTTGCTGATTTTAAATAAGAAAAATGTACACGGAAAACGAATGTAGTACACGGGAAGGATCCAAGAAAGAAACCCGAAAAATCTTATAGATACAATTCTCCCAATATCATAGCATCCTCTCTTGTATTTCGTTCTTTAAACAATGGAAAATACGTTTTTTGCAATGTCGAAAAAAAGAAACAAGACATTTATATAGAACATTTAAAATGAAGGTCGCTCTCTCAGCGGGGCGTAGAATACGCTATTTCCCAAAATTTCATTAAACTTGTTCTGATGGTGAGTCTCCAGTTCTGGAGAGTATCTCTTCATTGACATTATTTCAAAGTCCACTCTGCTCCGGAATGTTTATAACTCTCAGAATCCCATCTACGAGTTAAAGAGATCAATTTGAAAATTATTTATATTATATAGGAATACATGATACCATATAATTGTCAATTATTTCTATTAGGAATATTGACTTAAAGCGATACTTGTTTACTAAATATCATTACACTGGTTTACAAAGAAATTGAGGCAAGCACAAAAATACCCGTTTTTACCTAATTTGAGGGTGCTGAATTCAAATTTGAAATCCGTTTTTACTCATCACCTCTAGTTTTTTTAGATATGAATAGTGTACATTTTGTGCATATACGGTACATAAAGGCGTATATGAATTCAGGGTTAATTCTAATATTGTGAGACTTATGGCTTATTTTTTAGTTATTATGCACTAAATGTAAGTGATAGCATTATATATATATATATATATATATATATATATATATATATATATCAAGACGGATTTTGACAGTTAAGGCAGCAGGTCTCAATCTACACTCTGGCAGTCATTGGAAGAGTTTGTCTCGCTGGCGGCGCCGGAGGTTGGCGTCCCTCAACTATCGTGTTATACATCTTTTGGGTTACTAAATATTAGTATTACATTTTCAAATGCACATTTAGTTTTACTTTGTTATATTTTCAGATTCTCCAATGGCTTCAAGCAAGTCAAAATGTCGAGGATGCCTCAACAAGGCCAATTTTTTTCTGCTACGTGTATGGGGAATTCACAACAGTTGCACAGCGTCGAACCATCACTTCCCTCCTCAGAACCGCCTACTTTCACTATTTTGACTGTAAAATTGGTGATCAGGACAAGTCTTGGGCTCCATAATCTGTTGTAAACCCTGCTACAATGGACTAACTGCATGGTTTAATGGCAAGAAAGCGGCTTTCAACTTTGCAGTCCCGATGGTTTGGAGAGTGCGGTGAAACCACGCAGATGATTGTTATTTTTGTTTAACTAATATAACTGGTTTCAATGCATCTTCTAGGAAAAAGTTCAAATATCCCAACCTTCGATCTGCTATGAGACCCGTTCCCCATGCAGATGATCTTCCTGTACCCACACCTCCAGTAAATAAGTATCTTCTTTCCTCATCAGATGAAAAAATGCCTTCAAGGGAGGATTCTGCCGAGTCAATATCTTTGGAAGATATTGAGTCTACATATTCAGGAACAAGTGGCAATGAGCCACACTGGATCACACAAGAAGACCTGAATGATCTTGCTCGTGATTTGTATCTGACAAAACAGCAGTCAGAGCTCTTGGCTTCTCGGCTTAAACAGTGGAACCTAGTCCAGGAAGATGTAAGGATCACCAGTTTCAGGAATCGGAACAAATAAGCTCATTGGTCTTCTTATGGGTATGCAAGCAGGCTTCACAAAGTACTGTTTTTTTCTCTGTCTCTGGGATAGTCGATCTGTATCCCAGCATTACAAGCAGAAAGACTGGGGGTCTAGAAGCACTTTTGTTCCTGGCGAACACAGCCTCAAGGAGAATCCTCTGGTGGACATGAATAAGGTGCTTCTTCCCTCTTCATATCAAGCTTGGTTTGATGAAGAATTTCGTGAAGGCGCTGCACAAAAATGGTGCTGCCTTTCAACACTTGTCTACTGTGTTCCCAGGTGTTAGTGCTGCTAAACTTAAAGAAGGCATCTTTGTCTGACCTCAGATCCGAGAAGTGCTGAAGGATACTGATTTTGAGGAGCTTCTTAACTTAAAGGAATTGAGAGCATAGGAAGCATTCAAGTCAGTCTGTAGTGGCTTCCTTGGTAACACACGCGTACCAGATTACCAAGCCTGTATTGAGAGGTCTTACGAGGATATGGGGTGCCGAATGTCACTCAAGATTCATTTTCTCCATTCCCACCTCAACTTCCTCCCGCCAAACCTTGGTGCAGTGAGTGATGAGCATGGAGAAAGATTCCACCAAGACATTACGAAGATGGAGAGCAACTATCAAGGCAAATGGAACCCCGGCACGATGGGAGACTTCTGCTGGATGCTCTTGCGTGACATCCCGGAGGCAAAATACACCAGATCTTCTAAGAAAACACACTTTGACTGTCTGTGGTACTATGAATTGTGTAATTGTGTCATCCAAGTATATTGATTCAATCAGTGTTCTTTATCTATCCTGTTTTATCTATTATAAGCTGCTGCAACTCTTGAAATATGCACATATATTCTCTGTTTATACTAAAATGAGACTATTTAAAAGCCAGAAAACTAGATGTGATAGAGCAAAACTATTTATAAGTTTGAAATAAGCACACCCAAATTAACAAAAAACACCTATCCCCATTCTTTCCTCAGACCAAAAATTTATTTTTGTAAACCAGTGTTATTAGTTCCTTGAAACTGGGTGCAAATAAATGATTATTGTTGCATAAAAAATTACTTGAAACTATATCATTTGTATTAGATTAGAGTACTTGAAACTATACTAGTGAGTACATATTTTTTGTAATAGACAGGAGTACTTGATATCAAATACTTTACAAAAATGTAAATAAAAAGTTACAATGAGCACGATTCCCTAATCCCTTGGCGTAAAATATCCCCCGACGAACTGAAATTCTATTAAGATTAATACAACAATAAATCAATCAATCAAGATGGCGGAGTCTTTATCATGACATGCATTTCACTTGTAAAAGCTTTGTCAAACAATGAAGCACTCTCGGTTTGTGGCAATGAAACGATGGCTCGGAAACGATAGCTGAATCAAATCATCATCATCATCATCATCATGTCGTGCCAACAGAACGGATATCCCAGACCCTTTCTCGCCACCCTTCTCTATCATCCATCGCTTCCAGTAGGTCTTCAAGGCTACATCCTGTATCGGCACAGAGCTTTTGTATGTAGGTTCTAGCTGATCGTCGTGCCTTTGCACGTCCCCGTGAAGAGGTCCACAGGAATGCGTCACTTATGAGTTCGTCCCTACTTCTCCAGGTGTGTCCTGCATGTCTGGTGGTTTGGCTTGACATGGCATATCAACCATTGTAGGTTGTTTAATGCCGAATCCATTATATATATATATATATATATATATATATATATATATATAGGATTTTGTTTAGTCTGTTTAATGGAATATCAACCATTGTAGGTTATTTAATGCCAAATCCATTTTATACATATATATTAAATATATAGGATTTGGTTTGGTCTGTTTAATGGCATACCAACCATTGTATGTTATTTAATGCCAAATCCTTTTTATGCAGATATATTGAATATATAGGATTTGGTTTGGTCTGTTTTTATGACATATCAAGCATTTTACCTTGTTTAACCCATTTTATACATATCTAATAAATATATGATTTCTAAACACATTTTATAGGTAAATCAAGCATTTGTTTACCCACAGTTAAATGTAAAAACAGTTCTATTGCAAACAATTCAGTTCAGTATCAGTACACATTTTGTTTACACACACTTAACTGTAAAAACAGTTCTATTCCAAAATATTCAGTTTAGCATAAGTACACAATTTAAATGTCAAACGGTTCTATTTGACCCAAGATAGAATCCTACCACCTTAGATCAGTAGCAATGGAGGGGTATTCCGGATTCCCCAAAGCATCACTGAAGCTTCTCATCAGATTGTTTTGTGTCATATCCAGGACACTCGTTGGGGAGTCTTACCTCTCTGCGGAAATGCAGTCGCTGTATTTTGTAAAATTCTCTGGCCAGAAAACTGGCGAGGAAAGCTCATAAGGAGTAAACTGATAACTTAGTCATAGATAGTTTTTAAATGTGTACATGAAATAAGCTTTGGAGTAAAGTGAAAATTGGTTTGATACACGCTGATATGTAAAACAAACGAAATTCCTACTAAAACCAACAAAGCTTTTTTTATGAATTTATTTGTACTCTTTATTGTTTATTTCAGATCGCTTCAGTTGTTGGCCAAGCAGACATGTTATATTCACTTTTCAGCTTGAAGGCGTTCCTTTTGTATCATTATGCTTTAACTCAAGACAAGCATCAAACCGGCAAGTTTCTTTTTTATTCCAAAATAATAATTTTGATGAACTCTTTGAGTATAAAGATATTGTAAAAAAAAAAATTAAAATTAAAAAAGAAAAATTAAACTTAACCTTTAGAATCCGACCGATCGGTATTTGTGCTGCTATCTAGATGTGCATTTACCCGGGTGATATGCATTCTGACTGGGGAATACCTATTCCTACATCGCTATTGCTAATAAAATGTGATTTTATATTTTACATGTAATACTATCATTTCAAGAATATATATTTTAATTGATTATAAAATCTTAAAGCCAGTAAGATTGTTGTGTAGGAATTGTTCAACACTGTTAAAAAGAATGATTCTGAGCTGTCAACACGATCTAATTATTTTTCACCCGTTATCAATCTGTCCAACGAGAGCTTCACCATTTTGACTTGAGCTAATGCTAAAATGAATTGCTTGACTAAACTGGATAGCTTGAAATAGAAATGTTTTTGACAATTAAACCGTACTTACATTTAAACTGCGTACTTATGATTAACTGAATTATTTGAAATAGAACTGTTTTTGACATTAAAACTGTATTTACACTTAACTGAATTGTTAAAGTAACTGCTTGAATAGTTTGAAATGGAAATGTTTTTGACAATTAAACTGTGTACTTATGCTAAACTGAATTATTTTAAATCGAACAGATTATTTACAGATTATTACAGATTATAGAACAGATTTTTTACATAAAAATGGATTTGGCGTTAAATAACCTACAAATATTGATATGCCATAAAACCCAACAAACCAAACCAAACTCTACTTACTCAAACTGTACTTGTTATAATGCTAATATATCTTACTACGAATCGCACATTTCTAATAGGATTGATTTCAATTTCAAAAATAACATTTGCCTTTTTTTTAACAAACTGAGTTAAGAATTCAGGCTATGATCTCAGTACCAGCTGATGTGAAGTTATTATATGTGATAGCAACCGAGTAAATCAAGCATGATCTAAATTATATCACACATTCACAGAACAAAATCTTGCCCAACTTATGATAAAAAACATTTACTTTTTAATCATATCCATCTGTTGAAAAATATTCGCAATTTTTGGCTTAAGATTTATGTATGATTTATAACATTTCCAGTGGCATTTGCAACTCTCTCTCTCTCTCTCTCTCTCTCTCTCTCACTCTCTCCTTTGTCTTTTGGAAAACGATAAACTGATATTTTATTCTTCTCATACAGTTTTTTCTCATTGGCATCTGTAATTTGTTTTGCAAGTAAAGACAAAACATTTCTAGGGCATTGCTAGAAACAGTGAAATATTTAAAATGATAGATTAAGCTTTTTAAGCAAAATTATTTCTTTTTCTGCTTTAATTTTGAGGTAAATTTTCAAGCCAAATTAAGTATACTCTTAATAAAAGACAGGAGAACTAATTTTTGATGACAATGGAGTAAAACGAGTTGCAAAATGGGTACATTTTAAACAATTGTTCAGTTTTGAATCGGAAAGTCTAGTTAAGTTTTCAGATTTAAATGAAATTTTCATTGCGCCAAAACCCATAGAAACACAACGGGTTTGTATTTGCCTGTTCTCAGAAAGACTCATAAACATTCGGTTTGGAACAAATGCAGATAAAAATGATAATGACATCTTCATAAAAAAAGATTTTCCCATGTCGGAAAATCTTAAATGATAAGACCCTTCAAATTGATGAACTATGCAATGACCCTTTACAAACTGATACCAGATCTCCGACTGAGAGCCAAATTGATTTTAACATTGAGTTTGGTCAAATGGCTCTTAATATGACTGGCTGTCAAGGTAATTATATAAAACAATGATTCAAATACACTGCTACTGCCAGATACCATACTTGTAATAGAATTGTTTATATATGTCGACATCTTTTAGCTACAAGACATAGATATGTGCGACTTGGGCAATTTACAACTGATCCATTAGAAAAAGGATTTTGTAAAGTTCGTCAAGGATCTGGTGGTAACTATTTTATATATGTCCAACGGTATATTGAAAAGCTGCATATTAGGCAGACATCTTTACTTTTAAATCAAAGCGTAAATATTGTTGCTTTTGGTGCCGGTCACAAATGTACATCTTGTGATTATAAACTTTGTGAGGAAGTTTCGGGAATATTTGATACTCTGGAAAATTTACATCCATATCTTCCTGATAAAATAAAAATGTTTGGATTTATTACAAGAAATGATCCTATTTATCCGCTTGATCCTATTTATCCGCTCGGGTAGGATATGACACATGGTCAATTTTTCAGCGGAGTTTAACAGATCTGAATTCAGAGTTTTCCTTCTCCTAGACTAGTTGCCTCACCAAGGCTGAAGAACCTAGTCTGCCCTACTATTTACCCATAGCTGGAGGGAGAATAATTGGATTCATACCTTTCCCAAGGGTATTAGTGCTATGTGAAATGAAATCAGTGTCGTCCAGGATTTGAACTCGTTTCGCCGTGTTCATTTCCTACGACGATAACCATTACACCACGGGCACCTCCAAAGAAATGATAATGAACCCAGGGAATATGAAACCCATTTTTATTATGGAAAGTATGGAAAATAGACCAATCTAATTAATCGTGGAAAATAAAATGTTCCTTCGGACCACACTATCCAATGGTTATTTTTTGTTTTATATTTTTTCCATAAAATTAAGGAAAAGGCGTGTAATAAATCAACAGGTAACACTTTTATGCTTATTTCTGAGTTTTATTTTTTAAACATGGAAACTGGGGCTGTAGAATACACCGACTGCACCTCTATAGAGGAGCAATACCCCCGCCCAATTTAATGTCCTGGATATGACACTAAACAATCTAATGGTGAGGTTCCAGTGATGCTGGGGCTTTGGGGAATGCAAAGCACCCCTTCATTGCCATTACACCTAGGTCTACTCTGGCCCAGAGTGGAAGCACCTGATAGGGCTCTATCTATGGGTTAAATAGAACTAATGGCATACTTATGCTAAACTGAATTGTTTGACTTAACTGAATAGCTTGAAATAGAAATGTTTTTGACAATTAAACTCTACTTAAACTGCGTACTTATAATAAACAGAATTGTTTGAAATGGAACTGTTTTGACATTGAAACTGTACTTACACTAAACTGAATTGTTTAATATAGAAATGTGTTGACATTCAACTGAGTGTAAACAAAATCAATACTTATGCTAAACTGAATCAGCTGAATTAGTACCGTTTGAATAAAAAGAATAGCTTGAAATAGAAATGTTTTTTGAAATACAACGGACTATTTGCATAAAAACGGTTTTGGCATTAAATAACCTACAAAGGTTGATATGCCATAAAATCCAACCAACCAACCAACTAACCATCAACATGGAGAGAAAGTGTGCTCATACTTTTGCAAATATTGTTTTAATAAACTTCTGCAAGCATTACACAACCAGATCAGACAACGAATCAGCGTTGAAATTTTGATATTTTCCTGGAATGATTTTGTTTTATCTGTCTATATTTCTGAGATGACAGGTTGTCATATACACATTTCAGTTGATGCCCTTCAACCTTCATAAGGTACTGCTTGATAAAACCCGGTAACTTTAATGAAAATTTGAACCGTTCTCTTTATTCATTCCCAGGAGTAGAATTAATAAAGAGTGTGGTTCATGAAAATTATTATTATTAGTTGCAAAGGTTTGATGGTTAAATTGTGAAACCATTATTTATTTAGAATAAGCTGAAAATTAAATAAATAAGAATATTTTATTGTGGACACTGCTAAGAATTAAACAAAACAAAGAAGTTGTTCTGATTTCTGGTAAAAGATATGATCCACGTAATGTTGAAACATAAACCATTATTTATTTCATATGATTAACAGACATTCTTATCAGTTATTTTGGTAGTAGCAATAATTTCTAATCCACGCAGACAACTGTGATATTCTCCTAAGAGTACTTCACTCCTCCTTAAATAGAAGTATTATTATCATCAAGAACAGCTGTTTCAACGGGAATCAAATAGATTTAGTGGTACTCTTGCAAAAAAATATCTTCAACAAAGATTAGAGAACGATATTCAAATCGTAACGATTTTTTAAAAGAGAGCCTAGTTTGTATTTAATGATCTTGCAATTATATCATTCCATCCAATTTTAAAAGCAAAAATTGCCAAAGATGGCTCAATTTCAAAATTTCATGCAGCACAAATAGTTTTACTTGAAAAATTTTCAGGTTTAAAAAATGAGGAATAATTCGACTGTACTTGTCCACCACATCGATTTGAAGAAGATAAATTATTAAGGCAACATATTTCAGGTATTATTTTTCTTCTATTCTGTCGGTTGTTTTTCACACCCACCCACACATAAATTCATACAGGTGTACACAAACAGACACACAGACACACACTCATATATATATATACACACACACACACACACACACACACACACACACACACACACACATACATACATATATATATATATATATATATATATATATATATACATATATATATATATATATGCCAGCTCGAATCTGTTACAGTATTTATCTTCAAATCAATGTGCGGAAGTGCAGGCGAATCATATCCCATTTTAAACTCTAAAAACATCAGTATATATATATATATATATATATATATATATATATATATATATATATATATATGTGTGTGTGTGTGTGTGTGTGTGTGTGTGTGTGTGTGTGCGTGTGTGTGTGTGTGCATTAGTATGTAGTGACATAATGTTAAGTAAAAAAAAATGAAACGAAAATATGAGAAATTTCTTTGCATTCTATTATAAGTAATAGCATTTTGTTTCAAAATATATGTGACGTAATTAGCGTTCAAAATTTTCTTTCTGTTTATTTCATTTTATTATCTATCAAATTTTTTTTAAAAGGAGGATACCATATTTGCAAATAGACTTTTTTCAAAAATTTTTCAATCCACATAAAAATTAAAAATTAAAAAAAGAAAAAATTCAAAAATAACGTTTACGTGTGTAGTCTACAAATTTATAAAAAGAAATTAATTCTTAAAAATGTATTATTATTATTACTATTATTATTATTGTACCCCATATCGGGTTTTTCACACTGGCGATAGCTGATGGTCTTTCACTTGATGTACAGTGACATCAAATCTCCTCTAGTTTCCAGGACTCTTCTCAGTATTCTGGCTGATCTCAACAAAGCTGTGTTTTGGATGATCTCGACTTGTCTTCCAATTTCCAACTCTTCCAGCTCCTTTTCCAGGCCGTTGAGGAGCGTTTCAAGGGTACCAGTTACCGTTGGTATCACCGTTACCCTCATGTTTCACAGCTTTCTTAGTTCTCTTAGAAGGTCAAACTTCTTGTATCTCTTTTCGCTTTCTTTAATTTTCTCGTTGTGATCTACTAGGACCACAAAGACCACTATTCAGCAATTATTCTTTTTTTTATTGACTATCACTGGCCGGGATTAGGGTTTCTGTTTGTGCTTCAAAATTCCAGAGAATCTTATGTGTCTCATTCTCCCGGACAGATTCTGGTTTGTGCATGTACTATTTAGTAGTATGGTCAAATTATTATTATTATCATTATTATTATTATTATTATTATTATTATTATTCACTCATTAGAGTTTTTCACATCAGCGTTAGCCGATGGTTTTTCACTGGAGTCTGAGTGACAGCAAGTCTCCTCAAGTATCCAGGACTCTTCTTAGTATTCTGGCTGTTTTCAACAATGCTGTCGTTTGGATGGTCTCCACTGGTCCACCAATATCCAAGTCCGCTAGTCCCTTTAGCAATCCTTTAGTTACTGTTCCAAACGCACCAATTACAATTGGTATAATTGTCACTTGCATGTTCCGCATTTTTTTCAATTCCCTAGCAAGGTCGACGTACTTATCCCTCTTTTCACATTCTTTCAGTTTTATACTGTGGTCAGCCGGGACAGCAAAGTCGACTATTTTGCAAGTTCTCTTTTTTTTTTGTTGATTCTTATTAAATCTGGTCTTCTGGCCGGGATTAGGTGATCCGTTTGTATGTTAAAGTCCCATTGGAGTTTATGCGTGGTATTTTCTTGGACAGGTGCTGGGTTGTGCTTATACCATTTGTTAGTATGTATGTATGTATGTATGTATGTATTATTAATATTATTATTCCTTGAGAATTTTTCACATTGGCGTTTGCTGATGTTTTCTCCCTGGAGTTTGAATGGCAAGTCTCTTCGTCTCCTCGACTCTTCTCAGTATTCTGGTCGATCTCAACAATACTGTAGTTTGGATTTTCTCCACTCGTCCTCCACATGTCCTTTTACTTTTTTTCAATCCTTTGGTGACTGTATGAAGAGCACCAATTACATTTGTTATAACCATCACTTTCATGTTCCTCGGTTTTTTCAATTCTCTTGCAAACTCCAGGTACTTATCCTTTTTTTTTTTTTTTCGCTTTCTTTAAATTTTATACTGTGGTCAGCAGAGACAGCAAAGTCTCACAATTCTGAAAGTTTGCTTTTTTGTTGATTATTCTTAGGTCCGGTCGTCTGGCCGAGATTAGGTGATACGTCTGTATTTCAAAATCCCAGAGGATTTTGAACATCTCATTCTCTTGGACAGATGTTGTGTAGTGCATATACTTTTGTTCATGCGGTCAAATTTTAATTTATTGCACCGTTCCCAGTGGATCACCTTGCCCACCAAGTCACGTCAAGTTTTATACTCTTTCTGTGCTAATTTGCTGCATTCGCATATAATAATAATATGGCCACAGAATAAAACTGAAAGAATGTGAAAAGAAGGATTAGTGCCTCGACCTTGCTAGGAAACTGAAAAAACTATGGAGCATGAAGGTGACAATTATACCAATTGTAATTGGTGCGTTTAGAACAATAAGTAAAGGATTACTGGAGGACTTGGAAGTTGGCGGACGAGTGGAAACCATCCAAACTACTACATTATTGAGAACGGCCAGAATACTGAGAAGAGTCCTGGAGACTTGAGGAAAGTTGCTGTCACTCAAGCTCCAGTGAAAAACCATCAGCTAACACTGATATGAAAAACTCTCAAGGAGTAAATAATAATAATAATGATAATCATTATTATTATTATTACTACTACTATTATTATTATTATTCAAAACAGTGTTAGCTGTTGGGTTTTTACTTAGTGAGAGCTGGTCTTCTCAGGTTTTCTGGACTCGTCTGAGTATTCTAGTTGATCTTAACAATCCTGTAGTTTGGATGGTCTCCATTCTTCCTCTGATCTGCCACTTTTTTTCAAGCTTTTATGGACCTTTTCTAATGCACCAACTTCAACTGACATCACCGTCACCCTAATGCTCCACAGATGATTTTAGCTCTCTGACTAGGTCCAAGTATTTTACTTTCTTTTCGCTTTCTTTCATTGCCTGTCGAAACGGTATAATCAACGAGAGGGAAGATCTCTTTTTTCTTGTTAATTAAAACTAGGTTTAATCTTCTAACCGGAATGGGATGATCCGTTTGTACATCAAAGATCCTACGGATTTTATGAGTCTCATTTTCTAAGGTAGATTCTTGTTTGTACATTTCTTAGTTGTCAAGAAGGTTTGTCGCTTGAAATATCGATACACTTGATTTTCTCCTCATTTGTGTTTTCTAATTTTTTTGTATTTCTGTTTATCCATATATTGTCACTACCGTTATTGGTTACGGTAATTATTCCTTCTTTGTTCTTTTTAATGTAGCCTTCGATGCATCCACGCAATCTTCAATCCTTGTGAGTCCTCTTCTTTCTTTTCTTGACACATATAGTCTGTCTATGTCATCTCTCGGGTGTATGGAATCGTGCATTGTCATCAACTTTCTTGTTCTCTATTCTATTTGTGACACGATATCAGGCATTCGTTGTGAAGGTGCGGGTAAGTGCCAGTCAGAGGATCCCTTTGTCTGTTTTGGCGCAAATCCCACACAAGGGCTTGTGCGCGAGATTTCCCATGAGACCAAAAGACAGAAGAAGGCAGACAACAGAAGAGAGCAGGACAGAACAGGACAGTCGACAGAAGAGAGCAGTCGACAGAACAGAGTTAAGAGAAGAGGGCAGGAGCAAGAGCCCGTGGACTCACATGCCGGGTTGGCCAACGCGAGAGGATGAGTCAGCGTTCCTGGTGACTTTGTGGGAATTTCGCTCGATACATGCTCGCGATAGCTCACAGATGCACAGAAAGCTACACAAAAGTGTCACAAACTTTTCCTTCTTGCGCTTGGAGCTAACTCAAGTCCGTGTTTGTTTGTTCTCTTTTCTTCCACCCTCTCAGTTGTGTATGTTGTGTTTTGTGTGTCCGTAAAGAAATGTGAAATACCCCTGGCCAGACATGAGAGGAACAACTCGACGATAGGATGGTCATGATTGGTTTAGGAGGTTAAGAGAGTGGGGACCGGGTAGCGTGTGTATTGTCACATTATTTACTCTTTGAGAGTTTTTCCCATCAGCGTTAGCTGATTTTTTTTTTACTGAAGTTTGAGCGACAGCAAGTCTTCTCAAGTCTCCACGACTTTTCTCAGTATTCTGACCGATCTCACCAATACTGTAGTTTGGAGTTTCTCCACTCGTCCTCATATTACTAATTCCTCCAGTCCCTTTTTCCTTTGGTGACTTTACTAAGAGCACCAATTATAATTGGTATAAATGTCACTTTCTTGTTTTACAGTTTATTCAATTCCCTTGTAATGTCAAGGTATTTGTCTTTCCTTTCATTTTTTTTTCAATTTTACTCAATGGTCAGCCGGGACAGCAAAGTCCACAATTTTGCAAGTTGTCTTTTTTTTTATTTATTATAATTATTATTACTCCTTGAGAGTTTTTCACATCAGCGTTAGATAATGATCTCTCACTGGAGTCTGAGTCACAACACGTCTCCTCAAGTCTCTATGGCTCTTCTCAGTATATTAGCCAATATCAATAATGCAGTTGTTTCGATGGTCTCCACTCATCCTTTTATTCCAAAGTCCTCCAGTACCAAGAGCACCAATTATAATTGATATAAACGCCATTTTCATGCTCCACAGTTTCTTCAGTTCCTTAGTAAGGTCGAGGTATTTATCCTTCTTTTCACTTTCTTTTAATTTTACTCTATGGTCAGCCAGGACAGTAAAGTCCATAATTTTGCAAGTTCTCTTATTTTGTTGTTGATTATTTTAAGGTCTGGTCGTCTGGCTGAGATTAAGTGATCCGTTTCAATGTCAAACTCTCAAGGAGTTTGTGTGTGTAATTCTCCTGGACAGATTTTGGGTTGTGCATATACCATTAGTTCGTGTGGTCAAATTTAAATTTCTTGTGCAATTCCCCGTGGATTACTTTGCTGCTTTTGCTTATTATTGATTGATGGTTTCTTCTCAATAACCTCATAACCTGCATTTGCTGTTTTGTTGCGTCTTATTTATTTTTTCTTTGATGTGATTATTTCTTATGGTGTTGTTTAGTGAGAGATTCCGTTTCTCTCTTAAGGTTTCCCTTTCTTAGCTACGTCCATGTTTTTTTCGAGTGAGATTTTCCTCATTAGTCGCTTAAAACGTCCATTGATTTGTTTTTCATATTGTTGTTTTCTGGTTATTGTCGTTCTATTGGTCCTCGTATTGTCAGTATTGTTTCTGGTGGCTATAATCAGTCTTATCCCGAGTTTTTTTTTATGTAGCCTTTAAGTTGTATTGTCAAGTCCTCTTTCTCCTTCTTTTCTTGGCACATGTAGTCTCTCAACGTTGTCTCTGGGATGTAATGCCTTATCCATGGTTATTAGTTTTCTTGTTTTCTGGTCGATTAGTTTAAGTTCTTCTCTGGTCCACTTCATGAATGTCAGCTTCAAAAATGGTCTCGAATATCTTACGAGGGATACAGACCAGGTATTTATTTCTTTGATTAGGTTTCTAGTATATAGTTTTGTCTCGAGTAACTTTCTGGTTCTGAAATATTCTTTCTTAATTTTTTTTTCATCTCCTCTTGTTTGATGGTACTAGCTTCCAATATCTACAAGTATTTGTAGGTTTCCTTTTTTCCGAGCGTTCTAATTTTGTCTTGATTTGGTAGTTCAGTTTCATCCGTAAAGTGTCGTTTTCTGCTTTTCATTACAAGTATGGTGCATTTTTCTATACCAAATTCCATCCCTATAAACTGACTATATTCTGACTGCGAGTATTAGAGTTTCCAATTCTTTTTCATTTTTGGTATCCTCCATGTACATTTGGTGATTTATCTTTTCCTGCGATTTAGTAAGTTTGTATCCGGCTGTGCATTTCCGGAGTTTGTGACTGAGTGGCATCATGACAGTTATAAATATTAATGGTGATTGTGCATTTCCTTGGAATATACGTCTTTGGATCTATGCTTCAGCTAAGCTTTTCCCCTCTTGCTGTTACTTCCACTCTACAGGTTTTCATGGTTTTCTCGATAAAGTTTATAACTTCCTCTGATATTTTGTACATTTTGAGGCAGTTTATTATCCAGCTTTGTGGGACCATGTCTTATGCCTTTTTGTATTATTATTTTGTTGTTGTTTGCAATAAAATTCTAGTTTAGAAAATATTTTGAACATAAATCTTATCAAAACAATTAAAAATAAAAATATTTTTTTAATAATTGATAAAAACTAATTTAAATAAGAGATATCGTAAATATTTAGCAAAAAATTCAACCTTGAAGTTAAGTTGAAAATATCCACATATAAAAACATAAACATATCTATTTTTCACATCATAATACCAAAATAAAAAAAGATGGAATAAAAGTATGTTTTCACTGAAAATCCCTCAAAACGTGTAACCCCAAACTTTTAAATGATACCTGACCGACAGGACCTTGAATACACCAACTGCATCCGGGATAGTCCCCGTGGTGAGCGGATAAAGTGCTGAACTGCGACATCGTAGGAAGCGTGTTCGAACTCCAGTCGAGTTATTACGATTACTTTCAGACTAATACACTTTAGAAGAGTATGAATCCCCTTATCACCTCAAGCTATGGAAGTAGGTATCCAATTTGCAATGCTATACAATATAGTATACTAAATTAAAACAAAACACTCCTAAAAACGAGCCCCTAAATAAAACACAAAGAAACATGACTGAAGAACAGATCCAATAGGAAAATAAAATAAAAATAAAATAAAATATTTTATTTTTCTGTTGGATTTGATGAATCCTGTTAAAATTATTTTAGAGTCGTTGATTCATATCAATGCTCTTAACAGGATGGAAATAAATTTATTATCCTATGGTGACCGAATATTGTTTTTTTTTCTTGAAATAATACACACACACACACACACACACACACACACACACACACACACACACACACACACACACACATATATATATATATATATATAATTAATTCTACTGGTTGATTGAGTTTTACAGCATCTCAACCAGTCGAGTGTTGTTTTTTCCTTGAGATTAGAGAATCGTGTTCATTGTACGTTTTTTAGAGATTTTAACACATAGTTAAATGATACTCCTTTTTCACATTCGTATGGTTTCAATTAATCCTATCTAATATTTATGTTTTGTACATGATTATATGGTTTCAAGTTACTAATCGTATTCTGTGGTAATCATTTGTTTGTATACATTTATGTGGTTTCAAATACATAATGATAATCCCAAGTAAACAAATAGAGCATCAAGTAACAATTGTTTCGAAGGTTATCTAATGCCAAATCCCTTATTTTAGAAGGACAGTAGAGATACTATTTTACTGGAGGATTAGAGGGTCCATAACTTTCCTAAGGGTATTTGCCCGAAAGTGAACGTAATAGCGTGACTGGAGTTCAAACTAGTGTTGTATAGCCACATAATACATATGCAGGTGCATGCAGAAATATATTCAACTCAGTAAAGACGAGCGTAAATAGTTCTTTTGGCCCAGCGGTTAGAGTGTTCGCCAATGGCCCGGGAGACCTGGGTTCAATCCCAGGTCGAGTCATACCAAAGACTTTAAAAATGGTACTTGATACCACCTTGCTTAACACTCAGCATTATAAGGTACGGTTCAAGGGTAGAGTGGAGCAATCCTGGGAATGGAGTAGCGCCCTCCCCTACACCTTGGTGTAGTAGCTATCGAAAAGGGAGCCTTCGGGTCACCCTCGACTATGGTCGCTAACTTTACTTTTTGTTTGAAAGGGTTCGAAAGGATTACGAAAGTTATTATTTTGTGAGAGGTGAGTTGGAGACCGAACAGATCTGCAACATATTGACCCCCACTCTTCTGGCCATAGCAGCATTTCTTTCCCGTTTTCCTGGGCTGCTCAGCAGGGAGCCCACCCTCTGCTGGAAAATCGTTCTCATTCCAGCATCTTCACTCCAACTGATCTGAACTTCCTGTCGCCGGGGTTATATAATAATTTGACGTACACCTACTTCTTGCGAGCGTCACAATTCGCATTCAATTCAACCCTTCGACAGTCAAGGTTGTCCCCTGACATCTTCGACCGGATGCACCTGTTATTTACACAGGTGAATTTCTTCTTTTGACAGCTTGGCCGGGGTCAATATGTTACACTAGCCCACTACGATTCCTCTGTTCAGCGCTTTAACGATTCCACCCCCAACAAGTAAGCATCATGGTCATGATGCCGAGGGCACGGGGTTCCTTAACTCTCTTTCTCTCTCTCTCTCTCTCTCTCTCTCTCTCTCCATCCCTATCGTCCATCACTCCTGGCAAGTTCTCTAGAGTACATCGAGTGTCCACACAGCGCTGCTTTATGTAAATCTCTGCTGGTCAGCCCACACTGGTGCGTCTCGGTGCTGGAGTCTATAAGAGAACGTAACTTATGAGTTAGTTTTTACTTTTGTAGCAGTGTTCAGTATGTATTGTTCATTTTCCTTGGATGCTTGGCGGGATGGGAGGTACGTGGCCGGAAAGCTGATGTTTTGTTGCCTGTTGCTTCCAGGATTGGTTTAAAAAAGCACATAGCATTCTTGTATAGTTCCCATCTAGCAACTATTTTACAGTTACATTGTGTAATTATCCCTATCAAATACTAATGTTTATAAAACAGACTTATTAGCCCATAAATGGAGACCAAACAGATGACTAAAACTTCGGTCCAAGGGGAGTAATTACAACAAAGAGGTGACTCTACACTCCCCAGTGCATCAGAACAGCAGCCTTACTACCTGATTCAGTTTATCATATCCAGGATACCTTGGGAAAGTGGGTCTCAACCTGCAGAGCCAATAGTGTGAGGGATTTATTTGTCATGGCACCAAAGAGACTTAATAGGTTACAAGAAATATCCACCCAAAACAAGGCAAGTACATTTTGAGGTGGGAGATTGTCTTCGAACGAACTGAAATGTTGAACTGTCTCCTCGGATGCCAGCGTTGAATAATATAAAGACAAGAATATATTTAGTTTAACTGTTTACATGACGATCTTTCATATTAGAAACTTTGACATTTTGAAATAGTTTTAAAATATATTTGCTGTATTTATGATGTGACAATATACTCGACACGGCCGGTCCCCACTATCTCAACTTCTTATATCAGCTAAGGCCCACCCGGTTGTCTAGCAGTTTCTCACATTTCCGGCCAGGGGCATTTTACGTGTTTTACAAATATACAGCAGATATAACATATATAACCAAGAGTGGAAGAAAAAAGAACAAACAGGGACGGATTTGGGTTGGCCGTAAGCGTAAGAAGGGATAAATTTTGGCACTTTTCTGGCATTCTGTGGCTATCGCAAACGTGTACTCGAACAAAATTCCTACACAGCGACCAGGAACGCTGACTCATCTTCTCGCACTGGCTGACCTGGCTTCTGGGTCCACAAGTCACAACTCCTCGCTTCAGCAGCTGCCTCTCTCTGACCATCACCTTCCCCTGACTGGAACTAACTCTTGTCTGTTGACTGCTCTGGGACCTTGCCTTTCCTCGTCTTCTTCCGGTCTCGCTCAAGCGGTTTGTGTGGGTTTTTCGCCAAAAAATACAAAGGAATCCTTTGACTGGCGCTCACCACACCAACACCCTCACTCACAGAGCGAATGCCCACTATCGTGCCTCAGTAATAATAAATATTTATACACAATTATATAGTTTAATATATTTTTTACGAGCAATATTGAACGAGTCCTGGCAGCAACACCCCACAAGGCGCCAACTATACGGTCACCTACCACCTATCACGAAAACTATACAAGCTAGACGAACCAGACATGCCGGACACTGCTGGAGAAGCAAGGACGAGATCGTAAGTGATGTACTCCTGTGGACCCCCGCATTTGGCCAATCAAAAGCAGGAAGGCCAGCTCGAACATACATACAGCAGCTATGTGATGATACGGGATGTAACCCTGAAGTCCTGCCAGAGGCGATGAATGATAGGGAAACGTGGAGAGAGAGGGTCAGGGATATCCGTTCTAGCCGCACGATATGATGATGATGATATAGTTTAAAGTTACAAATTTTATTTGATTATTATCAATTGTTTGGCCATGGATGTACAGCTTCAAGCATTCCTATCTTTTACTAATTATTTATACACAATTATATGGTTTAACGTAACTAATCCTATTTGCACGCAGTTGTACAATTTCAAGTATTCCTATTTTCTACAAATCATTTATACACAATTATATCTTCTACTAATTATTTACGGTTTTAAGTATTTCTATCTTACATCATTAAGGGTTTTCGGATTATTTTTTTCATCTTTATTGTTATTTCCACTACGCTTCGGCCGATATGTCCTCCGGCCTTAATGATAAAAATAATCAAACTTCGTCTCAGAAATTCAGACAAGTCCTATCTTATACTAATTTTTTTTATACACAATTATATAGTTTAAAGTAACTAATCCTATTTAATAATAATCAGTTTTTCGCACTCACTTATATGGATTTAAACATATCTATCAAATAGAAATAATTTTCAAACAGATCTGTTTGACTTATCAATGGGACTCGAAGTGTTACTATTATTCTTGGTCAGAGTAAATCTGGAACTAATGGCAATGAAAGGATTCTCCACATTCCCCAGATTCCCAGAACTTCAAATTCCTCGAACGAAAATTTAGTAAAACGAGAAGCACTAACAACTGGCCCTTGAGGGGTTCACACTATAGAATCAGACTGCTTCCAATTGAATATGATAATAACAGTTGGTCCCAGGGAAGTTCACGTTAATGAATGAAACTATTTACAACCGAATCAAATAATTGGCAGGTGCGGAATATACGCTTCTGAATCAAGCTGTTCATGATCTAAGTTGAGAGCAATTAGTCGTAATGTACTATACACTAATAAGACTGGTTGTTTACATTCCAATCTGATAATAACTATTGGCCCTAAAGGTGTACACGCTATTGAATCCGATCGTTTACAGCCGAAACTAATTATTCTAATTGTCCATAAGGGTTTACACTCTATATACATTTTTTCCAAGGTACTTTTAAATTCATTAAGAATGTATTTCTTGGCTAAATTCGGGTAAATATTTGGAAATATCCCGATGGGTAATGTTTTAATTACTTTAAAAGAGTTGGATTATCGTATACGATTATCGTATACGATCACATGTACAGATTAATACATGCACATGTTTCAAAATAAGGCGTGCATCAAGATGACGCAGACAGCATTCACATACTTCCCCAAACTTTGTATTTTCTTTAAAGGTGTTGCTATAATATTTTTGGGCAGTATGAATTCAGTCAGAACAAAGTTAATGATTGTTTTGACGACTGCGCTAACTTAGCTTGTTAATGTAGTTGTCCAGAAGTTCGTAAACGATGATTTCATTTCAATGTTTTGGAAAACTTAATGTTGTTATTAACTTATATGGTGATTTGCACATACTCTCGAAGTTTAACTTTGAGATCTCGGGAATTCTCTCAATTTCCCGTATTTGTTCTGAAAACTTCGGACAAACGTTGCAACGAACTGAACAATTGTTCGAATTAGAGTAATGTCCATTGATCAGACCCAAAACACGTCGTTTCGTGACCGTGTGACATTTTGATGCAGTCTGTTACTCAAACGGCGATATTGGGAAACGTGACATGTATTGAGTTTATTCATTTGAGTGATTCATATTTATCAAGAGTAAAAATTGGCTCGGATAACTTGCACAAAGCATAAAAAACAACACCTTCGTCTATATGAGTAATGCAGGCGGTCGTGTAAATGGTTGACATCATTAATTTGTCTCGTATATTTTTATGGCTATGAGAAGCACTTAATTTGTCTGGTCTTGTAATCGCTTTATATTTTCTGTAGATTGTCTAAATTATTAGATGACGCAGTTTTGTAAGTAGGTAGACGGACCTTAAACCTTTGGGCACCCCATGAAAGAGAAATTGATGCTCCTAGTTAGTTTTAATAATAGGTAGTTCATACTCACCATCATCTCTTTATCTTCTCTTCGTCTTAGCTAATAATTTTTCTTGGTTCTGCAAAGCTAAAAATATTTATCATGATAAAGTTGTTATGAGACGAAATATTAATAAAATAAATCATAACTTTTCAGTTGACTAAGTAAAATTGTTGCTTTTACATAACTGGAATTGCTGGACAGTAACTTGCCTTTTATTATATTTCAACCTTCCATTATATCATTTGAACACATGAGATTTAGTCATTGAAATTCGTTTTTGATAATGTTAATTTAATCTAGTCTGGTTATGCTGAAGATTTTTTGTGAAAAAGTACAAATAACTCAATGTTCTTGCATGAAAACGGAATTTATTATTCAATTTGTGATTAATTTTGAATTTCAGACATTATTTATCTTGTTAATGTTGTAATGCAGGGAAGCATTGATACAACAAATTTACAGTTTTCAGTGGAGTTATTTCGCTTTTCTATTTGTTTTTTTATTTATATTGACTCTGTGTCTGCGTCAAAGTTCAGTGAAATAAAATGTTTAGTGTATTGCTTTAATAAATATCGAGCTATGATGTATCACTTGCGGAGGGTAATGTTTAGCTATAAACAAAATGAAACTTTTAACAATAATTAGGGTATTGGAAAAACTGGAATATGAGAGTCACGGTTATACCAAGTGTAATTGGTTCTCTTGGTACAATCACCAAAGGATGGGAATACGGACTGAAAGACTTGGACATAAAAAGAAGAGTGAAATCATTCTTTCTAGTTATCACTCACGGAAAAAATTGAAGATTTCATAAAAAAGATGACTTATTTCTATCTTAACTCTTCAGATGTTACAAACTGCACTAATAAAGAAGTGTATAACCCGAAATTAAGATCATAACCATTTTCAAACGAAATTAAATAAAGACATAAAGGAATTAAAAAGTTCGAAATATATATGGGTGAGGGCTAATAAATAGAGAAGCATATATAGAATTAACCCTTCGAATTACCATAAAATTCTGAAGAATAAAATTACTGATACTTACAAAATTGACTAAAAGGATACTATTTTCCCAAATAAATGATGATACTCTTAAATTTGCTAATAAATTTCATATTGATGATAGGTTAAAGAAAATTAACATGAAATACACTTACGTCCTATTTAAAGACCATAAACCAAATTTTGAAAATAAATTACAACTTGGGAATTAATCTCTTTAAAACTGAGTTTGGGGTAATCCCAAAAAATATTATTCAAAATATTGTTCTTAATATACAAAAAATACCCATAACAATCTTTGGAAGAATTCAACTGATACAATTGAATGGTTTAAGAATATTAGAAATGAGTAAGGACGCTTTCATTCAATTTGACTCGATTTTTATCCCTCCATCTCTAAAGAAATTTTAATTGATAATATTAACTATGTGAAAAACTATGTGGAACTCTCAGATGACCAATATCAAATGATTTTTGCACGTAGAAAGACTGTACTTAAGAATAATAATTCTGCTTGGATAAAGACTGGCTTAGATAGTTTTGATGTTCCTATGGGTGGATATAATTCTGCTCAAATAGCAGATCTTGTGGGTTTATATACATCAGTGGGTTTATATACATTAGTAGGATCGTTGACCCGATATAAATTGGATTATACCATATGACGGTACTTTATACATCCCCAATAGTGATGGTCCTAAATGTTCTGGTATAAAAAAAACATTATAGGAGCTTTTAAATTCTTAAGATTAAAAAATTCCGTGAAAGTAGTAAAATGTATATTGAAGCCCTCAAGCGTAGTGGTTTTAAAGAAGAGTTTACTTATTTCGAGCCAAAAAAAGTTTAAACCTAATAATAATAATAATAATAATGATAATAATAATAATTTGTATAAAAATGAAGGAATTACTGATAATTGTAATATTTAAAAAATGTCATAAAAATAGAAAAAGGAAAATAATATGGTTGGACCCCCTTTTCTGCAAGCTTGCAAATATAAACGTTGGAAAATATCTTTTAAAATTAATAGATAAGCCTTTAATCAGTATAATATGTTGCATAGAATATTTAATAGGAAAACTTTAAAAATAAGTTATTCCAGCACGAATAATTTAAAAGATAATTAACACACATAATACAAAAAACCCCAAAGAAACATAACGAAAATGCTGAATGGATAAACAATATCACAAGAGAACTAGACGGACTTGAAGAAGGCCCCTAAATGGAAATACACGTCGACCTACTCAGAACAACACTAAAAAGAATATCAAACTGGAAAGCGCCAGGCCATGATGGAATACATGGCTTCTGGTTCAAGAAATTTACATTCATTCACGACAGACTAGCACTAGAAATGAACAGATGCTTACAAGACGCGCAAGTACCTGAATGGATGACCAAAGGAAAGACTACATTAATCCAAAAAGGACCCTAACAAAGGAACTGCTCCAAACAATTACAGACCCATAACCTGCCTACCAATGATGTGGAAAATATTAACAGCACAAATAAGGGAAAAAATCTACTACTCGCTAACAAGCCGCGGATTGTTCCCTGACGAACAGAAAGGATGCTGCAAAGGATCCAGTGGCACAGCGGAATTACTCTACATAGATCAACACATCCTAAATGAGAGCAAGACAAGACGGAAAAATCTAGCTATAGCCTGGATTGACTACAAAAAGGCATATGATATGGTCCCCCAAAGCTGGATACTACACTGTCTCAAAATGTACAAAATATCACATGAAGTCATAAACTTCATCGAACAGACCATGAAAACCTGGAAAGTGGACCTGACAGCAGGAGGAAGAAGCATAGCTGAAACAAAGATCCAAAGAGGCATTTTCCAAGGAGATGCACTATCGCCCTTACTATTCATAATAGCCATGATGCCACTGAACCACATTCTCCGAAAATGTACAGCTGGATACAAACTCAGCAGATCGCAAGAGAGGATCAACCACCTAATGTACATGGATGACATTAAATTATTTGCGAAAAATGAAAAAGAACTGGAAACTCTCATACACACCGTTAGAATATACAGTCAGGACATAGGAATGGAATTTGGCATAAAAAATGTGCCATGCTCGTCATTAAAAGTGGCAAACGACATATGACTGACGGAATGGAACTATCAAACACGACAGGATTAGAACGCTCGAAGAAAAGGAAACCTACAAATACTTGGGCATCTTGGAGGCTGACACCATCAAACAAGTGCAAATGAAAGACACGATCCGAATAAGAAGAATATCTCAGGAGAATGCGAAAACTACTCGAGACAAAACTCTCCAGCAGAAACCTCATCAAAGGAATAAATACTTGGGCTGTGCCCCTCGTCAGATACTCGGGACCCTTTCTCATGTGGACCAGAGAGGAACTTAAACAAATGGACCAAAGAACAAGAAAACTAATGTCCCTACATAAGGCATTACACCCCAGAGACGACGTTGACAGACTATATGTATCTAGAAAAAAGGGAGGAAGAGGACTTGCCAGCATCGAAGACACCGTTGACGCATCGATACAACGGCTCGAAGAATAGAAAAACACGAACGAGGACTAATTACAACCATCTGAAACGATACCGACAACACGATAGACGAAAGAGTGACAACGACGAGGAAACAAAAATGAGAAGGAAAACAACTCTATGGCCGCTTTAAACGTCTAATAAACAACATCTCACACCAAAAAATCCTGGACCTGGCTAAGAAAAGGAAACTTTAAGAGAGAAACGGAATCCCTTCTAATAGCGGTACAGGACAATGCCATAAGAACCAATCATATCAAAGTGAGGATAGATGAGACGCAACAAAACAGTAAGTGTAGGCTGTGCGGTGACAGAGACGAAACGATCAATCAATAATAAGCGAATGCAGCAAATTAGCACAGATGGAGTATAAGGCGAGACACGACTGGGTCGGCAAGGTGGTCTACTGGGAAATATGCAGGAAATTTCAATTCGACCATACAAACAAATGGTATATGCACAACCCAGCACCTATCCTAGAAAATGCCGCGCATAAACTCCTATGAGACTTTAACATACAAACGGATCACCTAATCCCGGCCAGAAGAACAGACCTCGTAATAATCATAAAAAAAAAGAAAATTTGTAAAATTGTCGACTTTGCTGTCCCGGCGGACAACAGAATAAATCTGAAGGAATGTACAAAGGAGGATAAGTATCTCGACCTTGCTAGAGAATTGAAAAGCTGTGGAACATGAAAGTAACGATTGTGCCAATTGTTATCGGTGCGTTAGGCACAATAACTAAAGGATTATTAAAAGGCCTTGAAGACTTGGAAATAGGCGGATGGACAGAGACTATCCAAACGACAGCATTGCTAAGAACGGCCAGAATCCTGAGACGAGTCCTGGAGACTTGAGGAGACTTGCTGTCACTCAAACTCCAGTGAAAAACAATCTGTTAACACTGATGTGAAAACTCTAAAGGATAAATAATAATCACCTAATATACATGGATGACATCAAACTGTTTGCAAATAATGAAAAAGAACTGGAAAATCTAATACATGTAGTTAGAATATACAGTCAGGACATAGAGATGGAATTTGGCATAGACAAATGCGCCATACTAGTAATGAAAAGCAGCAAACGACATCTGACTGATGGAATGGAACTACCAAATCAAGACAAGATTAGAACGCTCGGAGAAAAGGAAAACTACAAATACTTGGGCATCTTGGAAGCTGACACCATCAAACAAGTGGAGATGAAAGAACAAATTAAGAAAGAATATTTCCGAAGAACTAGAACGCTACTCGAGACAAAACAATTTAGTAGAAACCTTATGGTGTAATGGTTAAAGCGATGAACTGCGGAATCGTAGTACGCGAGTTCGTACTCCAGTCGCGCTATTACGTTCACTTTCGGGCAAATACCCTTGGGAAAGGTATGAACCTCCTTATTCTCCCTCCAGCTATGGGTAAATAGTAGGACGGACTAGGTTCTTCAGCCTTGGTGAGGCAACTAGTCTAGGAGAAGGAAAACTCTGAATTCAAACCTGTTTAACTCCGCTTAAAAATTGACCTTGTGTCATATCCTGCCCGAGCGGAGGGGTTGGTAAATAGTAACTTATCAAAAGAATAAATACCTGTGCTGTATCCCTCGTTAGATACTCGGGACCATTTGTGAGGTGGAGTAGAGAAGAACTTAAGCAAATAAAAAAAAAAAGAATAAGAAAACTAATGACCATGCATAAGGCATTACATCCCAGTGACAACGTTGACAGAGTATGTGTATCAAGAAAGGAGGGAGGAAGAGGACTTGTCAGCATTGAAGACAGTGTTGACGCATCGATACAACGACTCGAGGACTACATATAAAAGCACGAAGGAGGACTGATTACAGCCATCAGAAACGATACTGACAACACGATGGCCAACAGAATGACAATATCTAGGAAACAAAAATGGGAAGAAAAACAACTCTATGGACGTTTTAAACGACTAATTAATACAACATCTCACACGAGAAAACCTGGATGTGGCTAAGAAAAGTAAACTTTAAAAGAGAAACAACACCCTAAAACCAATCAAATCAAAGCGAGAAAAGATATGATGCAACAAAATAGCAAACGTAGGTTATGTGGTGATAGAGACGAAACCATCAATCACGTAATAAGTGAATGCAGCCAATTAACACAGAAGGAGAACAAGACTAGACACGACTTAGTGGGCAAGGTGATCCTCTGTAACTCAAAATTCTTTTATAAAACAAAGCTAATTTTCTTTTAAATCCAACGCAGCAGTTTGTCAATATTTTTAATGTAATAATATGTATAAGAAAAGTTGTATTCTGTTACGTTCACTTTAATACTAATACACTTGAGAAAGGTATGAACCCCCTTATTTCCTTAACTATGGATTAAATAGTATCCCTGCTGTTCTTGTACAAACATGACTTTGTTATTAAATAATCCATGAAGGTTGATATGCCATTAAACACAAAATAAAGACTATTTTTTTTTGTTAAAGAATTTCGAATGTGTAGAGTTCGATAATAAATAATACTTAACAATATCCGTTTTGAATGCAATAAAAATAATAAAAGTCTGAAAAAAGTTTGAAAATAGATAGATTTTGCAATAATGATAATTCTTTATTTCTGAAATAGTTGAACAGGCGTGAGTATACTAATTGATTAGTTTGGTTTGATTTTATGGCATATCAACCATTGTAGGATATTAAATGTCAAATCCTGTTTATACATATATATTAAATAAATATGATTTGTAAACACATCTTGTAGATAACATTCTTAAACTAGCCTGAGTTCTTCCTTGCACACAGTTGAATACTTTCAAGTATTGCTATATAAAAGTCACAATTTAATATCATATAATGTTTGCAATTATAGCTTGTTCTATTTGACACTCTAGGACCCTATCAGATGCTTTCACTCTGAGTCAAAATGAACCCGGGAGCGATGGCAATGAAGGGGTACTCCACATTCCCTAAATCTTCAAGGTTCATCATCATTCTATTGTCTAATATCTTATCAAAGACACTTGTATGGTGGGGTCTTACTCCTCTGCAGAGATGCAGACGGTATATTCTACACCCCCAGCTGACTGGTCCTCTAGTAATCAAGATAAGAATACTAGTAATAATATATTGATATGAATAATAATATTTCTAATGTAAAAAATAAACGGTTTTTGTAAATATGTCAACTGATTTTGAACCTCGGTTTCACGTAAATCCTAAACTACCCACCTGGTGCTCATTGAGTTTGGATTCTAACTGGATGTTCAATTCTCAAATCTCATATGACTGCCTAGAGCAAGTCCACGCTATATTTTGATTATTTCCTTCCGGTTTATTTTAGTAGCGATGAACTTACCAAATGTCTAACACAACAGCCATCAGAGATTCCATGGGTTTAGGCCATAGCAGACAGACAGACTGACAGATAGACAACACACACACACACACACACACACACATATATATATATATATATATATAACCAGAAATAAATATCTCTCCTCTTTATATTTGTTTCTTGACTAAAAGTTTCATTCATTAAATATTAAAAAAACAGTTAAAATATCCATACTTTACGATGTTGAATGTTAAGCCAGGAGGCATCAGATACCATTTTTTGACTCTTTGGTATGACTCGATCTGGAACTGAATCCTGGTCTCACGGGGTTTTGGCGAACGCTAGGCCAAGCTTATGCGGAGCTATATGTCATTGAGAAAAAAAATCAATAAGTATATATAATTATTGATTTTTGTTTCTTATATATATATATATATATATAATTTTCTATTTATGGTTTTTCTTTTAGTTAAT
Organism: Sepioteuthis lessoniana; assembly: GCA_963585895.1. Lineage (NCBI taxonomy): Eukaryota > Metazoa > Mollusca > Cephalopoda > Myopsida > Loliginidae > Sepioteuthis > Sepioteuthis lessoniana. The sequence goes on along the minus strand of OY757918.1, from coordinate 45,157,759 downwards.
ATATCTTTCTAGCATATTCCCACTTGGCATATACCTCACACTACAAATATGGATTAACAAAATTCATGAGTTCACGGTTTGAATATCTATATATATATATATATATAATTAAAAATAAATGGAATAAAATCAACTTGCTCGTAATTCGAATTTTTATCATCTGTTTAATTGTGAAATCAAGAAATTGATGTTTAAAGACTTTTTTTATGACTGGTAAATCTCTAATTGCTACACAGCGTGCTTTTCGTACTTATTTTATGTTACATCGGAATGATATTGTTCCGGATAGAATTTTCGGCTTTTAGCAGAACCGATTTTCACTATCTTTGTGTTGCAATTACATATTCACTAGTCCTTAAAAACACATTTCCATAGCAAGCGTACCGTATGCGCTGGTCCATGTCATGATCGTAACTGATAGTATCTGAAAAAAAAAAGAACATGTTAAAATATTTCCGAGATTGAAATACTATTACTACTGGTCTAAGTTGACTTGCATTGCACTGGTGACAGTTTAAAATATAGGTCTTTTCTCTCTCTCTCTTTATGTGTATGTATATAGTTTTCCTTGCCCTAGACTGGTTGCTATACCGTCTGCACTACTATTTCCTCATAGCTGGATGATGAATATTTGGATTCAAACCATTCCCAAGGATGTTAGCTTAATGTGAAATGCAAGCAGTCTCGTCCAAGATTTGAAATCGGGTCGCTGTGTCCATTTCCTACCGCAGTAACCGTTATTCCTGGTGCATATATATATATATATATATAGTGGAAAGAAAATGTTTGTCTCTCTATAGATCACCATATGGTTAGTATCAAAACTATCACATTTCGTATGCCAATAGATTATACCGGGACTAATGTTTTAAGAGAAAATATTTTGTTTGTTTTGGCGAAGAGGATTCTTTTTCAGGAAGTAATCTTTAACAGCAAACAATAATCAGTAGAAATATAAAAAAAAGATTGGCAACCTTAGTCGAGGGTTACCCGAAGGCCCCCTTTTCAATAGCTATTACACCAAGGTGTAGGGGAGAGCGCTACTCCATTCCCAGGATTGCTTTACCCTTGATCCTTACTTTCTAATGCTGAGTGTAAAGCAAGGCGGCATCAAGTACCATTTTTTGAGTTTTTGTTATGACTCGACCTGGGATTGGAACCTGGTCTCTCCGATTATTGGCAAACACTGTTGAGGATATGACACTAATTAGCACCTGTTAGTGTGGGAATACTCCTTCATTGCTATTACTCCCAGTTCGACTCTAAACTTTAAATAGATGTGTTTGCCAATTAGTTTCTATTAGATAGGAATAACTGATATCTTAAAACCCTGCTCAAAAATATAAATATAAAGTACTATATGTTGAACAACCTAAATTTTTTGTATAAAATATCCCAATACTGGATGATATGCCGTTAAAGCTTGTCAATCATTCATCTATATGTACATATAGCTCTTCTCAAGAACTGAGCACTCCCCGTAGCCGATGACGTACATGTAAAAGGTTATACACGTAAAAAATTCATTCACTAACGTAGAGAATGACGATACCTCTGGGGTATCATATACGACTGACGTAGAGTCAGGCAGATTTCGATCCCAGCTTGAAGCTTAGCCACTCTGAAGAGTTGCGATAAGGATGACAATACACACACACACACATACACACACACACATATATATATATATATATATATATATATATATTGCTGAGTTTATTTATAGTTGATTATTCTGCCCACGTTTCGATTTTTTTGTTTTAAATCATCATCAAGCCAATGTTAATATTTAATATTGTATCTTAAACAATTGTATTCATTTTTGAAATGAAAGGAAAGAATGAGAACAAGTCTTCGCATTGTATTACCGTCATTATCATTCTCTTTTAAATCAATATGACGCAATTAGTATTCGAAATTTATTGAAAGAGTAACGTATCTGCTATAGATTTATGTAGTTTAAGAAACTTTATAAGAAATTTAAAAAAGAAATGTTGTTATTTGAAATTTAGGAAGAATAATAATTAGAAGTATCATCGAAAAACATTAAAAACTGAGTATAAATACAAATAATTAATGAAATCTAACCAACTTAAGTAAGGGATTCTGTAACTTTTAAGAACTAATTTGAGTAAATAAGGAGATAAATTGACAAAAAAAACCGGGTCTTTGAAAATATTGTTATTAGAAATAATGCTCGTTTCAGCAATCTTTCTATGTTGTTTATAATGTATAATAACTAACATTTTGAAAATTTTAAAGTAAAAATTTTGATTAGTTTCTGAATTATATTTTACAAACAGGTTTTTGTCCTAAATTTTCATGTCCTTCTTATATTCACATATACTTTTTTGGATTGATCATGAATTTTTACCCTCATATTTTCTAGTACATCCTAAGCAATGGGTAGAGTAACATCTGAATCAAATTGGCAAAGAAAAATGCCTTCTTAAATCCTGGTAGGTTTTTTTTTTCAGAATAAAAATCAATTCTTTTATTTATAAAATGTATATATTTATGTATATATATGTATACACACACACACACACACACACACACACTTATTTACTAATGATAAAAACCAGGTAAATTTTCTTTTGAATGAAATAATGAAAAAGTGTGTTAAAAGTTTACTTATATATTGGTAATATCGTATATATATATATATATATATATATATATATATATATATATATATATATACGGCTCATCTATATATAAATAAACTTTTTACTCACTTTAAAAAGTACCGTGCATATATATATATATATATATACTCTTTTTATTTTCTTATTCGTAAGCCAATTTACGAGGATTTTATCTATCAGTCTATATATATATATATATATATATGCATATATATATATATATATATATATATATGTATGTATGTATGTATGTTTGTATGTATGCGTATATATATATATATATATATATACGGAGAAAGTGTGGTAAACTTAAATTTTCTTGTAGAGGAAATCAACATTTGTTGCCCCTAATCCTGTCTCTCGTAATACGATAGGGAGATGTTGTCTGGAGAAAGAACCTGCAGGTACAAACTTTCTATTCTTTTTTTGCTCGTCTGCTCAGAAGTACAGTGATAGACTTACTCGGATATTTACTAAACTTAATTTCCGTCGGTTAATGTAAAATCTTGGCATTTTTTAAATCAATGTCAAGCCTTACATCGTCCTGTAAGTTGAATACTATTTTTTACAAATTTTTCCGATTGAGTCGAGAATAAATTACTGAGTAGAGGTTCCTAAACGTTTTAAGATTACCAAATCATTAGCTCTAAGGCCATACCCAAGTGCCCTCCATAGATATAAAAAGAACACACACATTTCTTTGTATAATGTATTCTTCAAATTTAAAACCGCAAACCTCATAGTCTGTGATCGTCAGCCTATATATTGTAAAATCTCTCATGTATACATGCATGTATGTTTAAGCATGTATTAACCAAACTCCTATGTCACGAGCGAGATGTGAGACTAGGTCAATTTTTAGGCAGAGTAAGCTGATTCGAGTTCTCAGTTTATCTTTTCCGAGCCTATAAGTAAGTAAGTAAAGTTAACGACCGTAGTCGAGGGTGACTCGAAGGCTCCCTTTTCAATAGCTACTACACCGAGGTGTAGGGGATGACGCTACTCCTTTCCCTGGATTGCCCCACTTTACCCTTGATATGTACCTTATATTGCTGAGTGTTAAGCAAGGAGGTATCAAGTACCATTTTAAAAATGTTTGGTATGACGCGACCTAAGATTGAACCCAGGTCTCACGAACCATTGAAGAACACTCTACCCACCCACCCCGTCTGCCACAGTATTTACCCATATCTTGGGGGAGGGGGGAAGAACGGATGGATTGATATCTTTTCTTTGTGTATTAGCGCGAAGTGAAAAGCCAACATTTCGTCCTTAATTTGAATTCAGGTCGCAGACGATAACTATTCAACTAAGCGTACCTATATGCAATGTGTAATCCATAAGTTTCAAAACCGAATATCTAAATTAAGAGTATAATTAAACGACGACAGGGGAATAGCTCATTAACTTATACAATGAAGTCGAGAGGAGTGAATGTCGATTTTTGAAACAATTTGATTAGCAATTTCGATACTTTTGATCACTAGTTTTTGAGAAAAAACTGGTTTCTACTTACCAGTTCTAGCTCCGTGCGAATTGGTAAATTGAAGGTAATTGTCCAAAGTTTTAATCGTCCAAACATCGAATCTTGATAAAATAGTGATAATTTGAAAGTGCTAATTAAAATCCCTCAGCAACCCCCTTAAAAGAAACACAAATATCATTATAATGATTTTATAACGCAATGACGATAAAGGCATTAAAAAAACACGATGCCTTAGTTTCATAATATATCAAATGAGGAATTTTAGAAGTGCTTCGACAAGTGAAAAACTCCCTGGAATAAGTGCTTTGAATGCTTGGTAGACTATTTTGTTGAAAAATAACGTTTTGTTCATTCATCATTTTTGTCTTGGTTAATATAACTCCAGTTTCGATATTTTCTGAACACACCTCGTATTTTTGCAGAAGATTAATTTTTCATTCTGTCTGGGTAAATATAGTTTCAGTCGAGAGACATTATGAACACACTACATATGACTTGATGTTCTATCTATCTATCTATCATTGAGTAGAGTAGTTCGCCAATGGTCTGGAAGATCGGGGTTCAGTCCCAGTCGAGTCATGCCAAAGACTCAAAAAATGGTACTTGATGCTTCCTTGCTTAACGCTCAGCATTATAAGGTAAGGATCAAGGGTAAAGTGAAGCAATCCAGGGAATGGAGTGGTGCCCGCCACTACACGTCAGTGTAGTAGCTATTAAAAAGGAGCCTTCGGGTCACCTACGACTAAGTTCGCCAACTTTTTTCTATCTATCTATCTATATATCTATCTATCTATCAGTGCATGTGTATACGTATAACATAGAAAAACGGCACATCATCATAATATCTTCATTACATCAATATATTTAAAATAGAGTAACTGAAATAATTTCCTGTCTAATTTGAAACTGATTAATAATGTTGTGGGCACTGCAATCACGCTGAACGCTACTTTTAATCGTCCAAGAAAAAATAGTGATAATTTGAAAGTGCTAATTAAAATCCTTTAGCAGCACCCTTAAAAGAAACACAAATATCATTATAATGATTTTATAACGCAAACCCCAAAGGCTGCACGAGTTGTATTATACCAACTTGAAGCTTTGGTCCTTGGAGTTCTCATGACGTTTGCTGTCTGATCTAGCTGGCGGGTCCTGTCAAAACCATATCAGCGAGAGATAAAGAAAGGACAACATTCAACGTTAACTTCAGACAACAAAATTAAACCAGATTTTGCGCATTATTTCATTCAAAGTATTTATTTAATTTCTTTATATCGACATTATTTAAATCGTCAGACTATTTGACATGCAAATTACTGATGGTGTCTAATAGAGGAGATAATATTTTGGCTAAAGATTTGCGTGTAAAAATATCTCTCTGTAATCAAGAAATAATATCAAGTTTTTCTTTACCAAGACAGAAATTTCATTCTTTGTAAAGCATACATGTTACTGAAATGTTTCTGGCTCCGATTTTGTTTATATATATATATATATATATATATATATATATATATGTATGTATTTGATATATATATATATGTATGTATTCAATATATATATATATATATGTGTGTGTGTGTGTGTGTGTGTGTGTGTTTGTGTGTGTATTTAACTAACCCCTCTGCACAGGTAGGATATGACACAAGGTCAATTTTCATACAGAGTTTAACCGGTTTTAATTCAGAATTTTTCTTCTCCTAGACTATTTGCCAGACCAGGGCTAAAGAACCCTGTCTGCCCTACAATTTATCCATAGCTGGAGGGAAAATAATGGGATTCTTACCTTTTCCATGGTTATTAGGGCTCTGAAAAATGCAATCAACATCAGAATTAGTCGCCGTTACTCTGACGAGACGTGACCGAAAAAAAGGTGCTTTTTTAAAACTTACAATGTATGCTCTACATAAAGCTGTTCTAATATACAAATATGTGTGTGTATGTGCGTGTGTGTGTGCATTTTCGAAATCTATAAAACAAAATCTGAATCAAACTTGATATTATTTCTTGGTTACAAAATATTATGTCATTGTTTATGCAATCAGCAATACGTATGTAAAACATTATAGGAAATTACTGAACAAAATGAATAATATAAATATTAACAATAAATCTTTAGCCTGTCTAGACATAAAGTTATTGTATACTAATATTCCATTAGATAAATGCATTGAATATTTTTAAAATCATCTTAAGAAGATAAAGACTACTTACCTTTACCAGTTAACAAAAAAAAAAAAATAGTTTGCACAAAACATTGCATTTTTTCCTTATAAACAAAAAGGTGGTGTCCGTGGTGTAATGGTTATCATCGTAGGAAATGGACACAGCGACACGAGTTCAAAACCTGGACAAGACTGATCGCATTTCACATAGCACTAATACCCTTGGGAAAGGTATGAATCCAATTATTCTCCCTCCAGCTATGGGTAATAGTAGGGCAGACTCGGTTCTTCAGCCTTGGTGAGGCAACAAGTCTAGGAGAAGGAAAACTCTGAATTCAAACCTGTTAAACTCTGCTTTAAAATTGACCTCATGTCATATTCTGCCCGAGCGGAGGGGTTGGTAAATATATATAAACAAAAATAGATATATTATTCCTTCATCTACAAAATATAAACTTAATGAATTAGAAATTAAAGTTATCATGAATCCATTTATAAAAATGACCATATCCATTTCACTCACATCATAGTACCAATATCATCATCTCATCTTGTGCAATCAGCACGGATATCCCTGACCCTCTCTTGCCACCCCTCCCTATCGTTCTTCGATTCCGGCTGGTCTTCAGGGCTACACCTCGTATCTACACAGAGCTGCTGTATGTAGGTTCGAGCTGGTCGCCCTGCCTTTGTTCGGCCATGTGAAGGGGTTCACAGGAGTACATCACTTACCAATATAAAAAATAGAATAATCATAACCCTTATGATTTATAGCCTTAATTTTTGAAATGATGAAAAATATAAAATATAAAATTCCTTAGCACAAATTCAATATCCTGAATGTTTGATACGACGTGCTAAAATAAAATCTTTTGAAATTCACAAACGAAAAAGTTACACAAGCAATTATCATAACGCAAACAATTTTTTTAATTATATAGATACATCCTTTATAGAAAGAATCTAAATAAACTTGGTATGAAAACTCTTACGAACTCTTCTTAAATAATTAGGAACATAAATATAAGAAGAGCAAGAACCATATAAATTCTGTATCTAACGTGTATAAGCATCCCTTGAAATACTTGTATTCAAATTTACTGTGGAGAAACCTCCAGATTTATCACAAACGTATTATGAACACATTAGTAATTTCAAATTAGGTGATGATCGGGACGTGCAATTAAAAAAAGAAAAATAGAAACCAAAGAAAGTTCTAATTTTAAAGATTCTACACTATCATTTACTCAACAAAATAGATAACATTGAATGTTTATTGAATCTAGAATCGTATATAATTATAAGACTATCAAAGATCCGGTTTTTTATCACCTTTAGTTAAATTAGTTCTAAATAGATTCAATATCCGTTACTCAAATTAGTATTTTTTAGTAATCAGTAATAAATTATACTTACTGTTATGGTAATTTACTCACGCACTCATGAACTCTCCCAGCTATATATCGCAGCAGGTACTGCTTTTAGGTAGAAGTCAATATTCCAGCAGACAGCCCTGACAGTCGGACCGAACAGTCTCGCTGGTAACCCTCTCATTTGTATGTTTGTACTACTGTTCTTTGTTAATATATTTGGTAAACTAGATTTCTCTCTCGTATCTTTATTTCTAACAAGGCCACAACACTTACATTCAATATTTTCGTTATGATTTCTAAGCAAAATATTTTCCAAGCTAAATTTTTGATTGCAAAACACAAACTAAGACTTCATTTTATCTTATATAAAAATAAGAATTTTTTTAAATCTACAAAAGAAGACGTTCTTTTGAAATTTGAAATAAAACCCTAATCCTTTAAAATGTTAAAATAAACATAAAAAAAAAAACTAAGTCATTTTTTTTTCTTTCGAACACTAGAGTGACATCAGACCATTTGAAATAAAATGTCGTTAAAAACCCTATGAATTTTAAATTTTTAAAAAATTATTTTTCGGGTGAAGTTTTTAACATGTCATATATGCTCTGAAGATTGTTTCCGAAAACAAATACAAAATACACAAGTTAAATAATTGATGAAATCAAATATTAGCCGCACTCTGGAAAAAAGTAAATGAAAAATGTCCTCATAATTCTAATGTCATAATTTCGTCCCTACCGCCCTTTTCTTTCACTATATCCTTCGATCTTTATATCTCGGGGGATAAGAGAGTCCATTACTTTTACCGAGGGTATTCTTCCGAAAGTGAACGTACTTGCTGCCCACTATTCCACGGGGACTCCCCCACGATATGGATAAAAGATATATGACTTGGGTTGGCGTACCTTCCTTTGTTTCGAGGTTACGTTGCAATTTATCGTCTATTATTTAGCCGCACGCCATAATTTTTTGTTTGTTTATAACTATATATAATATTTACATATTTTGTAAATTGAATCACCACGACTAGAAAATCCGGCAAGCATTTGCGCGTGACATACTGAAACATTGGACAGCTGTTTCGTGCAAAAGTGTTTGCTGGATTTTCTGGTCATAGTAATTCAATTTATAATATAATACCTCTACTTAAAAAAAAAGAATATGTAAATCTATTTCCTTGCCCATGGAGTTTCGATTACACGGATGCGTTCTGCAATCTTTTGGGGGAAGACGTGTCCCTGGAAGTGACCGTGTCATCTGTTAGAGTACGGATATAACTTGCAAGACACATCGGGTTAACTGGCCGCGTAATTGCGATAACTAGTTAATTTGGCGTCGCTTGACTGAAAAGTGGATTAGTAGCTCATTGGTAGAGTTTCGGCTCTGCATTCTGTAGTCGCTGGTTTGATCTCCAGAGGGGGAGATCTCAGTATACACAGTTGATGAGACCTAATAATGTCGAAACACCTGTCTAGTGGTTCCGCATGTCGCGCACTAGGGTTTGTCGGATTTCCTGGTTATGGTGATTTAATTTATAAAATAATTCCTCTACTTAAAAGAAAATGTATACTAACATTTTTTGATAAATTCGTTCAAATTTCATTGATATAAATTAGGAAATAAACGAAAAACTTGACTAACATTTTGAGAATTTTTTGCGTATGTGAAAACATTGGGATACCAGGTTCTAAGTGAAGTGCTATTTTAATTAATCTTTCGGCAATGCTGTAGAAGTCCGGACTTGATGGTTTAGAAGTTTGCGAGATGCTCCCTGGTATTATTACTATTTTACTCCTTGTGAGTTTTTCACATCAGCGCTAGCTGATGGTATTTCTCTGAAGTTTGAGTGACACAAAGTCTCCTCAAGTCTCCAGAAGTCTTGACAGTTTCCAGGTCGATCTCAATTAAGTAGTGGTTTGGATGGTCTACACTCATCCTCTTATTTCCATGTCCTCCAGCCCCTTTAATAATCTTTCGGTGACCATAATTTTTTCAATCCATTAGCAAGATCTAGGTTCTTATTATTACTATTGTTATTTACTAATTTAGAGTTTTTCACATCAGTATTAGCTGATAGTCTTTCACTGGAGTTTAAGTGACAGCAAGTCTCCTCAAGTCTCCAGGACTCTTCTCAGTATTCTGGCCGTTCTCAGTAATGCTGTCATTTGGATAGTCTCTACCCGTCTGCCAACTTCCAAATCCCCCAGGCCTTTTAATAATCCTTTAGTTATTGCATCAAAAGCACCACTCACAATTGGTATAATCGTCGCTTTCATGTTCCACAGCTTCTTCAATTCTCTAGCAAGGTCGTGGTACTTATCCTTCTTTTCACATTCTTTCAGTTTTATTCTGTGGTCGGCTGGGGCAGCAAAGTCGACAATTTTGTAAATGCTCATTTTTTTTGTTGATTATTATAAGGTCTGGTCTTCTGGCCGAGATTAGATGATTAGTGTGTATGTCAAAGTCCCATAGAAGTTTTTGCGTGTCATTTTCTAGGACAGGTGCTTGGTTGTGCATATATCATTTGTTAGTATGGTCAAATTTCTTTCTTTGGCGTCTGAGTGACAGAAAGTCTCCTCAAATATCCTGGACTCTTTTCAGTATTCTGGTTGATCTCAGCAATGCTGTAATTTGGATGAACTCTGCTCGTCCTCCGATCCCCATCGAAGATTGTGGATCCAAGAGGATACAGGTTTATATTTTGGACCTGTAACCATGAGGATGATAGATCAAGAGATTTTTCAACCACACTGAGAGAGTTTCCGAGAGCAGAGGGACCAAATTGTACGAAATGTTGTCGGCTTAGCTGTGAGGCCAAGTGGTATAGGTTCTCAAATGAAGAACCAGGAAGGCGCCTAGGTAGGGGATCCTGCTAAACAATGGAATATGCTAAACGCCTAAGGGCTTCCCTCGCGAGAAATAAGAGGCAGATTGTTCCCGATAAAAACACAAAATATTTTTGCAGACAAGAAAAAGAGTAAGGAGTGCACAAAAGAAACGAAATGAGAGAATAGATAAGGAAAGAAAGGAGATTATGTGTGGAATAACTTAACCTCTGGGATTTTTTAAAATACACATAAGAAAATGCAAGTTGAACAAGTGATGGGGACTCTATAATAGAATAGTTGAACAGACAGTCATTTGTAATTAGGGATGAAAAATCGAGAAAACTTGTAGAGGTTGACAATTCAGAAGGCCCCAAACCGGAAAATAACTGAAGGAAGATGAGAAAAGTAATTCATGTAGAGCCAGAAAATATGAAAGCAGAGAATGAATCTAAGAATGAAGAAAGAGATATTATAAGTAGTTAGAAGTTAAAAGGTCTGGAAGTACAGAAAATCCTCAGAGAGGGAGCCAGAAAAACAAACGTGGAAGGTGGTACCTGTAGCTCAGCCCCAGAACTTATGTAAGAAGAATCGAGTGGGAAGAGTGCGATAAAATAGCTCCCACAGATCTAAGGCTAAAATTCTTTAGACCACAAGAAGAAGACCTATATTACCGCCTGTAGGTAATATGTAGATAGGGAATACACTGATGGGTGATGTCCCGGCACCGATGCTGGTGCTTGTGTTGCGCAGGCGGTCGATGTAGATACTGAATTTGTAAGTGTTGTCATACTTAACTCTGGAAATATCAGCGATAATTAGAGGAAATTAAGGAAATACCTGACGAGTAAAATAGTTATGTTGTATTTTGACTTTCGGCCCGGGCAAACATGCCATTCCAAAGTGACGCACCGGAAGGAAGTGACATTCCACTGGCCAGTAATCGGAAGAAATCGTGTGGGCGGATTTGGCGGATGAAATGGGACAAGGTAAAAGCCATGATACACTCTTAGACTGATTCACCGGAAGAGAGTGACCTCTGAACTACATGACAGTTATTTCCGCTTGAAGACAATCAAACATGCCATTCAAAAGATTGAGTGGGCGATTGAGTGGACGTTGAACTATTATATAACTCAGTCAAGATAAGAAGTCAGACAGAGATCGGACGGAGTTAGAGACGAGATGTGGTAGGGAAAGCCACACCAGGCCGAAGGGGATCTCGGGGCCCCCGACTGAGTTGGGGTCCAGAGAGGTTGCTGATGAGATGTGGTAGAGAAAGCCCGGCGGAGGGGGCCCTTGGAGCCCCTGATGAGTTGGGGTCCCTGATAGAGTTGGGGATCAGAGACGTCGGAGACAATATGTGGTAGGGAAAGCCACACCCGGCCGAAGGGGCCCTGGGGACCCCCGATGAAGTTTGGGGACCAGACCAGTTGGTGATAAGATGCAGTAAAGAAAGCCATCATCCAGCAGAGAGCTGGGTTGAGCAGCCCTGGAAAACGAGAAAGACACAACGTTGACGACCATAAGAGAGGAGGTCTCCAACTCCCTCTCACACACAAACGTTACAATAAAATGAGAGGTACATATTTTTCTAAAGAAATCTTCGCTCGTCTGTTATTCATTGCGTCAGTATGTATCCAGCGTGTATATGTATTATGTGTTTGTATAGTTAATCATGGTCATGGCTATTGTATGGCTATACAACATATTACTGCGATTTGGTGTCAAAACCGGGACATATCGTCCATGATATGGTTACGCACTGGGTTCCACGGAGACGATCAGATAAACAAGCTAAGAACAATGAGGAATCTATTTCGGAGCGGCTTGTTCAAGCAACAAAAAGAAGGAGAAGGAACAGACTGACGCGAAAAGAACAGAAAAAAAAGGACAAAAGAAGAAACTGCAACATGCTGAATGGAAAGAAGAAAAAAAAAAAAAGAAAAAAGAAACAAGAACAAACCAGCAACAAAAAGAAGGAAAAGGAATAGACCGACGCGAAAAGAACAGAAAAAAAGGACAAAGGAAGAAACTGCATCATGCTTAATAGAAAGAAAAATTGGGTTCGTAAAAAAGGATTTAAATTGATTATAATGGTGAAAGCATTAGTTTTAATGACAAGGGCCTTTCTAGAAGGATAAAATCGGAAATAATTTTAAAAAATGTGTGATCCCTAGATAAAAATTATGATTACTGCTATGTGTAATATTGTATCGTAGTGAGGGAGAGAAAAAAAAAGGTAAGAGTAAGAAGGGAAACAAAGATGACTATGGAACGGTTACTGTCCGTTTTTTGAGAGATACTTTATAATAAACATTATGTTCATAAATGAATCTTTTTATGAATGGGATTTTATAGTAGACGGGGTCTTTGTATGTAAAAATTCGCTGTAACTTGTCAATGGTCCGGACAAGTGATAATTGAAAATTAGAATTCCAGTCAAAGATCTGGAATCCCGCATATCGGTGGTTTGTCCAAGGACTGCGCATATCGGTAGTTAAGACTTTTTGGGCAGGTTTTCATGTTTTGAACTTGTGGAGTGGAAGTGTTTTTTGTTGGAGTCTCTCTAGCATGGGATCGATTTTGGGTACAAGTAGAAGCCATACCAGGTTTTGTGAAGTTGGGAGAATCGATATTTAGCGCTGCTGGTAGAATCAGGCCGGTTTCTTTGTGGAAGTTGTTGATACCTATTATTGGAGACATGGATATTGTCTCGGGCTTGTCGTGGTCCGTGTCATATGGTAGGGAAAGCCACACCAGGCCGAAGGAGTTCTCGGGGCCCCCGATTGAGTTGGGGTCCAGAGAGGTTGCTGATAAGATGTGGTAGAGAAAACCCGGCGGAGGGGGCCCTTGGAGCTCCTGATGAGTTGGGGTCCAGAGAGGTTGCTGATAAGATGTGGTAGAGAAAGCCCGGCGGAGGGAGCCCTTGGAGCCCTTGATGAGTTGGGGTCCCTGATAGAGTTGGGGATCAGAGACGTCGGAGACAATATGTGGTAGGGAAAGCCACACCCGGCCGAAGGGGCCCTGGGGACCCCCGATGAAGTTTGGGGACCAGACCAGTTGGTGATAAGATGCAGTAAAGAAAGCCATCATCCAGCAGAGAGCTGGTCCCTGGGCCTCCGGTTGAGCAGCCCTGGAGAACGAGAAGGACACAACGTTGACGGCCATAAGAGTGGGGGTCAATATATTGCAGTTCTATTCGGTCTCCAACTCCCTCTCACAGTAAAACCCTGAGTAACCCTTTTCGAACCTTACAAATAAAGTGAGAGGTATATTTGTTAAAGAAGTCTTCGCTCGTCCTTTATCATTGTGTCGTTGTGATTCTTTCTGCATGTATGTAGATGTATATGCATATGACTATACAACAGTTATTCTTGCATGTCTTTACCGGAATGAATGGGAGTAAGGAAACTACTTGTAATGCTGCTTCTCAGAATGACAGTTGAAGCATAGAGACGCGGTCAAAATACGATATTCTAAAAGACACTTGGAATGAACATAACCAGATCAACATGATTGATAACCCTGGTGATAGAATTAAAGCCATATGATATAATACAAGTAGATTTAAAAGTGAGGTGCTTAAATCATACAACGGCAGAGTTCGGGTTGCACAGAGATATGTAGACGATGAAAAATACCTCCGATTATTGCATTTTCGGGACCATGAAACGACGATAATGGAATTTCAGAGGAAATATATGAACAGTTATTTATAAAGGGTTGAATTATAACCAACAAGGCAAAGAAGACCTATTCTTCCTATTGTAGGGAAAGCGTAAGTGTTATTATTTCAAAGGGGTTGAGTTATAACAAACAAGGAGAAGAAAAACTATTGTTCCTATAGTAGGGAAAGCGTGTTTTATTCGGAAACGCGTCCTAACGAGATGTGAAGGTTCTAAGGAGAAAATTGAAAAAGTGTGAAAAGATCAAAGAGTTTTAGCCAAAGTTACTTGTACATATTAAATGTGACGAGGTTATAACTGGCCAAGAAAAGAGGTAACATACACAATTAATTGAGAAGAAGTGGTTAATGTATCATGACGACTAAATTACAAGTATTAGATAATTTCATTCAAAAATATTTCTAGTTAATGACGATTACAGATAGGGCAAGTGAGATCAGCCAATCCCTGAGAGTATTGTTAGAGGATGTCAGGACACTATTAGACATGTTTTCATTGGGATATTTATCTCCAATTATAATGACATCCGGTCATCAGAGATTTATTATTGAGATTGCCGGCTGAATTGCCTCATTTGAGATTGTCAATAAATTTTACAGAAGATTTATTGAAATATCATTGTACCTTGAGCTGTAATGCACTGTTGAAATGATAACAAATTATTGGCGCTAGTGCCTGTCCCATTTCTAGTAAGGGATAATACTTCTGGGCTAAATCAAGTAATAAACTGGCCCATCCCATACCCTCGATTCGAATAAGAAATGGGAGTGATTGCTATGTACAGAAGCAAAACACAATTCAAAGCTCTGAATTTAGCCAGAACAAAGTTTACATTATCAACAAAGAAAGAAGCATAAAAGTATAAAACTACTTAAATAGGGACATGTACTTCAGTGAGTCCGATTTATGGAGCAGGTAATCACAGGTTGTGTGGGTTCGAATTGTTTAAGGGATATAGACATGAGATTAAGAGATAATTTTTCGTATAAGTGTTAATAAATACTGTATTGCTGCAAGCTATCAGTACATCTGATATGATCTGGGCTTATGCTACTCAGAAGATAGAATTATCGAAAGTACATGAAGAAAATTCCATTAAGTCTATAAAAGTAATACGCCTAGTGTCTTAGATAGGATTACCGTTAGGATGTTCAGCATTCGAAGAATCCTTCTCCCTCTCCATATTATCAAGATGAAGAAAAATTCGAAGAAAATGAACCATTTAGGAAATTGACCGGAACGAATCTGAGTAATTGGACAGAATTATAGGAACTCATAGTCAAGAGCTTCCCTAATAAAACATTAAAGAAAACGATTGAATGAAAAAACCGTGGGGAAAATAAATTTTGAGCCGTTGAAGGATTGATTAAATACAATAGGAATATGAAACTTGATTATGGAAGGCTAATTTAGAGTCTATAATTAAATGGTCAGCTATGCTAGGAACTTTAGTAGCTATACCAGTGATAATATCATCACTATGGATGCTGAAAGACGTTGGAAAAGAGTAATTAGACAGGGTGCACCGACAGGCGTGTGTAAAGACAAAAGATGGATATCTTTAAGTATTCTTTATTAATCAGGTCTAATTTAGCTGAAAAGGATTCTATATCCGGTTGAAAAATGGAATTAGCACCTATCGAGGAAAAATTAGCTGACAGAAAAGAAATGAAAAGTCTTTGGGAAAGGAAAACGCAATCAGAAGGATATACAATAAAAAAGAATGAATTAATGAATTAAAATTTAACGTGTTGCGAATTTGTATAAAAATGTTTTGATTTCCATTGCATGTTTAATAGAAACTTGAGAGAATAATAATAATAATAATAATAATAATTATTATTATAAAGTACCGCGACCTTACTAGGGGAATGAAAAAAACTGGAACATGCAGGTGACAATTATACCAATTGTAATTGGTGCGATTAGAACAGTAACTAAAGGATTACTAAAGGGACGCGAGGACTTGGAAATTGGCGGACGGGTGGAGACCATCCAAAATACAGCGTTATTGAGAACGGCCAGAATACTGAAAAGAGTCCTGGAGACCTGAGGAGACTTGCTGTCACTCAGACTCCAGTGAAAAACCATCGGCTAACGCTGATGTGAAAAGTTCTAATGAGCGAATAATAAATGTGAAAGCAAAACATAACTGAAGGTGGGAGCCAAAAAACAGGTCTGGGTATCATTATCGGAAGTTGCTGCCTTGATAGTCAATATGGGGGACCTGAGTAGCATCTTGCGAATGTTGGCTGTTTTTTCTCGGGAACTAAGTAACTCACCAAATCAGAGACAGCAACGGAGAAAATGGACTAAGGAAGACAAGTTTGCACTTTATTATGTTATGGCATGAATTGACTGCAAAAAAAGCATACGATATGGTTCTACAAAGCTGGATGATAGACTATCTCAATATCTGCAAGATAACGACAATCGCATCAAGTTTATCGAGGAAACCATGAAAAACTCGAAAGTGGAAAGGAAAGAGTTTAGCTAAGGTGAAAATCTAGAGAGGTATATATATATATATATATATATGCGCTGTCGCCATTACTATTTCTGAGAGTAATGATGCCTCTCAACTATATACTTAGGAAATGCACATGTGGCTACAAACTTTATAAATCGCAAGTAAAGATAAACCACCTAATGTAGATTGATGGCATCGAACTGTTTACCAAAGATAAAAAAAGATTTGAAGACTCTAATACAAATAATTAGAATATAGAGTCAGGATATACTGATGGAATTTGGCATAGAAATGCGCCATACTAATAATGAGACGCAGAAAACGATAAATGACGGAAGGAATAGAATATCCAAATTCAGAAAAATACTAACGCTTGCATAAAAGAAAACTTACAAGTATTTGGGTATATTGGACGTGGACACCCTCAAACAAGTGGAGATGAAAGAAAAAATTGAAACTGAGTATTTGATGGGAATGAGAAAAGTTCTCAAAACTACGCTATATCACAGAAACATCATCAAATGGATGAACATCTGGGCTGTCCTCCTTGTAAGATACTCGGGACCATTCTTAAAGTTAATGAGGAGAGAACTTCAACAAATGAACCTGAGAACAAGAAAACTAATAACAATGCAAAAAGCCTTACACACAAAAGATGACATAAGTGATACATATTAAAAAGAAAGAGGAAGAGGTCTCGTCAAATATGGGAGTAAAAGCAATTATCTGGATATTTTGAGCGACAAACAAGCAAAATCTCATACGAAAAGTCTTGGACAAGACTAAAAAAAGGAAACTTTCGAGAGAAATTGAATCTCATTTAATAGCAGCACAAAACAACGCCATAAGGATAAATTACGTAAAAGCAAAAATAGATAAGACACTAAAAAATAGCTGCGTAGCTTATATAGTAATATAAGTAAAGTTTGCGACCATAATCGACAGCGACATAATGCTTCCTTTTCAATAGCTTCTACACCAAAGTGTAAGATCAACCGGAATACTGAGAAGATTCTTGGAGACTTCAGGATACTTGCTGTCACTCAGTCTCCAGTGAAAAACCATCAGCTAACCTTGCTGAGAGAAACTGTAAAATGATTATACAATAAAGGATTGGTAAAAGGGACTGGAAGCCTAAGAAATCAGAGAAGTAGAGACCATCTAGACTACAGCATTGCTCAGATCAACCAGAATACTGAGAAGACTCTTGGAGACTTCAGGATACTTGCTGTCACTCAGTCTCCAGTGAAAAACCATCAGCTAACCTTGCTGAGAGAAACTGTAAAATGATTATACAATAAGTTTAGACTTTAAGTCCCTCCATCCTATTCCTAATTTCCCTGGTGATACCAGATACTCCCACTCCTTGCTCTTCATTAACGTCTTTGGTTCGAGAGCTGGGGTTAGACTCAGATATACTCATTGAATGAACTTAATCTGCTAAATTATCCAACGTCATAGAAAGTTACAGCATAAACAATTTAAATGTATCCACTGACGAAGGTGTAGCAATATCCGCACGAGAGAAAATAAATAGGGAAACCAAGTCTCTTACCTGTATCTGTGTTGATTCAGTTGTTTTTCTGTTTTAATTCTTTTCTTTCTTTTGTTAATCTAGTCAAGCTGAGCTCTCTGATTTTAAGAGCTGGTCTCAAAGTTTCTAGTTCCTCCTGGGTTATTCTTTGTCACCAGGCATCAATGATGTAAACCTTCTTGAGTTTACATCAAAATTATGTAGCCCACACGAAAAACACAACAAAGTTAACACAGGTTAGAAATGTCACAACACCATTCGTATATATCATTTGTAGTATACAGCGGTTTTCACCCTTCCAGTTCAGTCCGAGTCGAGTGAAATTGAAATATGCAACATAGTTGTAAACGATATAGAAGTAGGTCAAGTCTTTAATATTCGATGTCTGACACAAAGTACCGTTTCTGGAGCAATGGTCGATCAACTCTCTCTTTCCCAACTCTTCTCGAACTGTCTTAGTGCTTTTTTCGAATCCTTTCCTTGAATCTGTCTGAGATGTCGAAAACTCCAACTTATATTGAGTCTAGTGTTCAATCGGCGTGAGAATTGGCTGAGTATGGTACGTGTTTGCTTCACCTTATGTCAATTTCTCACAGTCCCAATTTTCTTTGAAAGAGCCTTTCCAAATTTAGGAAGTTTTCCATCCCTTTTTTTGGTAGTCAGAGGGCTGAGTCCACCCTCTCAAATCAAGCCTAATTTAATTTCTATTTCTCACCTATACTTCGTATTTAAAGAGTCTTAGTTCAATGTCGTTACAAGGACACCTATGTAAAAGAGGTAGTTAATTCTATACGTCACAGAAAAAAACTGCAGGGACGGGGAGTATCCATGGCGTAGTGGTTGACATGCTAACCTGTGATTTCGGAGTAAGCAAGTTCGAACTCCAGTCGTGCTATAATGTTTTCTTTTTTGGATTATATAGTATCGCTATTGTCGTCCTAAAGGATGGGTTCAGAATTAAATAACCCACCAAGGTTAATGCGCCATTAAGCAAAGAAACCAAACCAATGCTAGTGTCTATTGACTATATATGAATTGGGACAATGAAAATTAGAGTAATAATATTGTTTTTTCTTATTCTGTGAAAGAAGATGTAAAAGTTAAATTTCTGAATACTAAATTATATTTTTGAATAACAAAAAGTTTTGAATATTAAAAACCATGATTTATATGATAAAGGTGGCTGTTTTGATGATTAAAAAATAGAATAAAATAATTCTTAATGAGCATATATTTGTTTTAACGTTGTAATAAAAGTAATTTATTACCTTAAAATGTATTTTTAAAAAAATTTTCAATCTTTGAAAACAAGTTTCCTTCCGTGTTACGGAAAACATTTTGAGAAACGTTGTAACAGAATAACGAATCTCTCCAATATTTGATATGTCCCATCTTTCTTTTGGCAGATAACAGTCCTTTGTCCAATCTCAAGTATATACTGAGTGTATCAATTCTAACCATCCTGTCTTTATTGTGCAAAGAACAAGGCTTAATGACAACGGTAAGTTTTCTACTTTTCATTTGCTATTCACTTACTACCACGTTCATGGTATAAAACATGGCGGTTATAGCTAAGTAATTTTGTAAAGACGAATAATGCTCTGGGAATATAATGCAGAGTATCCATTGCCATCGAAACTAACACAGATTTATGGAAGTAAGCCAGACAGTTGGTGTGGTTTGGTTTGTTTAAATCCATATCAACCAAATCCATCCTTGGAGAAGAGCAACAGTGTTACTGTTTAACCCTTAACTTGGAGGATATGAGGGTCCATACCTTTAACAAGCGTATTTGTCCGGAAGAGAACATAATAAAGTGACTGAAGTTCGAACTATGTCGCAGTTCAGCTCATTAACCATCAAGCCAGGGGAACTCCTAAGACAGTTGGATGAAACAAGTATTTAGCTACAAATCAATATTTACAGCATTAACACCACTGTAATATGATGAGCAAAGTTGATTTACTTAACGGCTTGTCAACACATTTAGGGTTATTTTATGCCAAAGTTCGGTAATCGTATTCGCTGTAGATTCATATTTACATTTTTTGTGTAGTTTAAGAGTTTTTCTTGCTCATTAATACCGGTGATTTTTAGCAGATCCATTTGAACCATCGATGAAACCCTAGGTACTACCACTCCGGGACAGAGAAGACCAGAGAGTAATGGCAATGAAGGGGTACTTTACACTGCCTTTCAAATAATAGATGATAAGTAAGTTGGCAATCGTAATCGAGGGTGATCAGAAGGCTCCTTTTTAAATAGCTACTACACCGGACTAGGTTCTTCAGCCTTGGTGAGGCAACTAGTCTAGGTGAAGGAAAACTCTGAATTCAAACCTGTTAAACTCCGCTTAAAAATTGACCTTGAGTCATATCCTGCCCGAGCGGAGGGGTTGGTAAATAGTACTACACCGAAGTGTCGGGGAGGACACCACTCCTTTCCCTGGATTGCCCCACTTTACCCTTGATACGTACCTCATATTGCTGAGTGTTAAACGAGGAGGTATCAAGTACTATTTTAAAAGTCTTTGATAAGACGCAACCTGCGATTGAACCCAGGTATCTCGGACCATTGGCGAACACTCTACCCAATGTCTAACAGTATCATTTCAACCATTGCTCTCAGGAATGAAAGTATTGCTTCACTCATGTTTGACCTCGAATGAAAAGACGGATTTAGTTTATCCACAGATTCAGCTACAACTGAAAACCGATGATTTTGTTCGATCATGAGTATTCACAAAATATCTGAGGAATTTTATAGATTGGAAGCATTTATTAAAAACATCAAATGTAACAATTTATTGGTGAAAAAACTGTATTGGAAAACAGAAGGAATATGTAATATGATGGAATAACTGAGGGCAGTTTTGTAATATGTTAAAATACTCGGTTTATCTTCTGGGGTGAGTTGAGGAAGAGCAGTTGTCAATCGAAGACACGAAGAGAATTCAGAAGTTACACTCAGCATATTCTAAGTTCTTTTTCAAAGCCGACACAGTCTATTGTTCATCGTTCTCGAAAATGCATCGTTAATAGTAAGGACTATGGGAGAAACAAGTATCTTATTGCTGTAGCCTTGCTCATTCCAAGGTTAATATGGTACTTCTTGCATCTGTCGTAATTTCCAAAGAAATAAATTAGAGATATTCCTTTCAAAGACTCACCTCGTACATACTACTAATCAAATATTTAAAAGAAAATGTTGATATTTATTTTCCTGATTGCGTTACACTTTCTAAGCTGGTTAAATTTTTGTGCTCTAATAGACACATATTGAATTAATTTGTTAAAATTGGCTGAAATTGATATTCCGAAATTATGTACACAAATAATATCTAAAACAGTTTTTTTTTTATCCGTTGTTACTAGTAGATAGACCTTTGTTCATATACAATCAAACATTTTCATTTCATCCCCAAAATAGTCTCTTAAATCAGCATCATAATGTAATTGTTTTCAGAGTCAAATCCTTCAAATTCGCCGTCAGAATAATAATGACTGAAGTATAAC
The DNA here is from genome assembly GCA_963585895.1 of Sepioteuthis lessoniana. Lineage (NCBI taxonomy): Eukaryota > Metazoa > Mollusca > Cephalopoda > Myopsida > Loliginidae > Sepioteuthis > Sepioteuthis lessoniana. Next base: position 45,136,054 of record OY757918.1, on the reverse strand, counting down.
TCGAAGAAATTTTATTTCATCACCTTCCTTTGTGGTCATTTCCTAAGCTCACCGGCCTCAGGCTGCTTACATTACTTAAATGGTTACTCATCTAAGTTTTGATCAGACACACCGCTGCTTAAGTTTAGTAACGTAACGAAAACCAATGCCTTCAGTATGACTTGACCATAACACTATCTTGCTTTGGTATTGAAATTGAAGTTTCACCCACAATCTAAATTTTAAAGTTTGCCCCACAAACTGGTGATGTAACATGCTTATCCAATGACTATCAATTCTTACATCCTTTAACATTTCAAAATCCAATTTTCTAACTTTCCTTTCTATTTTAACCCTCACTACACTGACTGATTTTTTTCTGCTGCATCTAATAGAACTATGTTTTCTGAATTGAACCTTTGAAATTTGACTTCAGCATCAGAATGACCGAATTACAAATCGAAAAAATACAAGCTTGTGACGTAACATACTTATCATATGTAAATCAATTCTTATTTTACTTTGAAGTTGTAAAAATCAAATATTCTTTCTACGTCATACGATTGGTCTTAAACAAATAAACTCTATTTTAGTTGTCTAAATTTCTGAGACGAAGCTTGTTGATTTTTATCATTAAGGGTTTTCGGACTATTGTATTCATCTTTATTGTTATTTCTCCAACGTTTCGACCGATATGTCCTCCAGCCTTCTTCAGGTGTTTGTCGAACTCGGGAACCAACACGGAACTTCGAAGTACGTCCTTTATTGAATCCACGAGGGTCGCCTGTTTTGATTCCGTTAGCCATAACCGGGTACAAGTGTTAAGTATTCCTGTATTGTTACCCGCCGGCAATCAGGATTGAACTTGCAACTTCTAGATGATTGTCTCCTTCGAAATTTAGGGAACCAAGGCCTCTAACCGTAACGCTATGTGTCCTGCTGGACGCATCATAAGAAATCTGGTGAATTCCGTAAAGTAGTCTACTATTTGAAATCAAATTAAATTGGATCCCCTGCCTCAAGTGAATATGCACAGCACCAAGTATATCTGGTTTCCGTTCTCTACAAAGGTAAACTAAAATAACACAGATTGCAATATTTTTTTTGCTTCATGTCCTTGTTTTTTAATTAAAAAAAAATACCAAGTGATTTGAACAGATTGTCTCCTTATAAAAATAATTGTAAAGATGCATTTAACTAACCCATCCGCATGGGGTGGGTTTGAATTCAGAGTTTTTCTTCTAGATAAGTTAAATAGCTCAGTCTGCACTGTTATTTATCTGTAGTTTGATCCACACCTTTCCCAAAGGTATTATGTGAAATGCAAACAATCTCACCCAGGATTTGACCTCGGGTCACCGTATCCATTTTCTGCCCTAATTACACTTCCTCTGCTAGCATTTCAAAATACTTATAAGTAGTACTGTTTATTTCTCTAGAATACAGATGTATACAATTCTGTTAGTTTCTTGTATATATGAAAAAAAATCAGCTAACTTATTTTTTTTTGTCTGGAGCGAAGTAAATAGCTTTTGCATCAATAGTAAAGAACTAGAAACTTTTTTCTATTATGTACGCATGAATAGATGGTGTCTGTACAAAACGTCAAAAAAAAAACAAAAAACAACTAAATATAATCGATTATCCAAGTTTTTCATATAAAATAAAAAAAACAAAAAACAAAACAAAACAAAACAATCAGCTTTAGCGGAGACGACTCTTTTTTGCACAATGGCAGTGATGTCGTCGTTGACAGAAAAATGTTGCTCACGTAGTCCATTTTTATCAACCCAATTTGCATTGATGAGAATCGCATACATTTCCTTAGTTGTTAGCCATGTTCAACACGAATGTTGGCATGGACGGTGTGTTGAGGTCCAGTAGTAATCTGCTCCAATACAGCGTACAAACCATCTAAGTATGACAAGTGACACACCCTACTGGTGGAGCAAAGACATACATAGAAATATTGTTTTTCTATCGACTACTATCAGTTGGCACATCAGTATTTTTTGTTGCAATAACCCTTCACTCATCAGCTCTAAGTAGACACTGGATCAGGTCTAAAAGACTTACTAAGAGCAAAGGCCGATGGGGACGGAGGGAAAGAGAGAGAGAGAGAGAGATAGTTATAAGCACATTTTGAAGATGATGATGATGATTTTCATTATTTTCTGATGAATGATAATCAGGATTTTTTTAAATGTTCGACGTAGATGTAAGCGTTTCTAAAATTATATTTTTTTATAGGCAATGTGTAAATACGTTCATCATTATCCTTGGATTTAAGTGGGAATGAATGAATAAATCTATATGTATTTATATTGTCATCCACTCACACACCGTTTCGTTGCCACAACTCTTCAGTGTCACTAAACACGCTTCAAGCTGGGATTTTACGTCAGACAGATAACATACCTTTCAGCCAGCGACAGACCCAACACAAGATAGCCAATTTAACGTATATATTTATCAACATCCATTTGCTTACATTTTACGCTATCAGATATCGTAGTATTCAAATCGTTAGAAGAGCTTTGCATTATGCGAATGGCTACTGTTAATTCCTTCGTCAAAGTGCTCAACCTTCGGGAGGAAGTATATATATATATTGTTACGGCCACCGGCCACGGTAGGATTATAATGCAAGGACTACTATGAGAATCGGAAATGGGGCTGGCGATTGGCGAGTCTTCGAGCCCTAGCAACAGTGCAAGAAGCAGCCGAGAAGGGGCAAAGGTCTTGACCCGGATAAGGAGAAGACATGCCATTGGTCGAGGCAGGGAGGGCGCTTTACCGCCAAAAAGAAACGAAACCCAAAAAGTCAGTTTCGAGCTTCGTTAAGGAAGAGAAAGGTCGCCTTTTCACGGGGTCCGGTGAAAGGGAAAATTCGGTCAATAGAAGCCGTGGCTCCGTTGAGTAAGAACTTGAGGCTCAACGCAAAAGAAAAGGAAAACAAAAACTGGTGCCTTGCAACTCGTTAATAGGAGATTAACGAATATAAGAAAAAAAGAAAAAAATTAACAAAAGAAAGGAAAGATAAAAAAAAAGGTTAGTCAAAATTTTTATCAAGAATAATATACGTAACCTAAATAAAGGTCCGTATCAAGAGTATTCCAAAGAAACATTTTTGAGGCTGTTCATCAGCAGCTAGTTTCGGCGGAAAACCTATTTGTTTAAAATTTGTATATCCATATTAAAGACGAAGAGGAGAGACTCTTGTTCTTCGGTAAAAGAAGAAAAAAAAACAAAACAAACAAACAAAAAAACCAAAAAAACAGGGAAGTTCCCTCCCTTTAATTGTAAAGGGAAAAACAAAAATGCAGATATAATTTTAAAACAAGTTGGAAAAAGGAGAACTTTGTCTTATTGGAAGGACATAGTCAGATACTATTGGGAGCGACTTGTCTTCCACATTTCTGTATATTTTTTGTTGTATTCGTTTTGCTCTTTGTTTGTCTGTTGTTACAGTTGTGCTTTCTTTAAAATAAAAAAATGTAAAAATGATACATATATAAAGAAAAGGAGAAAACCAACTGCGCGTCATATTGTTTGTCCGGTTCAGAATACCCCACGTATTCATTCATATCACTTTGACCTCTTTAACCTTGAAACACCCTCATTCGTCCGTGGTCTTAGTAACCCACAGATAGGACTTCATCCATATCCCGAAAAATTAAAAATACGGGTGGAAACCCGTTACAATATATATACGAAGGTCATTATATAAAAGATTTTTTTAAAAGGCAAAATAAAAGTTTTTTCAGAATTTTTTTTCATAAATGTAAACTGCATTATTTTAAATTTATTTATAGCAATAATTATTTTATCTCGCAGACTGTTGTATCGTGGCAAGGAAACGATACACAGTGTTAATTATCTATTTTCTCATGTGGTACAGTCCGACTAGTATTATAAGTCTCTCGCGGTAGATGTTACATCTGAAGTTGGTCTTCGACTGACCGACATCCTTCAGAGCTATCTCTCCGCTTCTGCTTCTGTCTCTTTAGCTTAAGAGACACGGCGTCTTTTATACTTCCTCGATACCAGAAGTAATGTGGCACGAGCCATTATACAACACAAACATTTCTTTTGGGTTCGATTTAAAACGACTGAAAATCAAGCAGAGTGTTGCAGGCCTAAATGATTTTTTGTTGGATTTTACGGCATATCAGCCCTTGTAGGTTATTCATTGCCAAATTCTGCTTTTATATCTATATCAAATGCATATTCGTTGTAAAAGTATAGTTTATAGGTAGAATTATTCTTAAACACACCAGAGGTCATTTCTTTCCATACAGTTAATTGGTTTTAAGTATTGCTAATAGTTTTATTTGCACACAGTTAAATGGTTATACGTATTGCTAACACTAATAGTTTGATTAGCCCACAGTTGAATTGCTTTAAGTAATGTTATTTAAGACTCGTACGACGTGCATGCGATAGGTTTCCAGACTTTTTTGTATGGGCACCTTTATTGATAGTACACATATGAAACTCTAGTCCCCTTTGAAGCAATCTCCTCCAGCTGCAATGCACTTGCTGTACTGTTCCAACAGCTTCTGGGAGGCCCCATGGAAGTCCTCTTGTGTGAGCGTGTCAATGACCTTCGTCACAGCCTCTTTCATTTCCTCAGTTGTCTCAGAACGACCGCCTCTGAGCTTAGGGAATAAGCAAAAGTCACAGGGAACAAGGTTTGGACTACAGGGAGGCCGAGGAAGTGTCTTGATGCCCATCTTGGTCAAATAGTCTGTGACAAGGATGGAGTTGTGGACTGGTGCATTGTCCTGGTGGAAATGCCACTGACCCTATTTGAAGAGTGCTGGCCTCTTCCCTAGGAATCTCTTCCTGAACTACCTTAATACCTCAACATAGTAACCTAACCCTAACCCTTTTGGCCAATCAACTGTGGTGTATTGACTTCCTTACTCCTCCCACACCTCTCATCATCCCTCACAGCCTCCCTGCTTTCCTTGAATCTCTTATGCCACTCAAAAACTGATGCTCGATTCATGCAAGGTGGTCGAAACGCAGTCTGAAGCATTACATACTTTTTTGTGGCATTTTTCCAAGTTTAAAACAGAATTTTACTGCATATCGTTCTTCTGAAGTGTCAGATTGCATTTTTGAAATTCACTAGCTGTGACAATTAGGCTTTAGTAGGGTGTATTCCAATTGATGCTGTAGCTGTTGATTTGAATCTGAAATCATAAAAATTGGTCAGTCATTTCATAAGATGTATTGCAATAACATACTGAATTTTCAAGAGTCTACGACAATTTTAAATGCTTATACGAAAACAGTCTCGAAACTTATCGTATGTTCCTCGTAATTCTGTTCGACATTATTCATTCATTTACAGACAGTTAATTGGTTCCAAATATTTCAATGCAATACTAATAATTTAATTTAACATTCATTGTTTGTACACATTTAAATAGTTTCGAGTACAGAAAATCATTAACTATTTCCAGTTGACTCATAGATAGGAATATAACAGGTACAATCCGTCTAGTTCTGTGTGAACATAAATGTAATGGCAATAAAAATGTACTCCACATTTTCCAAAGCTCCTGATGGTTTGGTTTCTTTGTTTAATGGCATATCAACCTTTGTAGGTTATTTAATGCCAAATCTATTCTCCTAGAAGAACAGTAGTGGTACTATTTAACCCATAGCTGGGAGGATAAGGAGGTTCATACCTTTCCCAAGGGTATTTGCCCGAAAATGAACGTAATAGCGCGACTGGAGTACGAACTCGCGTACTACGATTACGCAGTCCATCGCTTTAACCATTAGACCACGAGGATACCCCCAAAGCTCCTGAGTGCAACCTCATCATCAGATAGTTTAGTGTTGCATCTAGGACAATTGTTATTTATGGGTTTGGTCTTACCCCTCTGCAGAAATGCAGCCGGAATGTTAGACAGCCTCAGCTGATTGGGTTGATTCTATTTATGAATGAAAAGTGCAAACTATGTGAAATCTACCGAAGAATGTTAAATGTAAGCGAAGAAGAATGTTTTCGTTAAAACGATGTTTATAAATGGTCTAAAAATTGGTTTGCAATTACGAGACTGAGTGAGAAAAACAATCTATGGTGTGAATACATACTGACTCTTCGGTAAAGAAAATGTTCCAGACACTGCGGTCCGTGAAAGAGGTCATGCTAATTGTGTTCTGGTTCAAGAAAGGACCCATCAGTACAGGTTTCCTTGAAAAAGATGCAAGAGTAAACAGTTGTTCCTATTAACTACTTCTAAGTCAAAATTCAACTGATTAAATCCTTTTCGCATATATATATATATATATATATATATATATATATATATATATATATATTAATGAAGTAGGTCTTTTTAAAAATATTTTTCGCAAAATTCAGAAAAGAGCTCAATATTGGTCCGTAGAGCAGGATAAAACTTAAACCTTTAACTGCCACACAACTGTCAGTTTCATGCAATATTTTGGAGGAGAAAGAACGGATGCAATCATCAAATAAGAAGAGGCTGAAATTGATAGTTATGAGGTATCCAAAGATGGAGTTAGGTCTTATTTATATATGTATATAGTTTTGCACGCTCACATCTATCTATCTATCTATCTATCTATCTATCTATCTATCTATCTCTTATTATTGGAACAAGGGATCAGATGGAGTACTGCAGTAAACGAAACAATTACTACTGTTACAGGGGTAAGTAGAATAATCGGCTAACTGAAATTCGCCTCATCCAAAGAGTTGGCTTGCAAATTCCCCAACCATCCGCTAAAAATGAAAATAGAATTTCTACATTTATTGATAAGACTTGGTGTCACTTATTACTTTCCTTTCTACCACGAATACGATCACCGATAACCAGAGGACAATTACCCCAGTATTCGTGTTTCGTAATTGACAACGCAACACAGGGAGCAAAACGCTCTCAACTGATTTGCCAGTCCATTTTCGTAATTGCCTATTTGAGATGGCCAATATTGTTTATCTTCGGGCATTGTTCAGAGGAGGTCTGTCACACCCTTTACTAGTTATATTGGTAATTTTTCAACCTCGCACCCGTATTGTGCCTTTTTATTAAACAATTTCTTTTCGCTTTAAAAACAGCTTGCATCTGCACGAGTCAGTCGTGAACATTGTAATATAAACAAATTAAAGAAAATTATATGAAGCCAGAAGGTTCAGCAATTGAATAAAGATATTTTACGTCTTATCTGTTATTAACATATATACTCGAATAATGAACAACTTTGTGAAATAAACGACAACTAATTTTTTGCCATAAAAAGATTTTTTTATCATATACAGCGTGTAATGAACGACTCCTAACATTTAGATATGTCAGCTGAAAAAAATTCTTTTACTTCCAATGACAAGAGAAAATATTGAAACACTTATTTATACTTTTAAAACTATCATTTATTGCAGGGTCGACATAATGTGTCGATTCCACCAAAGTTTTAAATAAGTGACCACAGCTAAAGCAGAAAGACAAAAGTATGGTGGTTATATCAAGAGATAAATGCTTTATTTTGAAAAAAAAGTACAAAAACAAAAAAACACTGAACTTTCCTAAATACCTTTAATTTAGGAAGGTTAAGTCTGAGTTGGGGCTGCTAATTGGCTGGTAGCAGCTTAGAAGTCAGCCGGGTAGCGGCCGAGAATTTGGTCTCAAATCATCTTTGAAGTTGACTTGAAAACGGTCTTGTATTTGGACTGCTAGTGGCCTAGAAGTTGGCTTGAAAGCGGCACAGAAGTTGGCCTGGTAACAGTCAAGAAGTTGGCCTGTTATCAGCCTAGCAGTTGGCCTAGTAGCTGCCTAGAAGTCAGCCTGGTATAGGCCTGTCTGGTACTCAGCCTTGTAAGGCGACGGCTTGCGAGCTGCTGGTTTGTCGTCGATGTCGGCCCGGGCAGTGTCTTGATGTCCAGTAGGAATCTACAGCAATACAGCGTACCAATGTTGGTAACATGCCCTTGAAAGGGCAGAAGTAGTAGTCGGGAGGTTAGAGAGGCTGGCTGGAACGTGTGTGTGGTGTAGTGTCTCTTGAACAGATGCTACATTTTGATAAGAGTCGGAACGTGCACCCTGGTAAATAGTAGTGAATGAATCATGCCAGGTTCATCAGGGAGAATTATGTTTGGTTCACGTTTACTCCTTTCTTCTATTACAAGAATACACCCATCAATAATGACAGTTGAATTTTATATAAAATATCGTTTTTTATGATCAAAATTAAAAAGGTTTCAGAATCTAAAAAGAATAAATCAATAAATGAAAAGTATCTTGTATATTATTGTAATGAAAAACACAACATTCATGCAGCAAACTTAGAATAATTAGAATAATCAAATTGTCTGTGTCGTTAATAAATGGAGACTCTCCCAATTTCTCTATCTTTCTCTCTCTTCCTTATTTCTATTCAATGTAGATTCAAAAGATACATCGCCAAACAAGCAAATTCAAAAACCAAAGAAACCGTTCCGTTGTAACGTCAGCCTGCTTTCCCGACCACTTGTCTGTTTTCTTTTCCTTTCTCTTTCGATGTAGCAAGCCACAAATCACACGATTCTTTCTTTCTGTCTTTCTTTCTTTCTTTCTTTCTTGCAAGATTACAACAAAAACGTCAGAGATCTCACTTTTCTTTCTTTCTTTCTTTCTTTCTTTCTTTCTTTCTTTCTTAAATATGATGTATACAGGCATGCAGATGTATACGCTGAACGCTACTGTTGCGTTTTATGCTATTAGGCGATTTTTGGATATAATTAACACTCACTTTTAAATGTATCTATTTTTTTTTATCGCAACAACATTGTTATCAGTGGGCGATGTGATACCAGTAAGCTTAGGGACACAGCTTTATAACAGCTGAAATCTCAGTAGTATAACTTGCTGAATTTTGAAAAAAGAACTTTTGGCTTTGTTCAGAGAGAGAGAGAGAGAGAGAGAGATGGGATGGAAACTTCTCTTTCTTAGCTGATTGTATAAATGGCATGAAATAATACAGAGAAACAAATGTTAGCTGCCAAAAAACGCCCCCCCAAAAAAAACAAACAAACAAAAGAACGAAAAAAAAGGAGATCTATTGCATAAAAAGGGATTAAAATTAAAAAGAAATATTCGCGATATTAAATGGAATGTCCTTTATGTGTGTGCGTGCCTGCGTATTTTAAAGATAAGAGCGAGTCTTTGTAATAAAAGTCCTTTGTACGGATGTGTGATATTTCCTTATTTTTGTAATATGTAACTTTGCAGCATAGACCAGTTACTGGTTGGCTTCTTGCAGAGGTAGCTTCTTAGATGATCTCTTGTGGCTAAATGCAGAATAGAATTGAATGACAAAAATCGTATTCTGAGACGAAGAATATGCTGGACGAGATAAATTAGCAGTCACAGAATTTTTTTGGCAAAAGGCAGCGTTTCCAGCCGAAAAAAAAAAACAAAAAAAAACAACAAAAAAAACAAAACAACAGACACTTTAGGATTAAAGGGTGTGACGAATGCGTCTGATTCTGGAAGTTAGTATTATTAGTGTAGCAGCCTCACTCTCTCTCTCTCTCTCTCTCTCTCTCTCTCTCTCTCTCTCTCTCTCTCTCTCTCTCTCTCTCTTTGGGTGAAACGGTGGTCTTTTAATGGAGACTTGGCCTCTTTGTCTTATCAGAATTGTCAAAGAATCATCAATTTTGCACAGGATCGGGTCCTCCACCAAACTCACCTGACTTAACCCCTGTTCCAGAATAGAGGGTACCAGCTCATATCGTTACAAATAGAAAAGAAACATAAGTAATTGCTCGATTAGATCAGGATCTTGATTTTCTTATTTTGTCTTGGTTGTCTAACAGCGAATAATCGTCAAACGGGCTGTTAAGTAAGTCAATGATTTACCAAGTATGAATTACTAACGCATTGTCAGTGAAGGTTTTTTAGAAATTTTTATAAGTAGCATTTTGGCTACAACGCAACCAAATTTTTTTCTCTTTATAAATGTTGGTTACAAAATGCAGAGTTTTTTCGTCTAGCGAGTTTAATATTTGTCTCATAATCCATTGTCTGCGACTTTAGTGCGATTCTTTAGTTTATATATTTTAAAAAAATTTTTCTCCATTCATAGAATATTTCTATGAATGGAGAAAAATTTTAGAAACAACTTGTGGAGAAATGTTTTTCGATCGTTGCGACAAACTACTAAAGTTTATCAAAGCAACGTTGGAAACGGTTGAAGTAAGATTTTTCCTTCGGTAAAAATTCGAGCGTTTTAGGACCTTAAAATTCCTCTGGTTATTATTTCTGATTACTTTTTTATAATATCTCCCAAGGTTGACCTGTTGGTTAGACTCGTTAGTAGTTTGATAGATACAAAAACAAACAAACATGTGAAACAAATCTGCTACTGTGAATAAATAAGTTGTTTTACTTTATTCGGTGAAAAGTATTTGACACCAAATGTGTTGATATGGTTTGGTTTAGATTTATGGCATATCAACAATTGTTGGTTATTCAATACCAAATCAATCTTTGTACATATTAACAGTTCTTTTAAAAAATTCAGTTTAGCACTAGTACGGTGTTTAAATAGTGAAACAGTTCTATTTCAAAGAATTCAGTTTAGCACAAGCATATAGTTTGGTTCTATTTGAGCCATAGATAGAACCCTATCAGGTACTACCACTTCGGGCTAGAGTAGACCTGGGAGCGATGGCATTGAAGGGGTACTCCGCATTCCCCCAAACTCCAGCATTACTGAAGCCTCACTATCAGATTGTTTTGTGTCATAGGCAGGACAGTTGTTGGGAGGATGTTACCCCTCTGCAGAGGTGCAGTCGGTGTATTCTACAGCCCTATCCGACTGGGCAACCAAATGTGTTGAATATGAATTTTTGCTGCTGTCATCGTAACGACTAAACGTAAGAGATAATTAATATGAAATGTATTAAGCCCGTCAAAAAATCGTGAGATTAGCATATTTAGAGAATGTTTACTAAGGTTTTATTTTATTTAACAGTAAATAAATTAATAACATATAATTGGCAAAACATTGGTATTTAATGATAGTCTTTTTAAATCAATATCATAAAGTAACTATTTTAAAACAAATAATTTTCAGTTATCTGGTTTCAAGTATTCCTCTCAAATAAAAAGACATCAATTTTAAAAGAGACCAATTTGACCCATATACGGGTCCCTTATAGATACTAATATTCCTAGTTAGAGTGTGCCTTAGAATATTGGCAACCAATGAGTGACTCCACAATCCTTAAGATTACAGAACAGGAGTCTCACAACCAGATACCGCTTCATAACTTTGACACCATTTTGTAGGGATATTACCCCTTTGCAGAGTATTCTTAGACCTGTTCACAGAGCCATTATCAATATATACCATATACCATAATTCTCATATTGTAGCCCGTGTAACGACACAAAGCCTACCAGGTCTTCATGATATTTAGACTTATTAAACTCATGGCGAAACAAATATCTTATGAAATTGAATCGATCAAACGTGTTCAAAAACATGAACAAAGCTGTTTTTCTTTCACAGAGATCTAATCCCGTTAGGAAAGGTATTATAAACACAATTCTCTCAAATCCAAACATAGAATTTCTGATCGACTCGTCGCTCAGTTCGAATCCCCTGTGAATTCTTACGCTCTACACAGCTGTCCGAATTGTGAGGCGTTTACAATTCGAAACTGTCCAGAAGACACAGTCTCATTAGTCGATCATCTAACTTGATATTGAAAAGTGTTGTGATTCTTATTGGCCAATGAAACAGGCGTTTCCTAAACCGATAAGACGTGGTAACCTTCTTCGGTGACGAATATTCTAAACTGGATAAGTCGGTCTCTTCTTCGGTTAAACAACGACGACCATGATTAAATATAACAATTTAATAACAATATATCAACAGAAATAAAATCAACTATCGTATGGCATCAATAATTATTCAAAACAGCGTATAGCGTCTGGATTGACTATGTATATTAGTCTTAAGTTAGCTTTAGCAACTTGGTGAAATTTTGGTGTTGTGATGACAAACTGAACTCTTGATGACAAACTCTGTCATTATATGTATGTTTCTTGATTATTCAAATCTATTTCTACGCTGAAGAAACAACCCGAAATCATCTATTAATCTAAACAAGTTCAAAGGTCATTTCCTCTACTCTCTTCACAAAACAATATGCTAATATTGCCAACCCATAGTTGTCACTCATGTCAGCTTCGGAATCCTTAACACAGTTTTGATTTCCCGCTATACAGGGTCAACCTGTTCTCTGAGAAAATTACAAAAATTGATTTTTCACTTTAACCCAATCTAGACAGATGTGAAGAATATTACAGCTACAATATTCTCTAAAACAACGTAACCCTGTTTCATTACAACAAGTTAACTTTGTAACTGTATAAATCTAGCAATTCCCTCACCGCGGCAAAAGTGAATAGTAGGGCAGACTTGACGCTTTAATCTTTGTATGACGACTAGTCTAAGAGAAGGAAAACTGATTTGATTAATTGATTTTAACGGCATGTCAACCTACCTTGGACTGTTTTATGCCTTGTGGTGAAGGAATCGCGTTGTGCGTTCATATTTACATTTTTGAGTAATTGTTTTGAAACAGTTTTTTTGCACACGGTCCAATCGAATAATTATTATTCTTAAACATATCTATTTGCTCCATAGGTGGGACACTAACAAAGACGACCACACGGGGTTAAGAGTGGACCTGGGGGTAATGACAAATGAAGGGTAACTCTGCACTCCTCAGATCTCCAGATTAGTCTCATTATTGTTCAGTGTCATTGCCAGAACACCTTTTTTTTTGCGGAGAGGTCTTACCACTGTGCAGGGGATACTGTTACCGTATTATCAGCCCCGCTGATAAAGCGACGGGGACGAGGCCGACGGCATTAACTTGCTGTTGGCTTTGCCCTCAGCTGGCATTGTCCAGCAAAGGTAGACTTGAGGCCGAAAGGCTCCCAGCTTTGGTTGGGCCACCTTCGGGTGGGCGAGACGCGTCATTGACACCTTTGTATAAAACTGGACCTTGCTATCCAGTTTAAACTATACTCAGGCATCCGTGCCCGGACCCATGTTTGGGTCAATGTCCAGTTAGGCTCCTCAGGCTCACGTTGCACAAAGAGAGCCAATCACCAGCAAAGTCCGGTAGGGTTCCAGCGTCGGCTCGTGCCCGGCTTTTTTTCCTCTGTAGAATACACCGACTGCACCTCTGCAGACAGGTAAGAACCCCCCAATGAGTTTCCAGTATATGACACTAAACGATCTGATGATGAGGCTCCAGTGATTCTGGAGCTTTAGGGAATGCGGAGCACCCTTTCGTTGTCATTGCTCCCAGGTCCTCTTTGGCCCCGAATGGTAACACCTGATAGGGCCCTATCTATAGGTTAAATAGAACTAAACAGAATACTTATGCTAAACTGATTTGTTTGAATTAGAACTGTTTGACTAAACTCAATAGCTTTTAATAGAAATGTTTATCACAATTAAAGTGTACTTACATTTAAACTGCGTGCTTATGCTAAACCGAATTGTTTGAAATTGAACTGTTTTAGACATTGAAACTGTACTTACACCAAACTGAATTGTTATATATTGAACTGCTTTGACATTTAACTGTGTGTAAACAAAATATGTGCTTATACTAAACTGAATTAGCTGAATTTGAACTGTTTGACTAAACTGAATAGTTTGAAATAGATATGTTTTTGAAAATCAAACTGTATACTCAAAATGGATTTGGCGTTAAATAACCTACAAAGGTTGATATGCCATAAAATCCAACCAACCAACCAACCAACCAAGTTAAGTGGTACCTAACTTGTTTGCCCAATCTACTGGGGCAGTAGAATACGTCGACTGCATCTCTGCGGACTGGTAGAACTCCCTCAATGAGTGTTCTGGATATGAAACTAAACATTCTGATAATGAGGCTCCAGTAATGCTGGAGTTTTGGGGAATGCCCAGGTCCACTCTCTTCCTGATAGCACCTGATAGAGCCCACTCTCTTCCTGATAGCACCTGATAGAGCCCTATCTATGGGTCAAATAGAAGTAAACTGCGTACTTATGCAAAACTGAATTGTTTGAAATAGAACTGCTTTTACTTTTAACTGTGTGTAAACAAAAAAAGTACCTATGTTAAACTAAATTGTTTGAAATAGAACTGTTTATAGGTATAAAAATGGATTTGGCATCAAATAACCTACAATGGTTGATATGCCATATCACCAAACCAAACCAAACCAAGCTCAGTGATCTAGCGGGAGCCATTGCTTTTTTGCGTGATTTGATAGTAAGCTCATTTGTGGTATTCATTGTCACCATTTTGATCGGTAAAAAATAACCTGGTAACTTGTAAAGAATAATCTTTCTCGTGTTCTAAGATATCATGTGATGAGGCAGTTTAATTGTACACAATGAACGATATCTAAATTAATTATCCAATTAGTTGTATCATTGGAATTTGTGCGTGTACCGTTGATTGCCGAATACCGAGTCATAAAAATAGTTTTTGTTGGCTTAATTATTGCTCTGAAAAGTCTCCGTATCAATTATCATCGACTTGAAATGATTTACAAATGTCAACTTTCATTAAATAAATAAATAAATAAATAGAGTCTTGTCGTTTTTCAGGCAATGTATGAATGTCATTTATGACAAAAATATTGCAGTAGATTTAGTCGGTGATTATTCTCGTTCTTTTCTTGTTTTTATAACTAAATTATTAATCCTTTCCCTTGAATTCGATTAAAAAAACTTTATGCATTTTTCTTTAACACCCTACCATTCATTTATGCATATCTCCTATTGCACTGTGGAACGGTTATTGTCGTACAAAATGGAATTGACTACCCGAGGTCAAATCTCGGACGAAATATTTGCGTTTCACTTGGCGCAAATACCTTTAGAAAAAGTATCAATCCATCTACTCTCTCCCTGCTATGGGTATATAATTGAATAGACTGGGTTCTTTAGCCTTGGTTAGGCGACCAATCTACAGAAAGACAACCTAGTTTAAATAAGCTCTCCTCCTCATAAAAAACGAGCTTGTATCTCATCCTGTCCGTTGCGGAAGTAATGGATAAATTTATATATGAACTTTAAGAGGGACAATCAAAGACGCGAAACATGATATAAAACAAAATCAAAACAACCTGTGACAACCCCCCACCCCGCAAAAAAAAAATCAACTCACAGGCAAAATTGAAACGACTGACGAGCACTGAAATGTCGCACAAGTTTATGGAATTATAACATCTAAATGAATAAACATAAACACTGAATATGAAAGAATTTTCTGACCTATTAATTTAAAGATATATTCTCTTTTCTATCGTAGGAACAACAACAACAACAACAACAATATATATATATATATATATATATATATATATATATATATATATATCATAACTCATACACATCGCTAAAGACTGTGATGTGCTACATTGTGTAACTTACGTTGTCTTTGAAATTATATAATTTGTATTTAGTTTTTTGGGTATATTACTAACCTTCATTCATAACTGAAACTCTGGGAATTGTAGAAGGTTTGATTTTATGGCATAACAATCATTGTATGTTATTTAATGCCAAGTCCATTTTTATACATATAAACAGTTCTACTTCAAAGAAATCAGTTTAGCATAAGTACACAGTTTAAATGTCAAAACAGTTCCATCACAAACAATTCAATTTAGCATGATTACACGGTCTGGTTCTATTTGACCTATAGATAGGACTCTCTCAGGTACTACCACTTCGGGCCAGAGTGGACCTGGGAGCGATGGCAATGAAGGGGTACTCTGCATCCCCTAAAGCTCCAGCATTACTGGAGCCCCACCATCAGATTGGTTTATGTCAAATCCAGGACACTCGTTGAGGGATTCTTACCCCTCAACAGAGAGGCAGTCGGTGTATTCTTCAGCCACAGCCAACTGGGTAATTCTTACCTGGAGTAATAATCCCTGTTAGGGTACAGTGTATTAATCTAATCGATTTCTATACTATTCAAAATATTAGAAAAGAATTGTCAACAACATCGTAACCCTAAGTGGGAGCTGTTATTGAGGCACCACAAATGATTCTCTGATAACCACCTACCCGTCGATTGCACTCGTGAGCTGCACTCTGTGATTCGGCCTATCCATACCCCGATGTTATTTTCCCACCTCTTCTTCTGTCTGCCCCTTTGTCTTCCTCCCTTGCAAGATGGCTTTTGTCAGACCTGATTATCTTGTCACATGTCTATACCAAATCATTTGTTTCTTCGCAATTCTAAAAAGGCTGTCATGTGAACCAAAAGCTGCAGCAATTATTTTTCTTACCTCCTCGTTTTTGAATGTGGTCTCTGTATGAGATGTTCAAGATCTTTCTGTAGCATTTCACGAGAGCTTTAATGCGGCTTTGGGGTCATTAGGGAAAATCCAGAATCCTCAAACGCATAGAAAGATTAAGATTACAAGTGCGAGCGTGAATTCTATTAGTATACTTGAAACAATACAATTGTATGAAAATCATTTGTATTGAGAATAGTTACTTGAAGCTCTAATTATTTATTAAGGATTGTTCCTTTTAACAGGAATATCATTAAATCGGAATAGTAATTTTAAAACATAATTTTCTATAGATTATTTATATTAGATAAGAATTCTTGAAACCGTACAATTACTTGAAAATTATTTCTATTAAGAATTGTTATTGAAGATATATTTTCTAAGAAAGTATTATTAATAAATAGTATAGTAATTCAAAGTTATGTATTCGCTTGTTAAAACGAAAACAAAAAATTAACTGACTCCGGCAATTAATAACTAAATAAGAATGACACTAAGTCTACTACAGCCTATTTGTATTACTTGAATTGCACATCAAATTACAAACCCCCTTTCTCAGTGTAACTATGTATAAGATTGTTTTGCCATTCAAAGGAGTAAGACTCTTCAAAAAAGTTGATATGGGTCTCTTATTTACGTATTGACAGAATAAAATTATATACGTTTTTAATTATATTCCCTTATTATAAGGGAATATAATTAAAAACGTATATGATTTAATAATTAGATTAATTTATTACCTCTCTCAGAACCATTGTTTATTAGCTTTGTTGTGTTCATTATCATCAGAACCAGTATGATGATAAATTCAATAATTGTTCTCACTAATGTAAGGTTTGGATTCTTTATTTAATGGCATATCAGCCTGGGTGGGCTATTTAATGCCTTATAAAAGGACAGGAGTGGTACAATTTAGCCTATGAAAGAGATAAATGAGTTCATACCTTTCCCACCGGTATTAGTCCGAAAGTGAACGTAATTGAGAGGCTAGGGTTCGAACTCGTTTACAACGATGTCACAGTCCAGCTCGTTAGCCACTACGCAAATGGGAATACGTTACTTATGAGTTCGTCCCTAATTCTCCAGCAGTGTCCTACATGTCTGGTTCCTCTAATTTGGATAGTTTTCGTGATGGATGGTAAGTGGCAGTACAGCTGCTGCTGTGGACTGCTGCCTCCAGGAATTGTTCAATTTTGCTCGCGGAACTCTTGTGTAGTTGCGTCAACGTTTTCTCTATACGTTTAGTTAGCGTACATGTAGTGCATCCATACAGCAGTATCGACACAACTACTGCTTGTAAAAAAACTGCTTTTCATTTTATCGGTCAGGTCTGATTTCCATATGACCGATAGCCTATCGTAGCTGTCCATACCTTTGCTACTCGAATGTTGATGTCTGTCTTGGTTGATGAGACACTGTTTCCTTGGTGGGTGAACTTGTCTACTAGTTTCAAAGAGCTACCGTTTTGTGTGGAGATGTCGCTTCTTTGATTAAAACACTTATATTCCGTCTTGTATGTATTGACATGGAGGTCTATACTTGCAGCTGCTCGTTTCAGACTATATTGCAGGGATTTGGCTTGGTCAGGTGTATTTGCTAGAAGCGCTATGTCATCGGCGTAGTCTGCGTCTGTAATTGTTTGTGTGTGGTTTCTTCTCCTTCTTTCTTTGTTAGCTTGAGACCGTTTTCTTTGATTTTATCAACAGATATTCTAAGCACGTAGTCTAGACAGATAATAAGGAGGTATGGGGATAACGTGTCTCCTTTCAGTACACCTGCTACAACGTCGAAATAGTTTGCGTCTCCATCCGAGGGGCGGACTTTTAATATAAAAGTGGATAGCTTGAAACAGAAATGTTTTGACAATTAAACTATGTACTTATGCTAAACTGAATTGCTTGAATTAGAACTGATTATTTATATAAAATTGATTTGCCATTAAATAACCTATAAAAGGTGATATATCACAAAACCAAAAACAATCAATGTACAAAATTTTAGAATAGCTTTAGATAGAGCATACATTATCAGTCTTAAAAAAGAACCTTTTGCCGGTCACGTATCATCAGAGAATTCCGTGAAAAAAGCTAGCAATAAATAGGAATAAACTTATTATTCAAGGAATAACAAGAGAACAAACCCAAAACCAAAACCTTACCATTCCTTTCATGTAAACAGGTCTTTTTCTTTTCCTTCTTTTTGGGATTTTTCTTTTTCGTTTTTTTTTTCTTAGTCGTCAACTACCAAGAGGTTTATTGCAGTTCTCAAATTCCAGCCTTTCCCAGTAGAATATGCCCACTAACCTTAGAAAACAACAAGTCAAAGAGAAAGAACAACTCTGATCTCATCCCTGATGATGAGGAGTACTCGTAGCGTAGTGGCTAAAGTGCTGGACGGTGATATCGAAGTAAGCAAGATCGAGCTCTAGTCATGCTTTTTCGTTCACTTTTAGTCTGGACACTGGATACCAAAAAGCGATCCTAACAAGAGCGATGAATAATAGGGACGGATAACGAGATAGATTTAAGGGAATCCGTACTATCAATGCTACTCGATGGGGATAATGAGAGCCGCTGTTCTTTCAGGAAATTTCAAGAATTGATTTCTGCTAAGTCTGAAAATTCTCAAGAATAGATATCAGATGATAAGGTTTGGTCTGCTTTCTTCGTTTAATGGCATATCAACCTTTGTTGATCATCTAATGCCGAAGTCACTCATGTAGAAAATCGGCAGTGATACTATTTAGCCCATTGTTGTGGGGAATCAGGGAGTTGATATATTTCCAAAGAGTATTGGTATGAAAGTAAACGTAATAGAGTGACTGGAGTTCGAACTCCCTTACCAGCACTTATCAGCATTTTAGCCGTTACACAAAGAGGATTACCTTCAGAGAATTGGGGGAAATGGAACAATATATTCTTATTGATAAAGTAAAGTAATCTGTTCGATGGTTGGCTGGTTGTATTTTATGGTATATCACCCCTGGGAGGTTAGAAGCAGGGACGAACTCATAAGAGATGTACTCTTATGGGCCCCCACACATGGCCGTGAAAAGGCAGGACGACCAGCACGAACGTACACTCAGCAGTTATGTGAGGATAGGGGATGCTGTCCTGAAGACCAACCTAGGGCGATGAATGATAGGGAGGAGTGGCGAGAGAGGGTCAGGGATATCCGTGCTACCAGCGCGATATGATGATGATGATATATATATATATATATATATATATAATGATAGATTGGTCTAATGAAAGAAAATGGCTTTAGCCTAGAAAAGGCTAGAAGCTGACGATACCCGGCAGAAACTATTACGGACGCAGACTATAGCGATTTTTGCAAATACACTTATTCCATCTGAATCCTAGTTACATCGTCTGGATAAGACAACAGGTAACATAGACCCCGTCGTAAATGCATACAAAACAGAATACATGAGTTTTTATTAAAAAGGAGATATCTCCACTCTAAATGACTCTTCTCTAAAATTCGTGGATAAATTCATATACCTCGGTAGCTGTGTCTCATCTACTGAAAGTGACATCAATATGCGCTAAGCAAAGGCATGGACTACTATCGATAAGTTATTGATCATATGGAAGTCTAACCTGATAAAATAAAACGTGGTTTCTTCCAAGCAGCGATTGTGTCAATTCTACTGTATAAATGCACCACAGGGGCGCTAACCAAGGGTATAGGGAAAAAGTTTGACGAGAATTGCACAAAAATATTACGAGCTGTAGTAAACAAATTCTGAAAGCAACTTTCCCAACAGTTGTACAGCTCTATACCTCATATCTCTAAAACCACTCAAGTAAGACAAACAAAGCATGCGGGACACTGCTGGAGAAGCAAGAACGAAATCATCAGTGACGTTCTCCAATGGACCCCTTCACATTGACATGCCAGTGTTGCACGACCAAGAACATACCTACAACAGCCCTGTATTGACGCGGGATGCAGACTAGAATTCATGCCGGTAGCGATGGATGATAGGGATGATTGGCAAGAGAGAGTCAGGGAAATCTGTGCAAGCTGCGCAGCTTGACGATGATGATACGAGGTGCATACGATAAGTTTCCAGACTTTTTTCTTATGGGCATTTAAAATTGTTGTAGATTCTTGAAAATTCAGTATGCTATTGCAATACATATTATGAGATGACTGACCAATTTTTAGGATTTCAGCTATAAACGAACAGCTACAGCAGCAATCGGAATACCCCCTACGAAAGCCTGATTGTCACAGTTGGTGAATTTCAAAAATGCAATCTGGACGTGAGAAAAACGATATGCAATAAGATTGTGTTTTGAACTTGGAAAAAATACCACAGAAACGTATGGAATGCTTCAGACTGCTTTTGGACCATCTTGCATGAATCCAGCATCAGTTTTTGAGTGGCATAAGAGATTCAAGGAAGGCAGGGAGTCTGTGAGGGATGATGAGAGGTGTGGGAGGAATAAGGAAGTCAGAACACCACAGTTGATTGGCCAAAGGATTAGGGTTAGGGCTACTATGTTGAGGTTTTAAGGCAGTTCAGGAAGAGATTCCGTCGGAAGAAGCCAGCACTCTTCAAATCGGGTCAGTGGCATTTCCACCAGGACAATGCTCCAGTCCACAACTTGTCACAGACTATTTGACCAAGATGAACATTAAGGCAGTTGCCCAGTCTCCCTATAGTCCAGACCTTGCTCCCTGTGACTTTTGGTTATTCCCTAAGCTCAGAGGCTGTCGTTATGAGACAATTGAGGAGATGAAAGAAGCTGTGACGAAGGTCATTGACACGCTCACACAAGAGGACTTCCATGGGGCCTTCCAGAGATTGTTGGAACGGTACAACAAGTTCATCGCAGCCGGAACAGATTACTTCGAAGGGGACAAGAGTTTCATGTGTGTACTATCAATAAAAGTGCCCATACGAAAAAAGCCAGGATACTTATTAAATGCACCTCGTATATATTGATACGATTCAGTGATGAATCCGCATAAGTAACTTACGATGTCGGGTAGATGTTTTTGAATTATAGATAAAGTCCGGATGAAAGCATATAACTCACTTTATAACGTTATAATCAAAATGTATACTTCACCTTATTGAAATACCCTGGTTGGCTCAAGGGATGATTCTCAGGTATTAATTAAAAACAATAATGATCGACAACAAGGTTGAGGAATGAATCCACAAAAATGTATTATGAAAGCCACTGGGAAAAATGAATCTATTACAATGGCGAACTCCAAATGATACAAAAAGATTTATTTAATTTAACATCAGACCAAGGAAGGGGAAACATGAAAGTGAGAAACTTGTCTTTACAGGTAATCAGCTATATGATTACATATTTCAGTATGATAGAAAAATTGTTTCTATCGTATTTACTTAAGTCATTATGCTGCAATTTAATATGCCAATATATTTCATTTCGTGGTTTATAATATTTTGCTGGAGAGCTTCCAAATTCTATTCTTCTATCCTATATCGATGCGCATGTAACTCTTACATTTTTTAAAATGTTTTTTTTCTTTTAAATAAGACGCTTCAGGTTATAAGTCGTGATCATTGGAAAAAAATGTATCTTCCTTTTGTATTCAACGGGTTACTAATTTAAAAAAATACAGAGAAATGAACTCACTGAAATAGATAGATAGATAGATAGATAAAGAGAGAGAGAGGATGGAAAGATCAATACATAGATATAGACGGAATGGAGATCTATACCTATGTATGTATGCATGTACGTATGTGTGTGTGTGTGCATAGATAGATAGATAGATAGATATGAACACACTGATATATTAGTAGATGGATATGAACAGAATGGAAGTGATCAATACGTATATGTGTGTGTGTGTGTGTGTGTGTGAACACACTCAGATAGATGGATTCGATTCTGTCTTAGTAAATACAGCTTCAGTCTCGATAATTTTGAGCACCCTCCCCCTGCTCTACATTTGATCACTGTGCTGCAATTCATGTATTCTCTCTGTTCGTTTATCCCGGGAATTCTTGCTGGTATGTAACATAAATTCGCCACGTGGTTTGACGTCCAGAGTTTCTTTAAACGTGGCTATATCACCACCATAATGTTAAACATTACAATTTCTCAGCGAGCAATACTGAACAAGTCCTGGAGGCAGCATCCCACACAAGCAGCAGCTGTACGGCCACTTACCACTCATCACGAAAACTATCCAAGTTAGACGAACCAGGCATGCAGGACACTGCTGGAAAAATAAGGAATAACTCATAAGCAACATAGTCCGGTGGACCCCTTCACATGGACGAGCAAAGGCAGGACGACTAGCTAGAACCTATATACAACAGCTCTATGCCGATACAGGATGTAGCCTTGAAGACCTACCGAGAGCGATGGACGATAGCGAAAGGAGAGGGTCAATGAGACCCGTGCTGGCGGCGCGACATAATGATGATGATTCTTCTCGAACTGTATTTTTCAATTACGACTATTTAACGCTAAATCTCCGTACGCACACGTCACACGTTATAATATATATATATATATATATATATATATATATATATATATATATATATATATTATAACGTGTGACGTGTGCGTATTTATCAATTAAATAGTCGTAATTGATAAATACAGTTCGAGAAGAATCATCATCATTATGTCGCATTATTTAACGCTAAATCCCGTACGTACACGTCACACGTTATAATGTATATATATATATATATATATATATATATATATATATATATATACATTATAACGTGTTATAATGTATATAACGTTTTAATGTATATATATATATATATATATTATAACGTGTGACGTGTGCGTACGGAGATTTAGCGTTAAATAGTCGTAATTGATAAATATATACGATTTTAAATGAATAGCTCTTAGGTAACAATTTAGGTAATTCAAAGCTCGTTTGTTTACACAGAGTTAAATGATTTCAAGTATTGTTATCTAAATTAATAGTTTTATTTACACACAATCGTATAGTTTTAAGTATTATTATCTAACACTAAAACTTATGATCATTATTTCTCTTTTGTTTTCGCACAGTTAAATGTTTTAACGAATTGCTATGTAACGCTAACAATTCAATTTAACATCAGTCATTTGTTTATACAAAGTTAAATGGCCAATATTTCTATCTGATTCAGAGATGAGGCCCTCACTGGGTACTTATCACTATGGGTCAAAAAGGACCAGGGAGTAATGAATGAGAAAGGTACTCGACATTCCCTAGAGCTCCAGGATTGAAGCCTTACCAACAGATGAAGTTTTGTGTCATAATGCAGTACACTGAGTCGGTGGGGTGTTAACCCTTTGCAGAGAAACATTCGGCGTATTCTATAGCCCTTACCGTTTGGGCTCTACTCCGTTCGAAATTTCTGTAATACTAATGCAGAGATTCCAAAAATTATATTATGAAGGAACTCTTAAAGAAGTTTATGAAGTTTGCAGAACACGTTGCCAGTATTTTATGGGATCACATCTACCACTATGATTGGTTCTAAGTTATAAACACAAAATAAAATTTGTTTTTGGAGAGAATTTGTTCTTATAAGAAATGTTGAAATATAAAAATTATAACATATATGAGTAACGAAGGCTAATATAAAACAAATTAGCTATATACAAAGGTCTTTCAAAAAGTCATAAGCCTCTAAAGAAACAAGAATCAGAGCTGAACATTTTCAACTGAAATCTTGGGAATGAGCAAGTTGTCTACTTTGAACGACTATCCTTGTAAATAGTCCCTACGAGCTAAACTTCCTTGAGTAAGACATGAATCTTTCTCTTCTCTATACTCTGCTATAGCTAAATAGTCGGACAGTATGGGCACTTATAGCCTTAGAAGGTAACCGACAAAGAAGGAAAAGAAGGATTTTCCGTAACATAGTGACTAACATGATAGTCTCTGCGTTTACTTTCGGACAAATGCTTTTCTGAAAAGTATGAAGACCCTTATTTTCCCTAGATATTGGTTAAATAATACCACTGCTGTCTTCTACAAAGATGGCCTTGGCATTAAATAACCCTCGCAGGTTGATACGCCCATTAAAAACAAAGAAAAAAAGAAGGAAAAATGTGGATTAAAAACCGGAGGAATGTATTCAAAAGTATCTGTTATCAGTTTGCTGCCTTTTTATTTTGTTATCAGCTCATCTACACAGTATGTTTACTTTTGTACGATCCTTAATTCACTTTTTCTTCATCTATGTCGGCAAACTGGTTTCTCCTACTTTAGTAAGGTCATCAGTCTCGAAGAAAAACTCGTAGAATTTTTTGGAGAATCTGTGTCACATTGATGTCCCATTCTTATCTCATCAGCTCATACAAAACGTGTGGCTGGGTCTAGATAAGCCTCATCACTATAAACAAATTATCTTCGTAAACAGTCTAGCAGTTCACATAATTGGAACTGTTAGGCACTTAAACATGATTTTTACCCACGAAGCAAATTTTAGAGATTGTGATTAAACAAGAACACATTTAGTTTTTCCAGAATTTTTTAACCCTTTTTTGTGATGGGGATGAAATTATTTAAATAAAATCTGTTCTTTGCTCCCTATGAATAATCTACATATTTGCGCATTTCCCCCGATATTTTACCGCCAACTTCCAATTTCAGAATGGACGTGAAATATCTATCAGCATTTCTCAAACGTGGAGTTGCACTTATTTGCATTATTTATATTTACTAATTGACACAAGATACTATTGCCCCCAGCTTAGAAGTTATTTTCTCAAGGTTTAAGTCACTGTAACCTAAGTCATATTTCATTAATATATTTAGTCGTAAACTTAAAGGAAATTTGAAATTAGATTTTAATTCAGGTGACTTGGGTAGACGTGTGAAACGTTACCCCCTCACCCCCCACATTATCTCTGTCTTCTAACCATTCCACTTCTTAGCCGGCCGTGATCAACTAGTGGCTGAGGGGTAAACGCACATTTCTTTACCTACACAAGAATACGATCGAGGGAAACAGGAGGAAACAAAACAGACGAACAAACACGAACAAAGCTTGGGGTTACCAAGAACAGAGGAAGGTATGCAACACTATATGCATGTGCGGACTATCGCTAGCGTGGGTTACTTGCGAAAATTCCACAATGCTACTGAAATCAGACATCTTGAGACTCTTCTTCACTGGACCCTATCTTGTCTCCTCGCCTCTCTGTTCCGGTGTCTGGTATTGACACTGCCCCTGTCCGTGGATCCACGCCAACTTCTGCTGTTCGCCTCTCTCCTCTCCAGCCGCAACTCCTCTCCCGGGTCCAGCCACCAACTTCTGCTCTCCTGCCACCAACTGCCTCTCTCGGGCTCCAGCCACCAACTGTCTCTCTTGGTCTCCTGCCACCAACTGCTCTCTGCTCTCCTGGGTCGCGTCGTCAACTCTCATTCGCCTCCCCGTACCACTTCCGGGTACGGCGAGATTTCATGTCCAAGAATCCTTTGTCTGGTTTCGCGCCAAAACAGACAATTGAATCGTCTGCTTTGGCAGCCTACCCCCATAGTGCTACAGACGGTTCTTCTTGTCAAATCTTACTTGGTGGGAAGTCAGATAAATTCTTTCTTTCTCTGCTTTCTCTACAAGTCAGAAGAATCCTTTCTATCCTGCTTATCCTTCCTGTTAATTCTGACTTGGCTGGAAGTCAGAAGAATCCTTTCTATCCTGCTTATCCTTCATGTTAATTCTGACTTGGCTGGAAGTCAGAAGAATCCTTTCTATCCTGCTTATCCTTTATGTTAATTCTAACTTGGTTGGAAATTAGTTGAATCCTTTCTATCCTGCTTATCCTTCATGTTAATTCTGACTTGGTTGGAAGTCAGAAGAATCCTTTCTATCCTGCTTATCCTTTATGTTAATTCTAACTTGGTTGGAAATTAGTTGAATCCTTTCTATCCTGCTTATCCTTCATGTTAATTCTGACTTGGTTGGAAGTCAGAAGAATCCTTTCTATCTAGCTTATACTTCATGTATTTAATCGAACTTGGCTGGAAGTCAGAAGAATCTTTTCTTACGCTGTTATCTCTTCAGGTCTAATCTAAATTTGTGGGAGGTCAGAGTAATCCTTTTTTAACTTGCGTTCTGTTCAAGTCAAATCTGATTTGGTGGCAAGTCAGAAGAATCCATCCTTCGTCAGGTTTTTTTGCATGTCAAATTCAACGTGATGGAATGTCAAATGAATTCTTTACCTCGCTTACTTTCTCTTCATGTCGAATATGGCTTGGTAAGAATTCAGAAAAATCCCTACTTGCCGTGCTCTCTCTCTCTTTTCATCATATCTGCATTTTTCGGAAGTCAGATAAATCGTTTCTTACGCTATTTTCTCTTTATGCAAAATGTTAGCTGTTGGTAAGTCAGAAAAATCCTTACTTATCCAGCGTTCCTCCATCTTAAATTTCACTTGTTGAGGAGTCAGATATATCCTTTTTTTACCATGCTTTCTTTTTATGTCTTTCTCATTATATCTAGTGTTACATGAAGGGGAATTAGAAAAGTTATTTTACCATGCTTTTTTATGTCAGATCTGACTTGGTGGGAAATAAAAAAATCCTTTCTTCTGTTTACTCTTCATGTAATTTCTGATTTGGTGAGAAGTCAGAGAAATCCTTTCTTACCCCAATAATCTTAATGTCATAACTGATTTGATGGAAGTTCAAAAATCCCTTCTTTATCCTGTTTTATTATCATATCAAATCTTATTTAGTGGGAAATCAGATGAATACTTTCTTACCCTTCCTACTCTTCTTGTCAAATCTGACATTTGTGGGAAGTTAGGGTTACCATGCTCTTACCATGCTTTCTCTTAATGTGAAATGTTGGTTGGTGGGGAGTCAGATAAATCCTTACTTACTCTGCATTCATTTATCTCAAATCTTTTTCGATTGGAAGTCAGATAAATCTTTTCTTACTGTGCTTTATCTTCATGTCAAATAAATCTTTTTTTTTACCATACTTTCTTTTTATGTGAAATCTGACTTGGTGAGAAATAAAAAAAAAATCCTTTCTTGCTCTGTTTACACGTCATGTCTATTGTGACTTTAAGAGACGGATGAATTATTTCTCAGCCAGCTTACTCTTCATGTCATATTTGACCTGGTTGGATATTAGATAAATTATTTCTCACCCTGTTTATTCTTCAAGTCAAATTTGACTTGCTGGGAAGTCAGATAAGTCTTGTCTCACCCTGCTTTTTATGCATTAAAATATTTCGGCATCAGTGAAATTATCTATTTGTTAATTCTCCTTTCATATTTTCGTTGCTTCTGGTACTTCCATTTGCTCCAAATCTGCCAGTTACACTCTATTTCCGTCTTCCCTTTTCATCCTTCTTTACACACACACACACACACACACACACACACACAACACACACACACACACATCATATATATATATATATATATATATATATATAGTATATATATGTGTGTGCGCGTGTATGTGTGTCCCTATCTCTTTCTTTCTCCATTTCTCTCTCTCTCTCTTTTTATTTTTGCCTCTCTTTTTCTCTATGACTCTCTCTCATCCCTTCTTTCCTTGTTTTCTCATGTCTGTCTGAGCATGAGTGAAGGTCTTTTTGTAATTGGATACTCAATGAGAATCAACGATACTAAAATTTCTGGAAGACTTACTTCGTAGATATGACTCTTTAGCAAAGCAAATGCTCTCTGTGCACACACACACACACACACACACACACACACACACACACACACACACACACACACACATACAAACACATACACACAAACACGTGTGTGTGTATGTCCGTGTGCATGAATTGTATATCATTTCTGCACTTTATACATACAAACAAGTACTCATATATATATGTATATATATATATATATATGTGTGTGTGTGTGTGTGTGTGTGTGTGTGTGTGTGTGTCTGTCTGTTTCTCTTTCTCTTAGTAAATGGCTTTATGTAATAGGATACTCAATGAGAATCAAACATACAAATATGTACTGTGAGATATATATATATATATATATATATATATTTATGTGCAGGTGTTTGTTCTTTCTCTTCAATGTGTGTGTGTGTGTGTGTGTGTGTGTGTGTGTGTGTGTGTGTGTGTGTGTGTGTGTTTCTCTCGCAGTCCCATTCTTTTTATTTCTGTCTTAGTCTTAATGCAAGTGTTTCTACTATAGGATACTAGATGAGACTCAGAGATACAATCTTCTATTAGACTACACATACGTACACACATCTATAGCTAGATATATCTCTTTGATAGATGTTTCCTGTGTGTACGCATATATGTATAGCTTGAATAACATTTATGCCCTTTATGCATATATGTCCTCACCGGCAGATATATATATATATATATATATAATTGTGTGTATGAGTGTGTAAGATAATATAGGTGTTTTTGGTTCTTTGATTAGCATGATCTTACTAGTATTTCTTCCTAATTGAAAGCAATGAAGAATATTACTTTTAAACGAACCGGGAACAATGAAATCAAAGATATGAAAACAGAAATATACTCCAACTCTTCTCGACCGTCTTGCGCACTTACTCCGATCTCTTGTCGGCCAATCCGGTTGCCATCTCGTCCATCGAACGAGGTCACGTCCCCGAAGACAACAGGCAAACGATTCTTGAACAAAAGGAGAGGCCAAGAAACGAGAGAGTGAAATCGGATAAGAGAAATGATACAGCGTGTCATTATTCAAGGAAGATCGCTCAACGACACAAAAAGTTGTAGCAAGCGGTAAAAGAAGGGAAATTGCAAGGTGGATCTTGTATCATTTAGACCGAGAAATAACGTCCGCTTAATTGGGACATAGAATAAAAATAGCGTGATTTGATCCATATAGGCGGCGTATGACTAATACTTTTGCCATTGACCCAGAATGCTTCTATGATTTATTGATTGACTTGAAAGTATATCAATCAGTCTAGGGCTATTTTATACCAAGAGGTTACATATTTTGTTGATTGATTATTTTTAACGGCATGTCGACCAGGTTTTTTTAAATACATTTATATTTATCTTTTGAGTGTAGTTATTTCATAAGATTTTCTTGGTTTCTTTCTTTGTTTAATGGCATATCAACTCTTTTTAGGTTATTTAATGCCAAATCTATTCTCCTAGAAGAACAGTAATGGTACTATTTAACCCATAGCTGGGAGGATAAGGGGGTTCATACCTTTGCCCGAAAGTGAACGTAATAGCGCGACTGGAGTACGAACTGGCGTACTACGATTCCGCAGTCCAACACTTTAACCATTACACCACGAGGACACCCCCAGATTTTTTTGATGCAGTTATGTATCACGTATTCCAATCTATTACAAACTGAATTGCACACAGTTGTGTATCGTAAATTATCCTTAATAATCCTCCTCTTCCTCCTCCACTTCCTCCTCCTCATCATCATCACCCGTCCTGTAACTTGGTTTGGATATGGAGGCACTGCCCCTGTAGCGAAGCTTGAGCAGAAACAATCTGACGGGGCCCATTCCTCTCCAGGTCTATAAGTGATTTTAATTCCTTCTTAACCTGTTGTCATACCAAGGTTAAATATCCCAGTTTGCCCACTATTTACCCATTGTTTTCCGAATGGGAAATGAGAAATGCAAACAGCTTCCTTGAGCATGTGAACTCGAGTAGTTGCGCCCGCTTTCTTGAAAAATAACCGTTACTCCGATATTGCTACCTATCTAATACTAATACTTATATGGTTTCAGGGGGTGTCCTCGTGGTGTAATGGTTAAAGCGATGGACTGCGGAATCGTAGTAAGCGAGTTCGTACTCCAGTCGCTCTATTACGTTCACTTTCGGGCAAGTACCCTTGGGAAAGGTATGAACCCCCTTATTCTTCCAGCTATGGCTTAAATAGTACCACTACTGTTCTTCTAGTAGAATGGCTTTGGCATTAAATAACCTGCAAAGGTTGATATGCCATTAAACAAAGAAACCAAACTTATATGGTTTCAAGTTATCATTTCTGTATGATAATAACCATTTGTCTGCATGAATTTATATAGTTTTAAGTAAATAAAGTTGGTGACTTTAGTCGAGGGTGAAACGAAAGCTCCATTTTCAATAGCTACTGCACCGAGCTGAAGGAGAGTGCGCTACTCCATTCCTAGGATTGCTCCACTTTACCCATGATCCTCACCTTATAATGCTGAGTGCTAAGCAAGGCGGCATCAAGTACCATTTTTGGGTCTTTGGTATGACGCGACCTTGGATTGAACCCCGGTCTCCCGGACTATTGGTGAACACTCTTTTCATTTCTGGGATTTTTATGCTATACGTTTTGTTTCTCATTCATTTTTTATAAAAATGATAGTTAATAGATAGATTATTAGACTCTTAAAATAGGGAGTTATTTTCAATCTCCACCAGTTGATAGCACTTTATTATTCATAGGGGGTGTCATCGTGGTGTAATCGTTAAAGCGATGGACTGCGAAATCGTAGTAAGCGAGAAGGTTTCTTTGTTTAATGGCATATCAACCTTTGTAGGTTATTTAATGCCAAAGCCATTCTCCAAGAAGAACAGTAGTGGTACTATTTAACCCATAGCTGGGAGGATAAGGGGGTTCATACCTTTCCCAAGGGTATTTGCCCGAAAGTGACCGTAATAGCGCGACTGGAATACGAACTCGCTTACCACGATTCCGCAGTCCACCACTTTAACCATTACACCACGAGGACACCCCCGAAAGATATTGACCCCCTTATCCTCCTATCTATGGGTTAAATAGTACCTTTACTGTCCTTTTTGAAGGATAGATTCGACATCAAATAACATAAGAAGTTTGATGTGCCATTAAACAACAAACAACATTTGTTATTCATTGCGCAGCTGTTAATTCGTCTTCACTTAAATTTGAAATTTTTCATTTTTAAAGATTCAGTCTGGATACTTTTTTAACACATGTCGTATCAGCTACAAAGTAAGGTGTCACAAATCGAAAATAAAATGGACTGCCTTCATTACCTATCTGGCAAATATAATGACCTCATATCTATTTATATATCACTGTTTAGTCACTTTTATTTTCGTGAATCAGCGTCATTATCGTTTCGTCTTTTTGATGTTAGTTAAGGTCAATTTTCACGGCAATTGCATCTTCAGAGTTTTTATTCACATTTTATTCCTCACAGGAATTCATTTGAAGATCTGTGACATTTCCAGTAACTTTATGTTCGTCAAGTTTTTTTTTTTTGTTAACTTATTCTTATTGCGTTTTGGACTGTGACTTCATAGTAATTGAATATTCGACTTCCAGTAATACACTATTGCGTTTCCTTTTGGACTAATACTCTTGAAAAAGTTATGAACCCTCTTAACCCCAACCCAGCTATAATTTAAATACTGCCGCTACTGTTCTTCTATAAAAAATGGCTTTGATATTTAATAATCCACCAGGATTGATAAGCAATTAAACAAAGAAACTGAAACCGAAAACTTATTGACTTTTCTATTAAACTATGTGTAAACAAATGATTAATAAAGTTAAAGAAAAGTTGGCGACCTTTGACGAGGGTGACCAGAAGGCTCCTTTTTCAATAGCTCCTACACCGAGGTGTTGGGGAGGGCGCTACTCCATTCTATTGATTGCTCCACTTTATTCTTGATACTTATTTTATAATGCTGAGTGTAAAGCAAGGCGGCAGTGTTATGCTTAGCAAGCTTGACTGACGAACCTGCAAGAGGGAGTTCGAGTCTCATTGTGTTCTCTATTTATTAAGCTTTGTGCCACATCAAAGTAAAACGGTTAGTAAATTACTTCTATGCTGATGAGGTTGATACAAAAGTGAGAGTTAATGACAAATTTAAAATATGAGCGTGGCCTGAAACTTTTTAGATGATCCTCTGAGATACAATATTTTTCATTATCAATTTTTGAATAGTTGATTCGTAATCTTAATATTTTTGCTTTTTATACGTCGTAATAGTAAGAGATGTAGTAGGGTGACGCTATAAGCTCTTCCGTCCTTGGATGCACATATTAAAGTTCAATAATTAACATGTGTGCAGGTGCTAGTATTTCTATATGAGCATGTATACCCATCGGATTTAATTTCAAGTTATCTAATAATTGCATCTTTACAGTGTTCATTCACATTTAAAAAAAAAAACTTAACAAGCTTCAAAATACTTTCTTGCCCAGTCGGCTGGGGCTATAGAATACACCGACTGCACTTCTCCAGAAGGGTAAGACCCCCCCACACCAACAAGTGTCCTGGATATGACACAAAACAATCTGATGGTGAAGTCCCAGTGATGCTAGAGCTTTGGGGAATGCAGAGCACCCCTTCATTGCCATTGTTCCCAGGTCCACTCAGGCCCGGAATGGTAGCACCTGATAGGGCCCTATCTATGGGTTAAATAGAACTAACTGCATACTTATGCTAAACTGAAGTGTTTGAAATAGAATTATTTAACTAAACTGAACAGCATAAAAAAGAAATGTTTTTGAAAATAAAACTGTATTTACATTTAAACTGCGTGCTTTTGCTAAACTGAATTGCTTGAAAGGGAACTGTTTTTGATACAGAAACTTTACTTACACTAAACTGAATTGTTTGATATAGAACTGTTTTGACATTTAACTGTGTGTAAACAAAATCTGTACTTGCACTAAACCGAATTAGCAGAATTAGAACTGTTTGAATAAACTGAATAGCTTGAAATAGAAACGTTTTTGACGATTAAACTATGTACTCATGCTAAACTGAATTGTTTGACATAGAGCTGACTATTTGCATAAAAATGGATTTGCTGTTTAATAACCTACAAAGGTTGATATGGCTATAAATAACCAACCAACCAAAATACTTTCATTTAAACTTCTGGACTTACGCAATATCTCTATTGCAAAATGTTTAAAATCCAAAGGAGCAAGGAATCCTGATTTAGGTTGGCACTAATATTTCGCTGATTTTGAGGTACAAACACATCACCTAATCTCGGCCAGATCAAGACATTGTGATAGTCAACAAAAAAAGAGAACCTGCCAAGCAATGGAATGTGACGTCCCAACAGATTGCAATGTAAAATTAAAAGAAAGTGAAAAGAGAGATAAATACCTAGACCTTGCAAGAGAACTAAAAAAACTATGGAACATGAAGGTAACGGTGAAACCAATTGTAATTAGTGCGCTCAGAATAATCTCCAAATGATTGGTAAAGAAACGAGAAGACTTAAAAATAAGAGGACAAGTGGAGACCATTCAGACTAGAGCATTATTAAGATCGACCAGAATACTGAGAAGATTCCTGGAGACTTGAGGAAACTTACAGTCACTCACACTCCGTTGAAAAACTATCAGCTAACGCTGGTGATAAAAACTCTCTAAGGAATAAACTGATGATAATAATGTGATCGAATCGTTGCGACAGATATGTAAGAAGTGAAAAACGAACATTGTCATTAATGTATAAGATTTGAGACTTCAACAATAATTCTTTCGTATGCAATATGGAACCATTGAACTACTTTGACTATCTTCGTTTTCTTTGAGTGTGAGAGATAGAACGGTATACTGTGAGCAATTTGGCCTAACGGAACGACCTACAGTATCCAGTGTCTGACAGCTGGCTTCTTAACCCTGCTTGAACTTTTAACTGGCTAGCTTAAAAAAACCCCCAAAAACTTGAATCTTGAGTAATCTTAAGGTACGGAACGATCGTAGAGAGATGGTGGAGAGAAATTACTCTCATGAATTAATTCAAAGATAATGTGGCACTTCTCGTTGCTTTATTGAAGGTTAAATTAATGCTTCCTTTATTATTAAAATTCGTTTAGTTTTTCTGTCATCTTATTCTGGCTGCATTTTTTCACCTAGTTATACTAGGTCTTTAACTAGTTTGAATTTCTTCAGTAAATGTTTCCAAACCCCTCCACCAAGGGAAAAGAGTCCCCTGATGTAGTGGCTAACGTGCTGGGAAACCTCATCATAGTACGCGAGTTCGAACTCTAGTCACGCTTTTACGTTCATTTTCCGACTAATACCCTTGCGAAAGGAATAAACTCCCTTGTCCCCCAAGCTATGGGTTAAATAATACCACTGCAGTTCTTTTACAAGGATGACTTTGGCATTGAATAACCCACGTAAGTTGATATGTCATTAAACAAGTAAACGGAGTAAAGCTGGTTTAAATTCAAAGTTTTCCTTCTCCTTGACGTATTACCAAACCAAAGCATAAGAAACCCCTCTCGCCAACTGTTTATCAATAACTGGAAGAAGAATGAATAGATCGTGAAATGCAAATAGCCTCGTTCAGGATTCGAACACGAGTCACAGATTCCATTTACGACGATGATAACTATTACGCTACGTGCGCCCTCTTTCTTAGATAAAGTTTTTCATTAGTAAGTTTTTAATAGTTAATCCCTAATCTTTTTTTGTTGCTTGTTTATACCACGTAGTTGTAAGACGTATGATAGTCCTTAAGTTGGGTCTCTTTTATGAAACATTTTCCTTATTTAATTTTTGAATAGTTTATATTTCATGTTGATTTTGCTTTTGATAGCAACACTAGAACTATCTTTCATTCTCCGGTTGCTTAATAAATAGCACGGACTGAAAAGAAAGTAGTTGACTCCGTCAATAGTTTAAACCACCTTTTATCTTATTACTAACCCGTCTGACACTAGAAGAAACCTCATGTAACCTGAAGGATCTACTAGTTTAAATTAATGCTTTCAAGAAAGACCGACCAAATCGAGTCGATTAAACACGTATAGCCAAGTTGGCCGGAGAGGGACATTCGCCATATTACATTATTTCTCTTTCTAATTTACTTCCAAATATCTTTCAAATCTAGATATGAACTACTTTAAAGCCAGTAAAATTTAGAAACAAATCCAGTCTGGAAAGAGATTAGTAAAATAATTACAGCTGAAATTGAAAATAATTATATAGATTATTGATATTTATTCTTCGCTACCAGATGGGATTGTGTAAACGTAACGTAGTGAATTATTGCCGAGAATTTTAAATAATAAATTCTGGTTCTTCTCAGGAATTAATTTAAAGGCAACACGTGACATTTGTAGCAGTTTTAGTTGGGGTTGAATGACTTCTATCTTTGTGAACTTGCAATGCTTATTATTCACTTATCGTAATGAATATGAAAAGAATTTGTAAAACTCTAATTTTTATTATTATCATTATTATTACTACTGCATATGCTCGCGTATCAAGCAACATTAGGGGCTCTAAATTTTCGCCTAATATTAAGGGGTCAAACCATATGCAAGATAGAAATTTTGTGTGAGTAAATCGTTGACCAAAGCAAGACCTAGGCTAACTGGCAAGCCTACAATTTCCAACTGCAAAAGGTCACAATTTAGATACCAGAAAATCTCATGAAAAGTTAGAATACACGATACGTGCAATTATGGTTAATAACGAGGTTTTTAGAGTCCCCGTGGTGTAATGGTTACAGAGCTGGACCGCGGGCTCGAAGTAAGCAAGTTCGAACTCTAGTCTCGCTGATACGTTCACTTTCAGACTAATACTCTGGGAAAAGGTAGGAACTCTCTCTTTTTCCCCCAGCAATGGGCAAAATACTAGCAATATGATTCTTTTACAAAGATGACTTGGCATTAAATAACCCACGAAGGTAGATATTCCATAAAAACGAAGAAGTCGAACTGAATTTTAGATTCAGAAAAAATAGCTTTATTTTTAAAAAAGCATAAAAATTAAAACAAAAAACTGGTGAAATATAGTTTTAAGTATTCCTATCTAGTTCTTGTAATTTTCAAACAGATTTATCAAACCAATTAATCGGAGCTTTACAAGTACAACCACTCATAGTATGAGTATACTTGGGATTAATAGCAGTGAAGTGGTGCTCTATAATCCCAAGAGCCCCAGAACTGTAGCCTGGCAACCAAATGCAGTTTAGGGCCATACCCACGAAACTGAATAGAAATTATAATAACTTTAAAGACAACATCCAGCTTTACCGTTCAGCACATTTCTGACTTAAAATTTTTTTATAATAATAATAATAATAATAATAATAATCAGCAGTCGCACAAAACAATGCTATAAGAACAAATCATATCAAAGCAAGAATAGATAAGACGCAACAAAACAGCAAATATAGGTTATGTGGTGGTAGAGACGAAACCATCAATCACATAAGAGAATGCAGCAAATTAGCACAGAAAGAGTATAAGACTAGACACTAGAAATTGTGCAAGAAATTGAAATTTGACCATCCGAACAAATGGTACATGCACAACCCAACATCTGTCCTGGAGAATGAGACACACAAACTCCTATGGGATTTTGACATACAAACGGATCACTTAATCTCGGCCAGAAGACCAGACCTTATAATAATCAAAAAAAAAAAAAAAAAAAAGAATTTGAAAAATTGTGGACTTTGGTGTCCCGGCTGACTAAAGGATTATTAAAAGTAACTGGAGGAGTTAGAAATAAGAGGAAGAGTGGATACCATCCAAACTACTGCAATAATGAAATCAGTTAGAATACTGAGAAGAGTCCTGGAGACTTGAGGAGACTTGCTGTCAGTGAAAATCCAGTGAAAGCCCACTAGAAAATGAGGGTGTGAAAAACTCTCAAAGAGTAATATTAATAATAATGATTATATATATATATATATATATATATATATATATGATGCAACCTCTCTACTATATGTAGGATGGCACAAAATTTATTTTAAAGCTGAAAGTAGCTTATTTGAATTAAGAGTTTTCCTTCTCTAACATGGTTGCCCTGCTAAATCTAATTTAATTTTCTTGCACAATTTCCAGTGTCTAGTCTTATACTCTTTCTGTGCTAATTTGCTGCATTCTCTTATTATGTGATTGATGGTTTCGTCTCTACCACCACATAACCTATATTTGCTGTTTTGTTGCGTCTTATCTATTCTTGCTTGATGTGATTTGTTCTTATAGCGTTGTTTTGTGCTACTGCTGCTTCTTCTTCTTCTTCTAACTATTTTGGAGTTTTTCACATGAGTGCTAGCTGATGGTTTTTCACTGGAGTTTGAGTGACAGTAAGTCTCCTCAAGTCTCCAGGACTCGTCTCAGGATTCTGGCCATTCTTAGCAATGCTGTCGTTTGGATGGTCTCTACCCATCCGCCAACTTTCAAGCCCTCCAGGCCTTTTAATAATCCTTTAGTTATTGTGCCTAACGCACCAATCACAATTGGTACAATCGTTACTTTCATGTTCCACAGATTTTTTAATTCTCTAGCAAGGTCGAGGTACTTATCCTTCTTTTCACTTTCCTTCAGATTTATTCAGCAAAGTCGACAATTTTACAGATTCTCTTTTTTTGTTGATTATTATGAGGTTTGGTCTTCTGGCCGAGATTAGGTGATCCGTTTGTATGCTAAAGTCTCATAGGAGTTTATCATTATTATTATTATTATTATAAAAAAAATTTTAAGTCAGAAATGTGCTGAACGGTAAAGCCGGATGTTGTCCTTAAAATTATTATAATTTCCATTCAGTTTCGTGGTTATGGGCCTAAACTGCAATTGGTTGCAAGTTCTGGGGCTCTTGGGATTATTTACCCATAGCTGGGGAAGAGTAGATGGATTCATACTTTTCCTCAACGATATTAAAGCGAAATGAAACTCACATATCTCGTCCAAGATTTGAACTCTGGTCGCCGATTCTATTTTCCTACGATGGTACCCGTTACCCCAGACTTTGGAGGATTGTCTTACCCATCTGCAGGGAATTCACTTCCCCTATTCTTTGCCTCAGAGACGCCTATTCTTTGCTTTACCGACACAGCTAACTATGAAGAATTTTTTCTTCTAACCTGTTTTTTTTTTGTTAAGTAAGTACCCTTCTCCGAAAAAACAAAAGAAAAACCAAAAAACTATCATGACATGGAAGACTACTCAGACATTTACTATCAGAGCACACTGCAGAACTAGGAATAAATTAAATGTATCTCATGCAGATGGATAAAATCCTCTCAAGAAACGTGCGTCATTAGTGGTGTAATGGTTATCGTCGTTGGAAATGAACACGGCGAAACGAGTTCAAATCCTGGACGACACTGATTTCATTTCACATAGCACTAATACCCTTGAGAAAGGTATGAATCCAATTATTCTCCCTCCAGCTATGGGTAAATAGTAGGGCAGACTAGGTTCTTTAGCCTTGGTGAGGTAACTAGTCTAAGAGAAGGAAAACTCTGAATTCAAACCTGTTAAACTCCGTTTAAAAAATTGACCTTGCGTCATATCCTGCCCGAGCGGAGGGGTTGGTAAATATGATAAACTACCTCTGATGATGAGGCTCCAGTTCTAAAAAATTGAGAAGTATGGAGTTCTCCTCTATTGCCATAATTCCCAGGTCTATTCTGATATGTAGTGAGTGTAATTGTTGGGGTCAAATAGATCTGTCTAAAATTATTCGTATTGGATAGAGCCATGTACAAAAAATAAGAAACGACTACACAAAAATATAAATATGAACGTTCAATGAATGTGATTCCCTAACCTCCTGGCATAAAATCACCTTATACGAGTTGACATACCGTTTAAATCAATATCTTAGCAATATATACATTATGCATAATTCTGTATGTAATAACAGTTTTGGAGTGAAGAAATTCCATTTTAAATTCTGTTTTTCTTTCTTTCAAAAATATTGAGAGAAAAAATTTTTGCGACCGACAAAAGTGATTAAAAAAATTCCTGAGGCTAAATCTTGCGAAGAATTTTCAATATTGTAAAAAACTGATTCAATTTAACAAGAGGGATTCCCCGAGGCGCAGTGGCAAACGTGCTGGACTGGAACATTGCAATGAGCGAGTCCGAAATTCATTCACACTATTACGTTCATTATCTGACTAATACCTTTTTGGAAAGCAATGAATGAATCTCATTTTTCTTTTAAATATGAGTTAAATAGTATCACCATCAACCATTTTATATAGGCATTTACGCTAGAATAATAAAATGTAAAGGAAGTTCTTGAGGTTTAAGTCTTATTGTTGTGCGAATGAAACAGGAAAGTGGATACGAAAAAGAACGAGATGCAAAAAGGGAAATGTGTGTCTATGTGAAAAAAAAAAAGAAAAAAAAAATGATAAGCGCTTAAAAGTACAAATAAAACAGGTCGTAACCCCAATTTGTATATGGCCATAGTCTATCTTAGAAATTATATACCATCAGTAGAGGGGAGGGACAGTAATTCTCGGTAGACGATTAAAAGTATGAGTCTTTTTTACAACATGTTCAGTCTTTGCTTGTTTGTAAAACAGAGTTTATTAAATGAAAAATCCATGTCCCCCCTCTCGATTGGAGCCTTCCACAGCCAAATGACCGTTCTTTTTCGGGGTCTGTCAGTTTGAAAAAGAGAAAGAATATTCACGCTCTTTCTTTTAAATATTTCCTTTTACAAAACACGTCGTCATTTAATGAACATTTGATTTAAAAAGTATAGATAATCCAAAAGTGTGCAAAGGCAAAAAATCCGACCATAATATATAACGTTAATCTTTATTTTCCGAGTCTTTAAATCATGAGTTAATTTAAATGTTTAGTGTTAAGTTTGTAACCTAATCGGCTGGGGCTGTAGAATACAGTAATGCATCTCTGCAGAGGAGTAAAACCACTCCCAACGAGTGTCCTTGGTGTGACACTAAACAATCCGATGGATGGTATGGCTCGAGTAATACTGGAGCTTTGGGGAATGCGGAGTACTCCTTTATGGCCATCACTCCTAAGTCTACTCTGGATCGGAGTGGTAGCACCTGATAGAATCCTATCTAAGGGTCAAATAGAACTGTTTGACATTTAAACTGTGTAGAAACAAATGATTTATGCTAAATTGAATTGTTAGAAATAGAACTGTTTGATCATTTAACTGCGTGTAAACAAATGACTGATGCTTAATTGAATTGTTAGAGATACATAGCAAAACTTGGAACCATTTAAGTTTGTTTAGTTTTGCTAAATTGAATTGTTAGAAATTGAATTCTTTGATAATTTAACTGTGTGTACACAAATGACTGATGCTTAATTGAATTGTTAGAGATACATAGCAATACTTCGGACCGTTTAACTTTGTTTACTCATGTTTACAAATCATACACATGAAATATATATATTTATTAACCGGATTTGGTATTGAATAACTTACAATAGTTAATATGCAATAAAACCAAACCAAACCAAACCAAACCAAACATAAAGTTTGTTTAAAATCATTTTAGCCTAGCCGACCAAACATATGTATTTGTTTATGATTAAACCTAATAATTGGCCGAAGTAGAGCATATGCCATTTGAATTCGCTTCAAATCTGTTTTTTTTTTAAATTTCTTTAAAATTCAGATATGAATTTAGAAATAAATTCAACCACAGAAATGTTTTTATCGAAGAAATTTAGTAAAAAAAATAAAAGATATTACTTCTACCCACTTTATAATTCTGTTTCTGTTTATCATTTATTCCATTTTATTCGATTCAGTTTCTTTTGTCTTCTACAGTACTATCCATAAGTATTTGAACAAACAGGTTTTGTACTATTAGATAATTAGTACTTCATATACGTTAATCCTCATAAAGACTTCACACAGGGGTATCCTTACAAGTATTTGAACATGTATAATTTTTGTTATTGCCATTGGAGCTGTAAAGGGTTTTGCGCAGGAGGAGGTTAGAATTAATTGATAATTCTCAAATCAAAGTTCGTCTTTTTAATAAGTTTTATCGATCTAAAATATCATTTTATATTGATGAACAGGAAAAATATTCAAGTTGTTTAGTAGGTTGATTGTGTTTTATGACACATCAATCTCTATGGATTAGTCAATGCCAGATCCTATTTATACAAATCATTATATGATTTATAAATAAATAGTTTGTAGGTAGCATCATTTTCAAACGAGATATTGCTCATTTGTTTGCACCCTTTTAAATGGTTTCAAATATAAGAAATGATCAAACATTTCTATTTGACACTGAGATGGGACCCTAACAAATACTATCACTTCGTGTCAGACTGGACCAAGGATTAATGGTAATAAAAGAGTACTTCACATTCTTCGAAGCTCCAGAACTGGAGCCTCGCCATCAGATGGTTTTGTATCATATCGAGGACTCTCATTGACGGGTGGGGGGTATTATTCTTCCGCAAAGATGCAGTTGGCAAATTCTACAGCCCCAGCCGACCGGTCTCATTTTTTTCAACGAACAATCTAATCGTCTAAAAATAATTATTATTCATGACCACAAAACATGACTAAAAGATTTCTTATGTAAATTGCAATAAAAATTTGGTTCTTTTTGCATCATGCTCCTGTTTTTTATATTACTAAAATACTTATGAACAGTATTGTATGTATATCTGTATATATTGTAATTATTTGTGTATGATACGCACTCGTGAATAACCCGCATCCCTAACTAAAAAAAAATCTGGAAGTAAATTCTGGTGTATCATAGCCATACATGAATATTGAAATGGACATATAATGTCCATATATATATATATATATATATATATATATATATATATATATATATATAGAACATATGAATCTCGAAACACGAAAAACACTTGCGACTTCTTTGTTCTGGTACGAAACTTTTTATTACCTTTGAGTTTAAAGGTTCTTCGACATAAGAAGAGAGATACCCATTCTTTCTATTCTGGTTTTTCCATCTGCCTCACCCGCCACAAAGGCCACTGGCCTGGCTTCGGCGAGCAAGCGAAAGCCAACCATCTTCTCCCGAGTCAGGTCTCAATTCTACTAACTGACTTCAAAATCCCCCAAATCCTCCGCACGTGCGCTTCCGGTGCATGACGTCACTGGTCAACCTTTCTATCGGATTTTTATTTTGACATCTATGAATGACACATCCTCCCCGCACGCGCGTTAACACCTGCACTCAAATTTGCACCTAACTATCCCATGTACTGACACGAAAGGTTCTCAGCCTAACTAGACCCAAAGGCATAAAACGAAATCCCTCGGCCATTATATTACACTGCTGTACAATGGGTACTAAATTCTTAGAATTTGTATCCACTAAATTCAACCAAAATTTAGTATTTTCCCAACTTTTTATCAGTTTGTACGGACTAAGAATAAGAATTTATATAATTTACATTATATCTTAAAACATGAAATTTGTACAATATTAATAGAAAACTTGAAATAAATCTGACTGTATGAAAATGTTACAATTATGAAAAAACACAAGGTCTTCAAAGGACGATTTTATTGTTTGAATTATTTGCCAACCTTAAACATTTTATTTTTTTTTAATATGAAAACATTAAACCATCAAAGCGTATAAATTGTTAAATGAAACGAAAAAATGAGAAAGTTTTAAACATTCTATTTTTGTTGGTGGCGTTGTTTCAAATCTATGTGATGTAATTAGTGTTCGAAAACTTATTTTAAAAACGTACCGAATTTCCTTTAAAAATCTATCTATCTATCTATCTATCTATCTATCTATCTATCTATCTATGTCTTTTTGTTACTACATATCCCTGTCTGTCTCTCACTATATATCTATCTGTGCTTTTCTATTCATATTCATCTTATTCATGTTCCTATCAACCCATTTCAAACATTCTGTAACACATCTATCTCTCAACCAATGTCAGTCTTATTCTTTCTATCTCTCTCAGTCTGATCTATCTATCTAAATGATGAAGATAAATTATTATAAGTATCGGATTTTGTAACTAAATAATCAAATAAATTGAAAAAGCCGGCTCTTATGAATACCAACTTTAATTTTAAAGATTAAAAAAAGCTGGTTTATATACATAAAAAAAGGCCGGAAAATTGTTGTATGAAATATAAATTCAAACCACAATACTATCAAACTGAGACCCAGCTTTTTCAATTCATCTCCCTATTTAGTCAAATTAGTGCTAAAAAGTTATAAAATCTCTTATTTGAAATAGTTTAGTTTC
This sequence comes from Sepioteuthis lessoniana, assembly GCA_963585895.1. Taxonomy (NCBI): domain Eukaryota; kingdom Metazoa; phylum Mollusca; class Cephalopoda; order Myopsida; family Loliginidae; genus Sepioteuthis; species Sepioteuthis lessoniana. The sequence continues at coordinate 45,092,797 of OY757918.1, read as the reverse complement.
ATCGTTTATATATGCTTAGATAGATTGATTGGTAGATGGATTAAACAAACTAAGATAGATAAAAAGAAACGAACTGATATTGGCAGAGATTGAATGTTTGAAAGGGTAGATATGAACACAAATAAAGTAAATATGAATATACATAGACAGAGAGAGAATCAGACTGATATGTTATGATTTTTTAAGTTAATACATTAAGTTTTCAAAATGAGTTTTCGACCACTAATTGTATTACACAGATTTGAAACAGAACGCCACCAACGGAAAAAGAATATTTAAAACATTCTTTTTCGTTTAGTTTAACAATTTATACGCCTTGAAAGTTTAATGCTTTCATATATAAAAACCGAAACGTCTCTGAGCAAATACACGGACAAGATGACTCAAAAACGTAACATGCTTCCAATGAAAATAATCTCACATGAAAATAATAGACAAAAACAAATTGTAATTAATATTTTTCTTTAATGGCATAAAACACATTAGTTTGGACTATAGACATAATTTTATTTCAATCATTCTATTTTGAATATGGTGAGTCATGAAGGCGGAAAAAAGGTGATTAAGAAGCAGACGATACCTAGTACAAACGCGGACGCGGACTACGCTAATGACATAGCGCCGATGGCAAATACACCCGCCGAAATCCCTGCTGCATAGCCTGCGGAAAGCAGCAAGAGGAATAAGCCTCCATGTCAATGAGGACAAAACAGAGTACATGTGCTTCAATCAAAATCAAACAAGAGACATCTCCATCCTAACAGGTAGATCCTTGAAACTAGAGGACAAATTCACCTACCTCAGGAGCAGCTTCTCATCTACTGAAAATGACATCAGTACGCGACCTTCAAAGGCTTGGTCAGCTATCGATAGGCTATCGATCTTATAGAAGTCAGACCTATCCGATGAAATAAAACAGAATTTTCCCAAGCAGCAGTCGTTTTCGTACTAATATATGGATGCACCACATAGACGCTGATTAAACGCGTAGAGAAAAAACGGCAATTGCAAAAGAATGCTAGGATCCATATTATATAAATCTTAGAAGCAAAATCCCACAAAACAGCGTCTATACAGTCACCTACCCACCATCTCTGAAACCATTCAAATCCCATGAACATGACATGTAGGAAAAGTAAGGGTGAGCTCATAAGCGACGTTCTTATGTGGACTTCTTCACACTGACGAACAGGAGTTGGACTTCCGGCTAGACCCTATCATCAACAGCTCTGTACAGATGTAGGATGTAGTCTAGAGGACTTACCGAATGCGATGGACGATAGAGACGAATGGAGAGGGACTGTCAGAGAAAACCTTGTTCGGGGCACAACAGGATGATAATGATATAATACGCACCGATGACGCTCAGGCTGAAAAATCTGAAAAAAATAGTGAGTGCTATACACAAATAATTGCGGTAAGTCTTACGCGTCACTTCTAATCATAATGTTTGCGATATTTAAAAAATATGCCGAAATAAAAATAGCATATTTGCTAAGTTTTCTTTCTTAAAGGCAGACATATCAGAGTTATTTTTCTCGATTACAACATATTAATCATACTACGACGATAATCTAGTACTTTTTATTGTTCATTTAATAATAATATCTTTAAAGAAAGAAATGACATGAACACATTACAATTTCAGGTCATGTGTGCCCTTTACGATGTGTTGTTACATCAGAAGGAAATTTGCCAATTCCTGATGCTATACACGAAGACAGGCCACGAGGACGACAGTCAGCTGTCATGCAAAAATGCCAAAAAAGTAAGTTGCTGGATTAATACAATTTTACTTGCTTAAAGAGAGAGAGAGAGAGAGAGAGAGAGAGAGAGAGAGAGAGAGAGAGAGAGAGAGAGAGAGATTAACTGGCTGAGATAGATTGACCGATAAGTTGATAGATATAAATAGACTAAGTGAGGGATATTGACTAAAATGCATAGAAAGACATGTAGAGTGATAAAAAATTCAGGATAGATTTATAGATCGATCGATCGATAGATAGATAGATAGATAAGAACATACCTTCATCGATACAGAGAAATTAATATTGAAATATTGATAGATGTAAACAGAAATAGCGAACAAAGAGAAGAGAGTGAAAAACATATTGATCAATTGATATATATATATATATATATATATATATATATATATATATATATATATATACGAGGATCATTAAATAAGTTTCCTGACTTTTTTCGCATGGGCACTTTTATTGGTACTACACTCAAAAAACTCTAGTCCCCTTCGAAGTAATCTCTTCCGGCTGCAATGCACTTGTTGTACCGTTCCAACAACTTCTGGAAGGCCCCATGGAAGTCCTCTTGTGTGAGCGTGTCAATGACCTTCGTCACAGCCTCTTTCATCTCCTCAATTCCCTCATAACGACAGCCTCTGAGCTTAGGGAATAACCAAAAGTCACAGGGCGCCAGGTCTGGACTATAGGGAGGAGGAGGAAGTGTCTTGATGCCCATCTTGGTCAAATAGTCTGTGACAAGGATGGTCGAAATGCCACTGAGCCGATTTGAAGAGTACTGGCCTCTTCCGACGGAATCTCTTCCTGAACTCCCTTAAAACCTCAACATAGTAACCCTAACCCTAAACCTTTGGTCAATCAACTCTGATGTTCTGACTTCCTTACTCCTCCCACACCTCTCATCATCCCTCACAGACTCCCTGCCTTCTTTGAATCTCTTATGCCACTCAAAAACTGAGGCTCGATTCATGCAAGATGGTCGAAAAGCAGTCTGAAAATCTCCATACGTTTCTGAGGGATTTTTTCAAAGTTGAAAACAGAATTTTATTGCATATCGTTTTTCTAAAGTGTCCTCACGTCCAGATTACATTTTTGAAATTCACCAGGTGTGGCAATCAGGCTTTAGTAGGGGGTATTCCAATTCCTGCTGTAGCTGTTGTTTGAAGCTGAAATCATAAAAATTGGTTCATCATCTCATAAGATTTACAGCAATAACCGAGTGAATTTTCAAGAGTCTACGACAATTTTAAATGCCCATACGAAAAAAGTCTGGAAACATATCGTATGCACCTCGTATATATATATATATATATATATATATATATATATATATATATATATATATACGAAGAAATACAGGGAGGCACATGCAATTAAGGAGATTGCAATATTTTTTCTTTTTGTCTCCATTTATTGCTATCTCCTTTATTGCATTTGTCTCTCTGTATTCGTTTGTGTGAGTGTATATATATATATATATATATATATATATATATATATATATATACATATATATATATATATATATATATATGTGTGTGTGTGTGTGTGTGTGTGTGTATACATATATATATATATATATGTATATGGAGAGAGAGAAAGTGATACATAGACAGATTGACTGACATGAATATATATATATATATATATACATATATATATATATATATATATATATATATATATATATATCAGTCTATCTGTCAATCTATCACTCTCTCTCTCTATATATATATACATGTATATATATATATATATATATATATATATATATATATATATATATATATATATACCCATATATATATATATATATATATACAGTGATGGAAATAAGTATAAGGCACCCCATTGAATTGTTAATGATTTTCTTATTATTGCACAGATTCCCCTGAAAATTTGTGTGCTGTACCTGAATCCGATAAGTATTAGTATAAATATTCGATTTTATAACATCTTTCAACCAAAAAAAGTTATTTAGAAAAAAAGTTTTTTCGAGGTTTTGAAAATTTGTATTTAACAGCAAAATTGTACAAAATTTAAAATTTAAATTTACTCCCTTTCAGTTGTAATACTTCAACACACTTGTTTTGGATCGAACCAATAAGTTTTCAGAGTTTCAGATGGAATTTAATTACAACATTATTTAATCCAAGATTTTAAAGCTTCTCTATCTTCAAATTGACGTTTATTTTCGTATACACGTCTTGACAAAATTCCCTACACATTTACTATTGGGTTTAAATCTGGAGGCATAGTGGGCGAGTCCAAAACTATTTTTTAGTTTTAAACCAGTCTTTCGTGAGCTGAGAAGTGTATATGGCTGCGTTGTCCTGTTGAAAAATGGCATTATTCGTGTCTAAACGATTCATAAATGGGAAGATTTTTTCCAAAACATTGATATATCGGGCAGAATTTTGTTTCCCTTCCACCACAAATAAATCAGCCTTTCCAGACGCAGAAAAAGCTCCCCAAACCATAACTGATCCTCCTCCAAATAGTTTTTTTGAAAACAGTTGCTTCTCCTTTATTCAATCATGCCAATAACACTAGGAGCCGTCGGGCCCATCCAAATCAAATTTTTTCCAATCAGAAAACACCACGGTTTCCCATTTCTCTTTTGTCCATGTTACTTTTTTCTTTAGCCAATCTACGAGCATCTTCTAGTGTTTAGCGGTTAAAACAGGGACTGTCTTCCTGTTTCGATATACGAGATTTAGCGATTCATGGAGAAGTTGACGAACTCTTCTTGGAGTGAAGGGTGAATTCTGAGATTTTTGCAGATCTTTTGAGCTTGTTTGCTTTTTACAAACTTCTCGAAAAAGTCGACGTCTGGCTGCATTTGTAATTTTAGGAGGACGACCTGGAAGTTTTCTGGTGCCTTATGATTCAGGGTCCTTTAGATAATTTCTCATAACTGTTCGGGACCTCGACTGTTCTCTTGCCATGAAACTTATAGATTTTCCTTCTAGTTTATAGACAGAAATTTGCCCTTTTTTATTTTCATTAGAGGGTGGCCAGTTCCTAGGCATTTTGTAGTAACTGTATTCAATTTTGAAATGTATAAATGGGACTAAAATGGCTTAAAATCATGATAAAAGTCTTTTTATTATCTGCGCATGCACTTATTCTCCCTTTGGCATTCTGAAGTAAACCAGGAATGGAATTTTTCAAAACTTTCTTACAATTATTTCCACCCTCAAAAACGAAGTTTTGTTAACGACATTTTTTTGGTGAAAAGTTGTTTTAAAATTGAATACTAATACCCATCGGGTCTTGGTACCACACACAAATTTTCAAAGGAATTTGTGCAGTAATAAGAAAATTATTAACTATCTAATGGGGTGTTTTATACTTATTTCCACCACTGTATATATATAAAGATATCTATAAAGATAAAGATATACATATATCAGTCTATATGTCTCTTTATCTCTCTCTCTCTCTATATATATATATATATATATAAATATATATATAAATATATATGTGTGTGTGTGTGTGTGTGTGTGTGCGTGCGTGTATGTGTATGCATATATATTTATGCGTATACATATATATATACACACCCCATATATATATATATATATATATGCAGAGATATGTAGATACTTAAATTGGGTAGATATATAGTCAGAGAGAGACGAGGATATGTTGAAACAAATAGACAGCAAGATATATATAGTTGGATAGAAAGAATCGAACGGAATGTCATAGATGCGCATAAATGAATATAAATTCGTATCAACAGAGATAATGAATAAAGAGAGGAATATATAAAGAAAGTGAAAAATGTACAAATAAAATGACATAGATAGATAGATAGATAGAGATTTACTCATACAATGGATAAATTGATTAATAGATATGTATGAACTGATTGAGGTTAGATAGATATATAGAAAGATAGATATGAACTGTCTGATATAGATTGATAGGTAGAGAGACTGATAATAAAAAGAGATATATAAACTGATATATACAAATAAAAATATATGATATGATAGATAAATAGATAGATAGATAGCTTCATTTATACATACATAATAATTTTTGCCTTTTCTACATGAAAAGGCCCATCCCAATGTTGCAACTTTGATGCAATACGGTAATAATTTACGAAGGGATTTTTTTGCATGTGCAGTGTATTATTCAAACGAGATCCCTTTCAATTATTACATTTTTTGATTTCCATTGTCCGGTCAACTCTTCCACCAAGTTCATGATATGTGATGTTTACTCCGACAGTGCATCAAATCGATAACAAATAATGACGAATGCTATATAACAACCAAACTGAACATTTCTTCCGACCCGGAATTTTTCCGCTTTTTGAGTTTTTCTATTCACCAGCAAGAAGAACTTAGAATTAGATAAGAAATGCACCCAATTATTTCGATAATTAAAGGAGAATTGATATCCATGGACAATTTTATTGGACGTTACCATTCAAATAAGATCAGTTTAGTTTGATGTTATTCCAAATGTTTTAGGCACACCGTGAGAAATGAATTTACTGACAATTTCCCACGCTACGTCACTCAAAACTTCACTCACAATGTCAAACACTCAACCTCTTTCACAATTTCATTCTCAACGTCAAGCACTTAACTATACCTGCAACTTCATTTACAAATTCAAACAATCAATTTTACTCATAACTTCACTCATAACTTCAAACATATCACTTCCATTATGTCTTCTAGCAGTAAACATCACTCACTTCTTCACTCACAAGTTCAAACTCTCAACTTCACTCACAATTTCACTCGTACCTTCAAACACCTAACTACACACGTAACTTCATTCTTAACTGCAAACACTCAACTTTACTCACAACTTCACTCATAAAATTCAAACACTCAATTTTCCTCAAGGCCAAACATTCAATTTCCCTTGTTGCTCCACTTACAACTTCAAACGCTTAACTTCACTCGCATCTTCTCTCAAAACTTCAAACACTCAACTCTATTCACAACTTCCAACATTTAACATCATTTGCATCTTCATTCACAACTTTAACACTTAACTTCACCCATTACTTTAATTATAACTTCAAATACAAATTTTCTCACAACATCAAGCATTCATCCTCACTTACAACTAGTTTCACAACGTCAAATACACAAATTCACTCGCAACTTTATTCGTAACTTCACTTACAACTTCAAACATACGACTTCATTCACTACTTCACTTACAACTTCTAAAACACAACTTCACTTTCAACTTCACCTGCTACTTCACTCACAACGTCAAACACAATTTCACTTGCAACTTCAATCACAACTTTAAACATTAAATTTCACTTATAACTTCACTCACTCCTACCCTTGCAACTTTAAACACATCACTTACAAATTCACTCCCTACTTCACTCACAATTTCAAACACACAACTTTATATTTACATCCGTTAATATAAAAATTTAGTATCAATACTCAAAATAATTTAAGAAGACTTTTCCCTTCCAGAGTGTCAAAAATACAGATTCATCGATGAATTATTTTCTTTTTTTATCTTAGAGCCAGTTTCAAACTTATAAATCAGCGATAAAATACATACATCCTTCAATAAGTCGACGGGGTTTGTTTTATAACATTCCCAAAACATTCGGGTGAAAATAGAGTGAAAATCCAAGATTCTGTTCCTTCAAATATGCATTTCATTTCAACATTGCTTACTTATATAACTTCACTCATTACTTCACTCACAATTTCAGACATATAACTTTAAATTTACATCCGTTATTGTAAAACTTTGAGATCCGTAAATTTTGTCAAGCAAAGCGCCAATTCATATACCGTAATTTTTCATTTGTTAAACAAACAACGTTAATCCTATTTACCAACCCCTCCGCTCGGGTAGGATATGACACAAGGTTAAGCGGAATCTAACAGGTTTGAATTCAGAGTTTTCCTTCTCCTAGACTAGTTGCCTCACCAAGGCTGAAGAACCCAGTCTGTCCTACTATTTACCCATAGCTGAAGGGAGAATAATTGGATTCATACCTTTTCCAAGGGTATTAGTGCTATGTGAAATGCAATCGGTCTCGTCCAGGATTTGAACTCGTGTCGCCGTGTGCATTTTTTTACAACGATAACCATTACACCACGGGCACCTCCAATGTTAATTAAGAGCTTAAAACCACGCAAATATTTGCACACTAACTTAAGTGCTCACGTTCTTGTCACTCAATCGGCTGGGATTGTTGAATACGCCAATTACACCATTGCAGATGTGTCTCCTATTCAATGAATATCCTTAATATGACACTTTACAGCGTCTGATGGTGAGGCTACTGTCCTGGAGCTTCAAGGAATGTGGAGTACTTGTTTATTGCCATTACTCCAAGCTCCACTCTCACCCAGAATGGTAGTATCTGTTATGGTACCATCGGTGAGTCAAATAGAACTGTTCAATGATTTACTAAGAATTATTGTAATTTGTTATTCAAAACCAGCCGTATGAAAATTATTTATATTACATAGGGATACCTGACAAACAAAATTACTAATGTTTAATGGAAATACTTGAAACCCTTTAACTGTGTGCAAACAAATGATTAATGCTAAATAAGATTATTAGAGTTAGATTAGAATACTTGAAACCATTTAACTGTGTTCAAACAAATGCTAAATAAAACCATTAGTGTTAGATTGAAATACTTGAAACTACGTAACTGTGTGCAAACAAATAATTAATGCTAGATAAAATTAATAGCGCTAGACTGCAATACTTGAAACCATTTAACTGTGTTCAAACAAATGATTAATGCTAAATAAAATCATTAGCGTTTGATTGGAATACTTGAGACCATTGAACTCTGTGCAAACACATGATCAATATTAAATAGAATTATTAGCATTAGATACGATACCTTGGAGAGAAGGAAAATTCTGGAAGCGTTCCCCATCAGAGATAAAAGAAAAATAGCCGAAGGGTATCTCAGAAGAACGAGAAAATTTCTCGAAACCAGCAGAAATTGCATCAAAGAGATAAATATCAAGGCAGTCCTTCTTAGAAGATATTCAAGACTATTCTTAAAATATAATAGGACGGAACGCAGACAAATGGACCAAATGATAAGAAAGTTGATGATTATGCACAAGGCTTTACACCCGAAAGATGAATTAGAAAGATAACATAATAGCTGATTTTAAGGCATTTTTTAACATTGAATCCAAACATTTTCAATAGTTACTACATCGAGTTGTGAAGAAGAGCGCTTCTCCTTTTCCTAGATTACTCCATGTAGCCTTGATCCGTACCTGATTACTAAGCAAAGAGGCATCAAATACGACTTTTGAAGTCGTTGGTATGACTCGACCAAGGATTGAACCTAAGTCCTCCTGGACATGGTCGAATAAGTTATTCATTGACGAAAAGTCTTTTTAGAGACTTCATATTGTGCTTGGCAGCCCTCGCATCCTATTTCAACCACCAACAGTATTCAACAAAAAGTTTACATCCCACTAGCCTTGGTAGCGCTCTTCCATAATGGGAATAAATTAGTGAAAGCGCTGGCCCTGCTCTTCACTCAATTTTCCACAGTTCTTTGGAAAATAGTCCAAGTTTGACAGCAGAAAGTGCAGTTTGACTAACATTCATACCCTAAAGTAGCGGAAACTCTTCAGTAGCTTTTCAATGTATTTTTCGTACTCCGTACACCGGTGGTATCCAAGGAAGTTTGTAAATACTGACTTCAGTGATTGCCAGGCGGCAGTTCAACTTCGCTCAGTGCTTCGTCCTTAATGAGTCCTCTTATTTGAGGACCGTCAAATATACCAGCCATGCTCTTCCGTGGGAACTTCTGGAGGAAAACAAACCCACTGCCTTCCTTGTCCATTGTCTTCACAAAGTTCTTCATTACTCCTAACTTGATATGTAAGGATGGCAGCAGTATTTTGTTCGGTTCAATAAGAGGGAGTGAGTGAACGTTATGCGAGCCTTGTCTTAACAGCTACTCTTGTCTGACTTTGTTTTGTTCGTCAGCCCGGCTGTCCCAGAGGTACAGAAAACAAGAATACTTTGTGTACCCACCTTTGAGTCCTAGGATCAGTTTCAACCATTTCAAGATCTCCACAGATCACCCATTTGTGCTTCTGGTAGTTAACAGCAGACAGCAAATAATCCATGCTGTTGTGAGTTTTTTTCATTTGTACTGAATTTTCAATGGGAAAGATGAAAAACTATTCCGATTATGTAGAAGAACTGTTGAGAGATTTCTGCAGGATGAGTCAATAAAAAGTCTCTATTCCGTCGCATCATACTCTAAGCCCATTGATTTCATCAATCCAGTAATGTTGTTGCAATAAACCAATGATGATTTATCCTGGAATGCGTAAAACTATTGGCACCAGGAACAACACTCTACTTGCATCGAGACTATAAGAGAATTAAGACAGTTTTTTGAATTCCAGGTTAAATCACCATTGGTTTATTGTAACAACAATATTATTGAATTATTCAAGCACATCTTAAAAACCAGACCTGACCAAACACAGTGAATTCTATTTTTGAATTCAGCATGAAATGGTGATCATATATAACTTGATAAACCTTTGACCTTCAGAAATATGTTTTAACGCAGGCCAGTATTATACGTGTCGAGAAAAGAAGGAGGAAGACGACTCGTCAACATCGAATCCTGCAAAGATGTATCAATGCGAAGAATCGAGAGCTACACTGATAAGAATAACGAAAAACTATAACAGCAGCCAGTAAAAGCATTGGAAAACGTAAGAATGAACAGGAAAATAACAATAACCAAAAAAAACACAAACAAACCAGAAATGAGATAAAAATATCTGTATGGATACATCAAGGGATAAAAATGGCAAAAATGTACATGAGAATTTTTGGACATGGCTAAGAAAACAGAAACCTCAACAAAGGAACAGGTTCTTTTTAAATATCATCACAGAACGACATAAGGACCAAAAATATTAAATCGAAAATTGATCGTATGCAACTGTATAGCAAAGTCAAGGTTATGTGGAGAAAGAGATGAAACTGTTAATCACATAATAAACCAATGCAGCAAACTTGCAAAAAGAAAAAAATATGTACAACTGGATGGGAAAGGTAATCATACAGAGAAGTGAGCGAGAGATTAAAATTTGGTCATACAACCAACTGGTATATGAACAAATCAGAATCCGTCCAACCGAAAAAAAAAACTCATAGAATTTTCTGGGATTTGGAAATACAAATGGATAATCTAATCGGGCTAGAAAACCAGACCTAGTTTTGATTAACAAGGAAAATGTAGATTTTTGCCATTCAGACGATGGTTCGCGAATATTGAGAATGAAAAAACAAAAACAAAAACAAAAACAAAAAACAAAATGAAAAGATAGACAAATACTTGAACATTGCCAGATAATTAAAAAAAACAACACCCGCCACAAAACAAAACAAAACAATAAAAACTGTGGACTTGAAAGTGACGGTGATATTAATTGTTGTTGGTGTACTTACAACGGTCTTCAAATGTTTGGAAAAAGACGGGAAGAACTAGAGTTTAGAGGAAGAATCGAGACCGTTCAGATCACAGCAGTGTTAGGATCGGCTAGAATACTAAGAAAGGTCCTGAAGACCTGAAGATACTTGCTGTCTTTTAGACTCTAGTGAAAGATAACCAGCTAACGCTAGTGTGAAAAACTCAAGGAATAAAATAATAAACCTGAGTAAATAACAATACCTTCAAGTACCTCTTCCTAGATTAAATAATTTGCATACATTTTGATAGCGTCAAGTATGTCTAACTGATGTTAATAATTCTATTAAATAATAATCCTCATTTTTTTTTTTTTTTTTGCTCACAGTTATAAATATTCAGTCGTTGTCATCTAATAATCTAATTCTTAACAAGATCGATTATAACCATAGATTTGACCCGAACAGGTATTATAATTCCAGGTCAGAATGCACCTAAGTGGAGTACAGCTGAATCCAGAATTTTCTTTTTAATATGCCAGTTACCATGCTAAGGTTAAAGACCTAGTGTTGTGTACAGTTTACGCATAGATTGATCGAGAATAGTCGGATTCCTTCCTCTCCAAAGAATATTTGAGTTATGTGACATGCTTATACTCAGGAGTCAATGCAATGGAAACGTACACCTCCATTGCACACTGCTTCACCAACAGATGTAGCTTAGAGTCATACATGAGACACTTTGTTTTTGCAGGGAGGGTTGCCCTTTTGAAGGGTATACAGCCAGTGTATCCTAAACTTCACTGAGAGAACTACAAGGGGAAATTGAAAAAAATGAGCAAAATGGTGAACTTTTGTATAGTATTGATTGCTTTAAAAGTTCGAAATCTACAGATCGGGAGCCTCACCATCAGATGCAGTTTAGTGTCATATCCTGGATATCATTTTTGGTGTGGGTCCAACCAATCTGCATGGGAGAGTCAGTAAATTCTAAGGCCCACCCTCAGGAAGGACAACAGAAATGAGACTTAACAATTATATTTATTTTATGATTCTCACACACCGCATGAACTCACGACAGGACACAGTCAACTGTCATATCTATTTTTTTTTTTTGTAGAGGAGGTCTTGTTCCTTCAAAGGGGATATTGTTGATATATTGGAAGCCTCGGCAACAAAGTGTCAAAGAGAAATTCACAAAGGAAAACATAATGCTTTTGTATTGGCATCAGCTGTTTTTTTTAATTTAAGAGGTGCAATAAGTGTCCACGAATGAAGAGATTTGATTTGGTTTGGTTTTATGGCATATCAACCATTGTAGGCTATTCAATATCAAATCCATTTTATACATATAAACAGTTCTATTTAAAACAATACAGTTTAGTATAAGTATAGTTTTTTGCTTACACACAGTTAAATGTAAAAAAACTGTTAACTTCAAATGATTTAGTTTAGCGTAAATACACAGTTCAGTCCTATTTGCAGGGCTGGACGAAATTCCCCTGAAGTATGGAAGACTAGACAATTCGACGACATACTGCTCCGACACTGCAACGCAGTATACAATCAAAATCCCATAGATAGATGGATGAAGGGATGCATACTCCCCTTCCCTAAAAAGGGGGACCTCGGATTAGCCAAAAACTACCGAGGCATAACACTTACATCCATAGCTGCCAAAATCTACAATGCCCTACTACGAAACCGAATAGAACCCAAAATCGACAACATACTTAGAAAAAACCAAAATGGCTTCCGAAGAAATAGATCCACGACCTCACAAATATTAACCATCCGCAGAATCCTTGAAGGTGTACGGGCAAAGAACCTACAAGCGACATTAATATTTGTCGACTTTACCAAGGCTTTCGACTCCATTCACAGAGGAAATATGGAACAAATCCTACTAGCGTACGGCATACCTAAAGAAACCGTAGCGGCAATAACGATTCTCTATAGAAACACTAAAGTAAAAGTACGATCACCGGATGGAGACACAGAATACTTTGACATTGTAGCAGGAGTACTACAAGGGGACACGCTGGCTCCGTACCTCTTTATCATTTGTCTAGACTACGTACTTAGAACATCGATTGACAAAATCAAAGAGAATGGCTTCGAACTGACGAAGAAAAGAAGCAGAAGATACCCCGCAACAACAATTACCGACGCCGACTACGCCGATGACATAGCGATACTGGCAAATACACCTGACCAAGCCGAAACTCTTCTGCATAGTTTGGAACGAGCAGCAGCAAGCATAGGCCTCCATGTTAATGCACACAAAACGGAATATATGTGCTATAACCTAACGGGGGACATCTCCACTCTAGAAGGAACCCCACTTAAACTAGTAGACAAATTCACGTACCTAGGAAGCAGCGTCGAATCAACCGAAAAGGACATCGACACGAGGTTAACGAAAGCATGGACAGCTATCAATAGGCTATCGATTATATGGAAATCAGACCTAACCGATAAAATGAAACGCAGTTTCTTCCAGGCAGCGATCACATCGATATTGCTATATGGATGCACTACATGGACGCTAACAAAATGGCTGGAGAAGAAACTAGATGGCAATTACACAAGAATGCTGCGTGCAATCCTGAACAAGTCCTGGCAGCAACACCCCACAAGACACCAACTGTACGGCCACCTGCCCCCTATCACGAAAAATATTCAAGTTAGACGAACCAGACATGCAGGACACTGCTGGAGAAGCAGAGATGAACTCATAAGAGATGTACTCTTATGGATCCCCACACATGGCCGCGCAAAAGCAGGACGACCAGCTCGAACGTACATTCAGCAGCTATGTGAGGATACAGGTTGTTGTCCTGAAGACCTACCTAGGGTGATGAACGATAGGGAGGAGTGGCGAGATAGGGTCAGGGATATCCGTGCTGCCAGCACGATATGATGATAATGATGATGATAGGACCAAGAAGGGGTATTCCGCATTCCTCAATGCTCCAGCATTACTTAAACCTCACTATAATGTTTAGTGTCATATCCAGAACACTCTATGTGAAGGGGTAGTTTTACCTCTCTGCAGAGATGCAATCGGTGTATTCTGCAGCCCCAGTTAACGGAGCCAGAAGAGATTTGACAGCACCATATTTGGTGTCACGACTTGTGAATACACCTGCTGCAATAGTTACTGCGTTTCCGATGGCAATATTATTTGAAATTAATGTGTATATTATAAAGTAAATATCCTAAAGATATATTAAAATACATAATTTGAAAGGTTCAAAAGTTTTCCCATTAAAGATTTGAGAAAAAAAAAACAGCAAAAAACAAACAAACAAACAAAAAAACAAAAACAAAAAATAAACAAAACAAACAAACAAAAAAAGCAAAAACGAAAAAAAAACATTAAAAATTAAAGAAAAGTTTTCATTTTTCTTTCCTATTTTTCTTTTTTTTTATCTATTTTTTATTCCGTGAATACTTCTTTTATTATCTGTCGACTATTTTTATCTCTTTTCTTCTCTTCCTTCTTGATTTCTTTATACGAATGTTGATTCATAAGTAAGATCTTCAGTGTTTAAAAACAGGTTTTAGACCAGCCCCCCCACCCCCCCAAAAAAAAACTTTTATCAAAATAAAGTAAATTCTTTTCTCTATAGAATTACAAGGGTTGGTTTATAAATAAGTTTTAAATTTTAAAATAGGGAAAATGAATGAAATTTGTTTCGTGAAATGACACAAGATTAAATTCTTTGTCAAGCTTTTGGTTAATACCACAGAAACATTTTTTTAATAAGTTAAGACATTTAATATGTTGACACGGGTTTATTGGGATCAACTTACATGCAGCAGGTAGTGAAAGACTAACAAAAGGCTGTTTTAGTTGAAGAATTACAAAAGTGGAGAAAGCATGTTCTTTGGTGTGTGTGGATTCTCATGACAACTAATTTAAAGGAGATAAAGATGATTTTTAATTTGATTATAAATTTTTTTCACACTATAATCTTATTACGTTATGGAATGAAGTTGTAAGAGACAAAAGTTAGACTAATTTACATACAAATTATCGTAAACAGAATTGGCAGGAATGTCGTTTGAAATGGAACAAGATATTCTAACCCCAATGAAAAATTACAAAGGTTGATGGATAAATATAGTCTCCACTCCATAAAACAAATTTCGGACAAGATAGAATAATCAAAATGCTATGAAAATGGTTTAAATTCATTTATCTTGAAATTTCGAAGGTTGATTGATGAATACAGTTTCCAGTCCCATAAAATGAATTTCTGACAAGATAAAATAATGAAACTACCATGAAAATGGTTTGAATTTATTTATCTTCAAAATTATGAGGCTTGACTGAATGACAATATCTCTAATCCTTTTAGATCAGATAGAATAATGAAATGTGTATCAAAAGGATTTTAAGTTATTTCTCTTCAAATTTACGAGGCTTGACTGAATAACAATATCGATAATCATTTTAGATGAGGTAGAATAATGAAACAGGTATCAAAATGATTTTAAGTTATTTCTCTTCAAAATTACGAGGCTTAACTAAATAACAATATCCTTTTTGATCAGGTAGAGTAATGAAATAGGTATCAAAAAGATTTTAACTTATTTGTCTTCAAAATTACGAGGCTTGATTAACGGAGACTGTCCTCAATTCTATAAAACCAGTTTTAGCCCAGATAGAGTACTAAAACTACTATCAAAAGGAAGAAAATGTACTTCTATTCAATTGTCACTATTTAGGGCTAAACATATTCTTAATATTCTATCTATTTGAAAAAAATTCCGTCCCAGATGAAAAACTCAAGCCAATTTTTGATCTAGTTGTGTATAGTGGCTTCAACTTTGTCCTTATATGATAAATGTTGACATTTCTGCGTTTCTTTTAATATTCAGAAACAATCTGAAATCTTAGAATTCAAAATCCAAATCTGCATGAGCAACAAATATGGATTTATGGCTTCTTGCTATTTGCGTCGTTTGTTGATTGCAATTATCCGGATGAAAGGGGTCAACTCGACTCGGATTTCTCCTGAGATCCAAAGTCTCAATGGTACGCCACACTTTCAGAACAAATACACAGCAATACCACTTGCCTTAATTTTCTGATCATTTTTGAACGATGACATCTATTCATCAATTCTTTGCGTGTGTGCGTCACTGAAATCAGTCATCATAGTCTTTTGTCCCTCAGACGCAAAGATCTTGCCTTGATTTGAGTTTTTGGTCCTGATATTTTTGACGCCCTTTCGGCTAAACGACATCAAATGCTGTTATCAGTGGAAGGCGGCAAGGGTAGGACGCAACCTAGTAATCGACAAGAGTCTACCACCCATTGATATTGATACGTAATACAAACATTGTTATCATAGTTAAAGAATAATACACAAATGGATCATACTCACTAATACATGTAAAAAACGTTTCAATTTTAACTATTAAAGCCACAATGCGGCAGCAGATGTCACTTATCAATTAATTCTTATATATATATATATATATATATATATATATATATATATATATATATATATATATTGATTGCATGGATGCTTATCTGAGACTACTGGTTTCACACTGTCCTTCATACGATAATCCACAGGCACTTGTCTTATGATTGTCGCATAAAGACATGAAACCAGTGATCGCTGATAAGCCTCCATATTTATTTATCATTACATTTTATAATAGCTCTACCAGAGATACTGAATACTCTCCAAATTATACCAAATTTGATCAGCCACAAACCCACCAAGTGAGATAGTGACAACCATATATTGTTTTAATATATATATATATATATAGTACAATTAAATGGAGACTCAAACTCGGTTAAGCCGTCATAATTAATTTATTTCGGCGGAGAATATTGTTGGTATATTCTCCGTCTCGTCAGATGACTCTTTTACATGCTCTGTATTGTCCCAGAGATGCGAATGAGGAGTTACAGTTCGTATTCAGAAGATAAATAGGAAAATTTAAGAAATTAAAAAAATAAATTAAAAATCAGGAAACAAAGATAAAAATAAAAATAAAAATAAAAAACATAAAAATAAAAAACATTAAGTGGAACTCAAATTACAAAGCTACAAATTCTTTCGTTCATAGGCGTGAGCAGAGGGTGTGAACATATTATATGTTAGAACGATTAAGAAACAGGAGTGGAATTAATCTACTGGTCAGTCCCTTCTAATTTTGTATTCTGTTTGTGGTTTCTTCTACTTGGCAGGTGTGCTATTCTAAACAGACTAAGATCGTTTAACTAATGGCTATCTCATATATGATCTACATTTATTTCTGATATGTCTGTTAATTAACCCAGCTGTTGCCATCTTAGGTATTCCTCTAGTTTCAATTAGGATCGAGATACTTAAACCAGATAAGGTGGGGACATTCATTATAGTCGTCAAGTGTATTTTTGTAAATTTACCCTAAAAATGGTCAAGGGGAATTAACCACTCTAGAATCGCAGGCCCTATTTTTGGATTAATATTCCTTGTTCATCTGGCCCTTATCTATCTTTATCTTTCCCTGTCTTGGTGATATCTGCTGTTGGGTTGATCTCTATTATTTACTAATATTTCTTTATTATTTAAGATAATTTAAATTTTCCTCTATGTCTACACTTAAAGACAAGCTCATTTCTTTCGTTCAATAAAAGTTTTCTATTCTTCAAATTAATTATGCTAATTTTTTCGTCTAAGCATAGGTTACATCTACCGTTGAAGCTGTTGGCGGCTGATGAGTGCCTTAATATTTTCCACTTAATTTGTGGGGATAGCCCCTGATCCTTTAGGCCCCAGAAGTATTTCGATAAAGCAGTCTGGTATCTAAGTTTCGGGTTGGAAAATGTGTGTCTATGGCTGTACCATCTTTGCTTCCAGTTTCCCGCGGAGATTCCTATATAGACTCTCTCCCCGTCCCTTTGCTGTTCCATAGGAGAAATGCATGCTTGGTATATATATATATTTAAACTCAGTTTACCTTATCCATTTCCTATGATTTATATATGCATATATATATATATATAATGGAAATTATAGGAAATGGACACTGTGAACCGAGTTCAATCCTGAACGACACATTTTACATGTCACATAGCACCAATACCCAGGAAATGATCTGAATCCAACTATTCTTTTTCCTGCTATGGGTAAATAATAAGGCTGACTGGTTACTTGAACTTTGGTATGACAAACAGTCAAGGAGAAAGAAAGACTGAAATAATTCCTGTTAAACTCTGCTTAAAATTGGCCATGTGTTGCATTCAGCTCGTACGAAGGGGTTGGGTAAACACACACACACACACACACACACTCATATATATATATATTGATAATGTAGTGTGCCATATTTATTAATAAAAAGTGTTCAATATCAATGGAAGAGCATATATACATAAAGTAGGATATCGTAGACACAGCTTGTTAACTGTCCGTTGATTCCATGCTTATGCTACCCTAACTAACTAACTAACTAACTGATTAGCCTACAATATATATATAAAATAACATCCACGAATAAAGGTATCCTGTACCATTTTTAAACGTTAATCTTTTTCTAAACAAATTTTATTCCGAGTAAAACATTATACTATCAAAACAGATATAATCATGGTTTCGTTTCTTTGTTTAATGCCCTTTGAGCCTTCCTGGAATATCTAATACCAAATCAATCCATTTAGTAGAATAGCAGTGATACTATTGAACCCATAGCTGGTGGAGATTGGGAGGGTTCATACTTTTACCAAGGATATTAGTATGAAAGTGAACATAATATCACGTATGGCGTTCGAAGTTATTTACTTCGAGGCCCTAGTTCAACAGTTTAGCTATTATGTTACAGGGACTGTCCGGATATTAGTAAGTGTTACGTATTACCAAACTCTATATCATTGAAACTCTATAGCATAAAATATGAATCTGTGAATCCAAAAGTACACCCCAACGCAACTTTAATAGCGAATATATTTTCAAACCAACTTTGATTTATTTCTTTGATATAGGGTTTCAGTTCTCTTGAGTTTGGTCATAAATTTTACTTAGTAATATCCGTTATGATTGTATTAGGTTCAAGTTGAAACAGAGTATGTTCTCGCTGTCTGTCTGTCTGTCTGTCTGTCTGTCTCTCTCTCTCTATATATATATGGACAAAGAAATAAACGATTGAATAAAACTCTGATCTACCAATTAATAGATTTTTTTCTTTAAATTGAGTGAAAAGTTTGCTGAAAAATAGAAATTACAAAGACGTTTCTGGTAAGAAAAGACAATTATTGTTAGAACGTAAATATTTGCCAATATTTGGGATGTATAGCACGCAGACCCCAGCTTACTTACAATATATATTGTTTTTAAGGGGTTGCTGTTTAACTTCAGATTGAATGGGGAAACCTGCTCGGGAGAAGAGGTTATGGGATGGATGGACTGAATAACCCACAACAGTATTTTATTGACTGAAAAGTTTGAAATCCATAGGCATAGAAAGTCAATGATGAACAGTTCCAGCATAATTTGCAGAATCTTGCCAGACTCCAGTCATTTCTCTGAGTCTGCTTTCCCGTAGACGTACCGCTTTTTTTAGTATTATCTCCCTTATCCTTCAATCTTTCATGACTATCCCACATGTTTAGGAATTGGGAGATAGAGATTTCAGTCCTTCTTCTTGGATTCGAAGCAGCTGTTTTGTTAGATTAGTGGCTCAACTCAGATTAAGGAACGTGGTTTGCGCAAAATAAGTCGAGAATAAATGAGTTCTTTCTTGAGGTCATTATTGAGTCGTTCATGTTAATCATCTCGGTCGGAATTTGAACTTGGCTCACCGATTCCGTTTTTTGAGCCGATAACCGTATCACTAACTAAAAGTAATTAAAAATTCAATTAGCTTTTTTATATGATTGTTTTCTAAAAGAAGTGCAAACTAATTCCGGATTAAAGAAAAGATAATTTTCTTGCGATGTTTGTCATTAAAAATCGAAAGTTACTTTTCTTAAGTTCTTCACCTCTCGTTGTCTCTTTTTCTCTTTCTATCGCCACTAATTCCAAGTGCATTGTTGCATAAAGATTTGAGATTAACGCAGCTTAAACATCAGTTTCTGTGATTAGCTCTCGCACAAACGTGTCAAACGGAATCACTGTAAAATTATTGAGCCATAATGTATATTTGTGAACCGGATACATTCCAGGGGTTGTAATTTGGATCCCTGAATTCTCTATCGATAATGAAAAAGAAAAAATATAGTTCACAAATTTTCCTATTTTTGTTTTCTCAGAAGAGTAAAGTATGAGGCATTCAGTATGATTCAAACTCATTATGAATAGTCTGCAAGATCGGCCCATTAAGCATTTTATTTCAATGAAGTATAGAATGGGATCATAAAATAGGGAAGTACTGTTTTGTGTTTGTGAGTCTAATGGGTAGAGTGTTTGTTAATGGCTCAAGAGGCCGTGTTTCAATCCCAGGTCGAATCATTTCAAAGACTCAAAAAATTTATACTTTCTTGCTTAACTCTCAGCATTATAAGGTACGTATCCCAGGTTAAGTTGGGCAACCCAGTGAAATGAGTAACGCCATCCCCAACATCTCGGTGTAGTAGCTATTGAAATGGGAGCCTTTGGGTCGCTCTCGACTACAGTTGCTAACTTACTTATATAAATGATGTACTCTCCAGTGGATTTTGACACACACACATATATATATATATATATATATATACGAGGATCATAAAAGTTTCCAGACTTTCTTCGTATGGGCACTTTTATTGATAGTACACATATGAAACTCTAGTCCCTTTCGAAGAACTCTCCTCCGGCTGCAATGCACTTGTTGTACTGTTCCAACAGCTTCTCGAAGGCCTCATAGAAGTCCTCTTGTGTGAGCGTCACAGCCTCTTTCATCTCCTTAATTGTCTCATAACGACAGCCTCTGAGCTTAGGGAATAACCGAAAGTCACAGGGAGGAAGGTCTGAACTACAGGGAGGCTGAGGAATTGTCTTGATGTCCATCTTGGTCAAATAGTCTGTGACAAGGATGGATTTGTGGACTGGTGCATTGTCCTGCTGGAAATGCCACGGACCCGATTTGAAGAGTGCTGACCTCTTCCGACGGAATTTCTTCCTGAACTCCCTTAAAACCTCAACATAGTAACCCTAACCCTTACCCTTTGGCCAATCAATTCTGGTGTATTGACTTCCTTACTCCTCCCACACCTCTCATCATCCCACACAGACTCCCTGCCTTCCCAGAATCTTTTATGCCACTCAAAAACTGATGCTCGATTCATGCAAGGTAGTCGAAAAGCAGTCTGAAGCATTCCATACGTTTCTATGGCATTTTTTCCAAGTTTAAAATAGAATTTTATTGCATATCGTTCTTCTAAATGGTCGTCACGTCCAGATTGCATTTTTTGAAATTCACCTGCTGTGACAATCAGGGTTTAGTAGGATGTATTCCAATTCCTGGTTTAGCTGACTATCTCTCTCTCTCTCTCTCTCTCTCTCTCTCTCTCTCTCTCTCTCTCTCTCTCTCTCTATCTATCTATCCCTATCATCCATCTCTCCCGACTTGTCTTCCAAACTACATCCTGTGTCTGTATTGCTGGTCAGTCGGTACTGGCACCACCATGGGAACGCCACTAATGTGTTGGTCTTTACTTCTACGGCAGTGTCCCGCATATTTTCTTTATCTTGCTTGAATAATTTTACAGATGGGACGTAAGTGGCTGTACAGCTACAATTTCGTTGGGTATTACTTCCAGGATTCGTTCAATATAGCACGTAGCATTCTTGATGAGTTACCGTCTCGCTCTTTTTTGTCCATGTCTTGCATCCATACACTAGTATTGAGGGGGGTGTCCTCGTGCTGTAATGGTTAAAGCGATGGACTGCGGAATCGTAGCACGCGAGTTCGTACTCCAGTCGCGCTATTACGATCACTTTCGGGCAAATACCCTTGGGAAAGGTAAGAACCCCCTTATCCTCCCAGCTATGGGTTAAATAGTACCACTACTGTTCTTCTAGGAGAATAGCATTGGCATTAAATAACCTGCAAAGGTTGATATGCCATTAAACAAAGACACCAAACCAAACTTGTATTGACACAGCCACTGATTGGAAGAAATGCCAATTTATTTTATCGGATGGATCAGACTTCCATATGATCGTTGGCCCAGCGATAGCAGTCCACCCTTCGCTAAGCGTATATTGATATCACTTTCAGTAGATGAGACGCTGCCACCAGGGTACGTGATTTGTCTTCTGATTTCAAAGATCCGCTCTTTTGTGTGGATATGTCTTCTCTATTTAGGCACATGTACTTCGTTTTGTTTGCGTTCATGTGGAGACCACTGTGTCCTTCTGCCTGCTCCAGGCTATGTAGTAGGGATTCGGCTAGTCTTCGTCCGTTATAATTTCTGATGGATATCATATGCTTCTTGTCTTTTTCTTTTATTTAAAGCCATTTTCTTTCATTAGATCTATCAGCGTTCAAATTACGTAGTCTAAGCAGATTATAAACAAATAGGGTGCGAATGTATTTCTTTATAGAACACTTGCAACAATGTCGAAAAAGTCTTTGTCTTCATCAAATTTCCTTGTCTTTCATACTTCTGGGGGTATATCGTTGAGGCCTTCTGATTTTCTTCTTTTATTTTTTGTCATTTCTGCGATGAGTTTTTCCAGAGTAAACTGTTCTAGTTTGATATCTAGTTGGCCATTAAACATTTTTGTGACAGGTTTATCTGTGACTTTAGGGTAATTTCCAAGGAGATTCTTGATGCAACCTTGAATGTATTCTTTTAGTTCTTATAAATATATATATATATATACTAACTAAAATAATTTCGTGAGTCGGGATTCGGTACCCTGATGAGCCGTTTAGGCGAAACTGTAGGAGGTTAATTCCTGACTCACGAAATAATTTTTGTAACTATTTTGCTCTACATAGTATTGAGCACTCTTTGTACTTGTAGCTTAGCAGCAATTTACGGTATTTTTTTTCTTTTGGCCAATCGATTGCGTATCTGTTGATTTTTTTCAATTGGTGTGACAAGGTTAGCCATTTCTTTTTTTTTCAATATATATATATATATATATTTTCCCCTACACAATGATTCGTTGTATATTTTTATCTTCGAATTACTGGTGGGTTTTTTCCCTTACAGTACTATTATTCAGTAAGTTATTTAATATATATATATATATATATATATATATATATATATATATATATATATAAATTATGTAGTTTGTCGTATTCATAAAAAGAGTACTTTAATATTATCGAAAAAACATATATATTTAAGTAAGGATAGTGTAGACACAGAATCAATGGTACTTGGTAACTGTCGGTTTCAAACCTTTGGGTACATCAGACTTGGCCTGATGATAATATAGGTGAGGAAGGGATCACTGACTTAGTGTCCACGCTATCCTAACTTAAATATATATGCTCTCTCTATTATATTCGAGTACTATATTTTATGAATATACCAAACTACAGGATCGATATATATATATATATATATATATATATATATATATATATATATATATATATATCAGTGTGGCTAGACACGCGTGATGCTTCAAACTGGGATCGACACCCAGCTAAATTTACAAAGGAATCTCACTGATATGTATTATTTTCCTTTGTTTAGATATATGCTTAACGGCTACTGGAGTGCTCAATTCTTTAGAAGAGCTTTGCATTACGCGATAGGCAACCAGTAATTCCTGGCGAGAGTGTTCAACTCATCCGTGAGGGGAGCATATATATATATTGTCATCCACAGACGGATTGTTTCGTTTTATTTCAACTCTTCAGTGTGGCATGACACGCCAGTTGCTTCAAGCTGGGGGTGACATGCAGTTAAAATAAAGTATATCAATCAAAGAAAGTTTTAAAAATAGGCATAGAGTTCTACCCATTATTTTTTTTGTGTGTGTGCGGGGGGGGGGCTGTTTATGGATCAATTAATTTAAAAACATTTAAAAACTTTTTGTGTTACGTTAAAAAACTGAGTGATAATTCTGCCAGATTCTGCACATACCGATAGAATAGAAATATCCTGAACAAAAAGAAAAATAGCGATCTAAAATTGTAAGATGAGAGAGAGAGAGAGAGAGAGAGAGAGAGAGAGAGAGAGAGAGAGAGAGAGAGAGATGTTGTAGGAAAAAGAGCAAGAAAAAACAGTAAAAAAGAAAGAAAAGAAAGAAAGGAAAAGAATAAAGAGATAGAAAAAGACGCGGAGGAAAGAAAGAAAGTGCAAAGAAATAGTGGAATGAAAGAACGGAAGAAAAGAAAGAAGAGTGAAAAAGAAAAGAAAGAAAAAAAAGAAAAACTCGAAGAAAAGGAAAAGCCAAGAGGAGGGAATGAAAAATACGAGAACCAGGAGTGGTAATGAAGAAAAGCATAAAGACAAAGAAAAGAAAAGAACCAAAGAAAAAAGAAAGAAGAAAAGACTAAGAAATAGAATAGAGAAAAACAAGAAAATAGAAAAAGAAAAAAAAAACGCTGTAAAGAGAAAAACGGTAGAAAGTTAAAAAAAGAAAGAAAACCCCCCAGAAAGGAATAAAATCAAATAAAAAAAGAAACAAAAAATCCAGGAAGGAATAAAAACAAAAACAAAACAAAAAGAAACAAAAAATCCAGGAAGGAATCATCATCATCATATCACGCTGGTAGCACGGATATCCCTGATCCTCTCTCGCCACTCCTCCCTATCGTTCATCGCCCTAGGTAGGTCTTCAGGACAACATCCCGTATCTTCACATAGCTGCTGAATGTATGTTCGTGCTGGTCGTCCTGCTTTTGCACGGCCATGTGTGGGGGTCCATAAGAGTACATCTTTTATGAGCTCGTCACGAATAGGAAAGTAAAAGAAACGTGGAATGAAAAAAGAAGAAAAGAGAATAGAAGACAAAGCTAAAATAAAAAGAAACTTAAAAATAAAAGAAGAAGAAAAAAAAAGGGAAGAAAAAAAAAAGGAAGAAGTGGTAAGGTTTATTGTTTGTAATTATTCAATGATATCAACACTGCTATCCAGGGGTTGTCTCCGTGGCGTAGTTGCTAAAGTGCTCGATTGCGACATTGTAGTAAGCGAGTTTGAATTCCGGTCGTGCTATCACGTTCAATTTCGGACTAATTCACTTGGGAACTATATGAAGACCCTTACTACCCACTTCATTATAGGTTAAATTTAACCACTACAATTCTTCAACAAGGATGGCTTTTGCATTAAATAGCCCAAGAAGGTTGGTATGCCACTAAACCAAATCTTTTTCAGTTACGACTCTCCTATGAAAGACTCGTATATATTAATCATGTAGTAATTAACTGCTTTTTTGCTTTAATGTGGCACAAGGCGGTAAGAATGGGGCACCCAGTGAGACTAAAACCCACTCTTGAATGTTAGCTAGTCAAGCTGAAGGTTTTTAGTACTGTTTCTGCGTGTGCGAGGATGTGTGTGTGTGTGTGTGTGTGTGTGTGTGTGTGTGTGTGTGTGTGTGTGTGTGTCCAAAATAAGATAGTAATGTACAGTTTTCTACATTTTTTTTACAATAAAAATATAAACAGTGCTCATTTTTTGAAAAATCCAATTAATAAAAAAGAGAGAAGTTATTTGCTTTTTTATGAAATATTCGGATTTTTAAGAATAAATGACAATATCTTAGAATTATTAATAATTTATCTGTATTTTAAAAAAAAAAGTCACATTTCAAATTTTTCAGTAATTCAATAATTTAATCAACCGTGTGACGAGAAAATAGTAATTTTAATCAGAGATATTTTTGGCAGCATTTGATACGTAATGTAAAAAATCAAGTTAAATTCTTTAAAACATTTTTCATGCTGAATTTGTATATTACAGGTGTTATTTTCATATAATACGCGGTGACCCTGTTAAAATTAAGGCCTGTGCCAATGTTTTTTTAAAGTGTAGAGATAAGTTGTGTGGAGGAAAATAAATAGCACTCATTAGCTTCGAGAATGTTGGCGGTCTATGACACTGAATGCCGACCTCAGTCAGGGAATATGAACTGAAACACAAATAAGGTGAGGAAACAGATGTTTAAAAAGGTGGCTTTTGAAGGTTGAAAATGATATAATTCCGAAGACAGTGAAAAGGCATAAGTAATTCAAGATAAGTAAAACGGCACAAAGAGGACAGAGTGGATAGAACGGTGGCCACGAGTGAAGGTTTGCTTTCTGCTAGTTGTCCCACTACGGCACCTTTCTGTCACACCCATTTTAGTTTTTCGCTTTCACACTTTTTGCGTCTCTCTCACAAGTGATGTAAGTGATGTAATATATATATATATATAGTCATCAACAAACATTGCCAAGTCGGTTGGGGCTGTAGAATACACCGACTGCTCCTCTGCAGAGGGATAAGACCTCCCCTAACGAGTGTCCTGTTATGACACTAGACAATCTGATGGTGAGGTTCCTGTAATTCTGGAGCTTTAGGGAATGCAGAGTACCCCTTTGTTGCCATTGCTCCCAGGTCTACTCTGGCCTGGAGTGGTAGCACCTGTTAAGGGTCCTATCCATGGGTTAAATAGAAATAAACTGTGCTTCCTTCACTATACTGATTTTTGCATTTAAACTGCGTATTCATGCTAAAATGAATTGTTTGAAATAGAACTGTTTTGACATTTAAACTGCGTACTTATGCTAAACGGAATTGCTCGAAATAGAACTGTTTTGACGTCTTAACTGTGTTCTTATGCTAAACTGAATTATCTGAAATAAAACCATTTTGACATTTCACTCTGTGTATTGCCCAGTCGGCTGGGACGGTAGAATACATCGACTGCACCTATGCAGAGGGGTAAGACCCTGGATATGACACTAAACAATCTGATGGTGATGTTCCAGTAATGCTGGAGTTTTTGGGGAATGCAGAGTACCCCTTTATTGCCATTGCTCCCAGGTCCACTCTGGCCCACTTTGGTAGCACCTAATAGGGCCCTATCTATGGGTTAAATAGTACTCACGGCATACTTTATGCTAAACTGAAATGTTTACCGAAACTGAATAGATTGAAATAGAAATGTTTTTGACAATTAAACTGTGCTTACATTTAAACTGCGTGCTTATGCTAAACTGAATTATTTGAAACGGAACTGTTTTTTGACATTGAATCTGTTGTTACACTAAACTGAATTAGATCAATTAGAACTGCTTGACTAAACTGAATAGCTTGAAATAGAAATGTTTTTCACAGTTAAGCTGTACTTACATTTAAACTGCGTACTTATGCTAAACTGAATTGTTTGAAATCGAAATATTTTCATAAAAATATACTTGGCGTTAAATAACCTAAAAAGGTTGATATGTCATAAAACACTAACAACTAACCAACCAATCATCAGCAAACAGACTGTTTCGTTGTATCACACCTTTTCAGTGTGACAAGACACGCTGGACGCTTCAAGCTGGGATTGAAACTTTACTTTAGATTGATAACTTACCGCTCCACCATTTCGACGACGTACGTCAGCTTGGGAATGTAAGGCATTTTGTATTTAACTTACGTTTGTTTACATTTTACGCTATCGGAAACCGGAGTGCTCCGTTCGTTAGACGTGCTTCTGCATTACGCCAGTGGCAGCCGTTAATTCCTTCGCCAGAGTGCGCAACCCCCTGAAACAGTTTGTCCACAGACAAACTGTTTCATTGTATCACAACTCTTCAGTATGGCAAATTAAATATTGCGCAAAAGAGCTGATTTTTGTGCAAAAATTGACATGAGAAGCTGTACTTTTTGTATCTGTATTTTAGCATTTTTGAACCATCGCGCTGAGACGATGGATTTAAAAACTCATTGAGATTCCCAGACGACAATATTTGACCAATCGCGCTGAGATGATGGATTTAAAAACTCATTGAGATTCCCAGACGACAATACTTGACCAATCGCGCTTGAGACGATGGATTTAGAAACTTATTGAGATTCCCAGACGACAATATTTGACCAATCGCGCCTGAGACGATGGATTTAGAAACTCATTGAGATTCGCAGACGACAATATTTGACCAATCGCGTTTGAGACGATGGATTTAAAATCTCATTGAGATTCGCAGACGACAATATTTGACGAATCGCGCTGAGACGATGGATTTAGAAACTCATTGAGATTCGCAGACGACAATATTTGACCAATTGCGCCTGAGACGATGGATTTAAAAACTCATTGAGATTCGCAGACGACAATATTTGACCAATTGCGCCTGAGACGATGGATTTAGAAACTCATTGAGATTCGCAGACGACAATATTTGACCAATTGCGCCTGAGACGATGGATTTAAAAACTCATTGAGATTCGCAGACGACAATATTTGACCAATCGCGTCTGAGACGATGGATTTAGAAACTCATTGAGATTCGCAGACGACAATATTTGACCAATCGCGCCTGAGACGATGGATTTAGAAACTCATTGAGATTCGCAGACGACAATATTTGACCAATCGCTCCTGAGACGATGGATTTAAAAAGTCATTGAGATTCCCAGACGACAATACTTGACCAATCGCGCTTGAGACGATGGATTTAAAAACTCGTTGAGATTCGCAGACGACAATATTTGACCAATCGCGCTGAGACGATGGATTTAAAAACTCATTGAGATTCCCAGACGACAATTTTTGACCAATCGCGCTGAGATGATGGGTTTAAAAACTCATTGAGATTCCCAGACGACAATATTTGACCAATCGCGCCCGAGACGATGGATTTAAAAACTCATTGCTATTCCCAAACGACAATATTTTACTTACTACAAAAAAATTGAAGGATAAAAACCCAAAATAATTTCAGAAGACT
The DNA here is from genome assembly GCA_963585895.1 of Sepioteuthis lessoniana. Lineage (NCBI taxonomy): Eukaryota > Metazoa > Mollusca > Cephalopoda > Myopsida > Loliginidae > Sepioteuthis > Sepioteuthis lessoniana. The sequence continues at coordinate 45,063,767 of OY757918.1, read as the reverse complement.
TTTCTATTCTAGATTGTTAAAAATACATTTTAACCAGTTAGATTCATCGATAAATTATTTTCTTTTTATCTTATTTCGAGCCTGTTTCAAACGTATTAAATCAGCGATAAAATACATATATTCTTCAGTATGTCTATAGGTTTGTTTTATAACCTTCACAAAACATTGGGGGGGTGTCCTCGTGGTGTAATGGTTAAAGCAATGGACTGCGGAATCGTAGTAAGTGAGTTCATACTCCAGTCGCGCTATTTCGCTCACTTTCAGACAAATACCCTTGGGAAAGGTATGAACCCCCTTATCCTCCCAGCTATGGGTTAAATAGTACCACTACTGTTCTTCTTGGAGAATGGCTTTGGCATTAAATAACCTACAAAGGTTGATATGCCATTAAACAAAGAAACCAAACCTAACCAAACCTTCAGAAAACATTCGGGTGAAAATGGAGTGAAAATCTAAGATTCTGTTCCTACCAGTAAGCATTTCATTTCAACATTGCTTACTTATTCTAGATTGAATGAGAATATTCTTTACATATATTTATTCGGACTACCATTACAGCCATCATTTGATGCCAATTATATTTCAGCGCTTGAATATACTTTCTCTCCCACATAGGGATAAACTCACAGAAAGGCCTTTTACAAACACAACATATATCGAGTAGATTTTGACAATGCAAACTGCTACATTGAAATGCATTAATTTTTCTTTCTTGTACAGTGAATGGTGTTAAATATTTACGCTCTGACAAATATCTTTTCTTAAGAGAAAATTTTTTGTATCTTCTGTTTTTCAATAAATTTTTCACTCAATTTAAATAAATAAAAAAATTTTAATTTCTATATCAGTGATTTATTCAGTCATTTACACACTTATCCGCTTCATATGGTTGTCTGTGTAATATGTAATATATATGTATAATATACATAATATACCGGCTTATCGGCACAGTAAGTTGAGTGTTAGCTGATGGCCCGGGAGACCGGGGTTCAATCCCCGGTCGATTCTTACCAAAGACCGAAAAAATGGTACTTGATACTTCTTTACTTAACTATCAGCATTATAAGGTACGTATCAAGGGTAAAGTTGAGCAATCCAGGAAAAGGAGTAGGGCCCTCTCCTATATCTCGGTGTAGCTGCTATTAAAAAGGTAACCTTCGGGTCGGCCTCGACTGATGTCTCCAACTTTACTTATATGTACATATGTTGACAGTGGGTATATATATGTATATATATATATATATAAGTTCATATATACGTAATATATATATGTTTATATATATAGGGTGGCCTAGGGGTTTCGGACTCAGGTCGGGGTTGCTTTCGGAGCCGATACGATGTATAACAACTGAAAATTGGCAATTAAGACAGTACATCACTGAAGATCATCGTTGAAGCATTTGAGTGATATATATATATATATATATATATATACATTTAAATGCATATATAAAGTGGCCTACAAATTACTGAAACATTTAGAAAATTATATCTTTCCTATTTTCGATTAAATATGTATATAATTTTTCAGATATTGTAAGTAACCAGAGCAAATTGAAAATGTTAACTTAGAATCTGAAAGAACAAATTAGAATAATAGAATTTTCCTCTTCAGTTGATATCAACAACAACAACTGCAATACTCTCGCTAGCAGAAAAATTTCAAGAAATTCAGAATTCAAATAGCCTCCCCATTCGTCCCCTTTGATTAACCAGCTGTTGCTTCTTGGGTTATTTAAAGGAACTTGTAAACGTGAATAAGCCTAAAATAATGTGACAGGTCAAGAATAATATTCATGAAGATATACGATTATTAACCGCAGGACAATTGGATAACGTTAGGGAAAGTGCTCAAATTAGGATGCAGATGGCAATCCGTGAAAATGGAGGCAATCTGCAAGATATCATTTTTCACAAATGGCTAAAAATATATTTCTTTGGGTTGTATTTTATAAATTCAAAGTTTAAATAATTAAATTTATAATGAGTCAGTCATTTATGGGCCAACCTCTATATGTAATATGTATATATATATATATATATATACATGTGTGTGTAATATATATATATATATATATATATATATATGTAATATTCTCGACTTCAAGTCGGATAAAATTTTGGAGGAAAATCAAAACGGCTCGATCTACCACATCCCAGATTTTGAGTATCCATCGAATCATTGAGACAGTTCGTGCAAGAAATCTCCCAGGCAATACGATTATTCGTAGATTTCTCCAATGTATTTGATGTCGAACAGAGGAAAGACAGAAAATGCTGCCAGCATAAGGTCGCCCAAGAAACTATGACTGCTATAATAATGATTTATAAAAACACGAAAGCAATAGTTCGCACACCCAATGGTGACACCAATATCTTCGACATTGTCACAGGAGTCTTGCAAGTACGTGTATTACGTATGCAGCTTATGTTTCTACTTACGAGACTTCATGTTTATGTTTATAAAGTAAGTTTGGTGACCGTAGTCGACCCGAATGCTCCTATTTCAATTACTATTACACGGAAGTGTAGGTGCCCGTGGTGTATTGGTTATCGTTGTAGGAAATAGACACGGCGACACGAGTTCAAATCCTGGGTGAGACTGATTGCATTTCACATAGCACTAATACCCTTGGGAAAGGTATGAATCCAATTATTCTCCCTCCAGCTATGGGTAAATAGTAGGACAGACTAGGTTCTTCAGCCTTGGTGAGGCAACTAGTCTAGGAGAAGGAAAACTCTGAATTGAAACCTGTTAAACTCCGCTTAAAAATTGACCTTGTGTCATCTTGCCCGAGCGGAGGGGCTGGGTAAATAGGATTACTATTACACTGAAACGTAGGTGAAAGCTCTACTTCTTTCCCTGGATTGAGACACTTTGCTCTTGATACGTACCTTATAAAACTGAGATACTAGCTCATTGGCCTAGTGGGTAGAGTGTTTGCTAATTGTCCTGGGTTCAATCCAAGGTCGCGTCATACCAAAGACGTTAAAAATGGCACTTGATACCTCCTTGCTTAACCCTCAGCAATATGAGGTACGTATCAAGAGTAAGGTGGAGCAATCCAGGGAAAGGAGTACCTCCCTCCCCTACACCTCCGTGTAGTAGCTATTGAAAAGGGACCCTTCTGGTCGCCCTCGACTACGGTCACCAAATTTTCTATTTCAAACAATTCAGTTTAGCATGAGTTCACAGTTTAAATGACAAAAATATTTCTATTCCAAGCAATTCAATTTATTGAAACAGTTCTAATTCAAACTTTTCAGTTTAGTATAAGTATAGTTTTTGTTTACACACAGTTAAATGTTAAAACAATTCTATTTCAAGTGATTCAGTTTAGTATAAGAACGCATTTTAATTCTATTTGATCCACAGATAGGACTCAATCAGATGTTACCACTCCAGGTTAGAGTGGACTTGGGAGCGATGGCAATGAAGGGATACTCAGCATTTCCCAAAGCTCCATTATTACTGGAACCTCACCATCAGTTTGTTTAGTGTCATATCTAAGATACTCGTTGAGGGAATCTTACTCTTCTGTAGAGGTGCAGTCGGTATATTCTACAGCTCCATCCAACTGGACTAATAATACTGGGAGTTATGCAAGTAACATTTTTTTTAGTCTTTGGTAAGACTTGACCTGGGATTGAATTCCGGTCTCCTGGGGGGGTGTCCTCGAGGTGTAATGGTTAAAGCGATGGACTGCAGAATCGTAGTAAGCGAGTTTGTACTCCAGTTGCACTATTACGTTCACTTTCGGGCAAATACCCTTGGGAAAGGTATGAAACCCTTTATCCTCTCAGCTATGGGTTAAATAGTACCACTATTGTTCTTTTAGGAGAATAGATTTGTCATTAAATAACCCACAAATGTTCATATACTATTAAACAAAGAAACCAAACCATCCGGTCTCCTTTGCCATCGGTGAACTCTCTACCTATTAAACTAATGAGCTGGAATTTCAGTATACCTGATAAAATAAAATGGTTCCACGTTAAGAAAGACAAGAAGCAGACAATGTCTCGCAGAAACTATGGCTGACACAGACTACGCCGATAACCTTACGCTTATCGCAAATACGCCTGCTTAAGTTGAATCCCTGCTACATAGCCTATGGGAAGCAGCTGGAGGCATCGGCAGTTTCGTGAACGAGAATAAAATGCACTTTGAATAAGAAGGAGCCATCTGCACATACAATAGCAAGCCTCTGAAATCAGTAGACTAGTTCACATACCTCGACAGCAATATCTCATCTACTGTAAGTGATGTGCACATACGCATAGCAGAAGCGTGGACTGTTCTTGGCAGCTAATTGATCAAAAGGAAATCTTATCTCTTTTATAAAAAGAAAAAAACAGGATTTCTTCCAAGCTGTGGCTGTGGCATTACTATTGTATCGAGGCACCACCTGGGCGCTGAAAAAGCGCATAGAGTAAAAAGCTTGATAGGGACAATACAAGAAAGCTGCGCGGTGTTTTGAATAAATCCTACAAGCAGCAGCCCAGAAAATAGCAGCTGTATGAACACTTACATCCCTTTTCAAAAACAATCCAAGTAAGACGGACAAGACATAATGGGCACTGCTGGTGAAGTAAGGATGACCTTATAAGCGACGTTCTCTAACGGACTCTCACACATGGACACACCAAGGTTGGCCGACCAGCAAAGACTTCCGTACATCAGTTCTGTGCGGGCGCTAAATGCTGTCTAAAAGACCTGTTTGCAACTTTGGACTATAGAGACGGATGGCCAGTAAGAGTCAAGAATCTCCGTGCTATCAACCCGACGTTGATGATACTGATGATATTATATATAATAGGTGTGTCTCTATGTGTGTCTTACATTATTATTATTATTATTATTATTATTATTATTATTCGCGTACTTGTTTATGTATTTGAGCGGATGAAGAAAGAATCTGAATAAAAAAAGACACTCCTTACTTATAAATATGTCTTCATCTATTCTTTCCGAAGCCACCTGACGATATAACATCATAGCTATACCATCTCCACTCTCCAGGTTTAGATTCTAAGCAGTTTCCGAGACGATCAAACACCACAGGATATTTGCATCGTGCTGATGGAGACAGCGTTTGACGTGTAAAGACTTCGAGGTTAAATCTAACTCGCTCAAATGGCCACCAGCCTCTTATTTTGACAGATGAAATCGGAGCAGAACTACCTTAAAAGGATGCCTTGTTCCACCTAACCAGTTTTTCATTGACCTCGGATTTTTAGCTTACAGCACCTGATATTTCTTATTGGTCCTACATCTAAATACGAACCAGCCTCGCTTTGTCGGCAAGGCATAGAATACGTGGACTGCATTCACTGAGGGGTGAGAACGCTACCTAACCCTAAAAAAGGGTGTCTAAAGTATGATACAAAAAAAATTCGGTGGTGAGTCTCCGATTCTGGTGCTTTGAGAATTGTTGAGTACACTTTTGTTGGTATTACTACTAGGTCTGCATTGACTTGGAGTGGTATTACATGTTGGGGTTTTTTCTATGAGTTTGAAAATTATGAGAATTTGTAAAGAAACTTCATTCTATACTTCTGTATATATTGTATATTTAAGTAAAACTGGTGACCACAGTCTAGGGAAACTCGAAGGTCCCCTTTTCAAAAGCTACTAAACCGAGGGGTAGGGAAGGGCACTACTCCATTCATTGGATTGCACCACTTTACCTTTGATTTGTGCCTCATAATGCTGAGTGTTAACCAAAGCAGCATCAAGTACTATTTTTGAGTCTTTAGTATGACTTAACCTGGAAGTGAACCCCAATCTTCCAGACCATTGTCGAACACTCTCCTCATTAGACCAATTCCCCGGTCAATTTTACTTTACTTATTGTATATTTAGGCAGCAAATAATTATCTAAACAAGTTTGGTTGAATACCGCAGATTGTTTCTTTCTTTAAATCTTCAAGTGAAGACGTTCACGTCTTCTTACTTGTCTTCTTATGTCTGGGTCAAGTTGGTAAATATATATATATATATATATATATATATATACGATTGTCACTCAATAAATTAGCAATACGAAGCACTGTTTACAGTTTTACGTTTTTGAAGAAAATCAATAGTGATGGTTTCTTTCTGGTTCCAGAAAACTTTCAGCATGATCTTCTTTACTGACCGTTGTGCCAGGAATTTTTTCTTTACCGAGAAGTCAGTATGTTTCTGCTTCATTGAATGTATTTTTGACTCAGGCTCGTCGTTGCAAGCCCATGTTTAGCCAATTGTTTTAAAAATTTCTTTTTACTGAAATATGTTTCTCCGTACACATCACACATTCTTCGGTAAATTTCAAATTATTTGCACATATCAGCAAACCAACATTTAATGAATGACATCTGTTCAGGCCTAAAGCACGCTGTTTAACTAGTCGCTATTTTGAATGGTCTTAAAACTAATAGATTTGTGGGACTAAAATAATTCTTGCTAAAAACCAATCCCAAACAATGAAATGTTTATATTCATGAGGAAAATCAGAAAAAAGAAAGAAGTCTTTTGCTTTTTTTCTAAAGGATTCCTCTTGTTTATTGAATGACATTCTTGTATATATATATATATATATATATATATATATATATATATATATATATCACAGTAGTCTATTTATCTTGTGTGGAACTGAAACTGGTAGACAAATTCACCTACCTAGGAAGCAGTGTCTCATCAACCGAAAAAGACATCAACACACGGCTAACGAAGGCATGGACAACTATCGATAGGCTTTCGATCATATGGAAATCAGATCTGACCGATAAAATGAAACGCAGTTTCTCCCATGCAGCGGTCGTGTCGATACTGCTATATGGATGCACTACTTGGACGCTAACTAAACGGCTGGAGAAGAAGCTAGACGGCAGTTACACAAGAATGTTGAGACACAATATTGAACAAGCCCTGGCAGCAACACCCCACAAGTCACCTGCCTTCCATCACGAAAACTATCCAAACTAGACGAACCAGACATGCAGGACACTGCTGGAGAAGCAAGGACGAGCTCATAAGTGATGTACTCCTATGGACCCCCGCATATGGCCGGGCAAAAGCAGGACGACCAGCTCGAACATGCATACAGCAGCAATGTGAGGATACGGGATGTTCCCCTGAAGACCTGCCAGAGGTGATGAATGATAGGGAGAAGTGGCGAGAGAGGGTAAAGAATATCCGTGTTAGCTGCACGACATGATGATGATGATGAGTCTATTTATCTTACTTGTTATAATCACTGCATTTCGCTCATAGCTTCCTCTGATGTTCTGGGGTTATTTCAATTATAAGTCTATATTTTATAGACTAGGTATAGATTGTTCTCATCATCTATGTTAGATCATTTTTCGCATCTATTAATACTTCTGCGTTATTTCGTCATCATAAGTCATTGCTATTTTAATGAGTTTAATCTTCTCTGAATGCTTCCCCATTTCTCTGTTGTGATATTTTGAGCCAAGCTCAGTAAATACCTTTTCGCCTTTCAATACAGAGGATCAGCTGTCAATTATTTGTGCGGCTCATGACAATTTCCTTCTCATTAACGTCAAACTCAATTACATCCCACGTTTAATGGTTGGTTGGTTGTTTAGGTTGGCATATAAACCTTTGTAGGTTATTTAATGCCATATTCATTTTTATGCGAATAAATAATTCTATTTCAAACAATTCAGTTTAACATGAGTACACAGTTTAATTGTCGAGTAAAAAAGTAAAAGTAAAGTTGGCGACCTTGGGTCGAGGTTGACTAGAAGGCTCCCTTTTCAATAGCTACCGCTCCGAAATGTGGGGAAGGGCGGTACTCCTTTCCCTGGATTGCTCCACTTTACCCTTGATTCTTACCTAATAATTCTGAGTGTTAAGCAAGTCGGCATTAAGTACCATTTATTTTAGTCTTTGGTATGACTCAACCTGGGATTGAACCCTTGTCCCCCAGACCATTGGTGAACACTCTACTCATTAGTCCAATGGCCCGGTCAAAAACATTTCTTTTTCAAGCTATTCGGTTTTGTCAAAGAGTTCTAATTCAAACAATTCAGTTTAGTGTAAGTATAGTTTTTGTTTACACACAGTTAAATATTAAAATAGTTCTATTTCAAACAATTCAGATTAGCTTAAGTACACAATTTAGTTCTGTTAAAAGCAGTTCTATTTTAAATAGTTCATTTTATCATAAGTGCACTGTTTAAATGTTAAAACAGTCCTATTTCAAGCAATTCAGTTTAGCTTAAGTACACAGTTTAGTTTTATTTGACCCATAGATAGGAATTTATTAGGTGCTACCACTCCGGGCCAGAGTGGACCTGGGACCTTTAGGCAATGGAGGTGTGCTCCGCATTCCCTAAAGCGCCAGCATTACTGGAACCAGATTGTGTAGTGTCATATACAGGACACTCGTTTGGTGAGGGGTGTCTTACCATTCTCCAGAGAAGCTGTCGACCGACTGGGCAACCCGCGTTTAATAACAGATTGAATTAGACCCTAACTTGGAATGCAAATGGTTATAGCAGAAGTAAATTCCTACAGTTTTTGAAGTGTTAACATAAGAATGAAAAATATAAAACTTAAATGAAAGACATAGTCGTAGGGGCGTGGTTGACAAGTTAATCTCATTATTATAGATATTTTCATGGACAAGAGCGCTAGAAATGAAAGTTAATGGCTACGTAATTCCTATTTATTCAACAAAAACTATAAAATATACAAGGAGCTCACAATCAATAGCTGTACATTTTTACCGAACAGGAATTAGACCTTGCCTGATGAGCTCGTAAAAATCAACAAAACTCGAGGTGACCCACGTTTTAAAAGCCCTGGTGACAGCGTCTTTTGCTCGGAGTATGTTGTCTGTGGGGGTAATTTTTCATCGGCCCGATTCTAGTAGATGAGCTAATCAAGATGATTTTCATGCGTCAGTGGACTGGTCTATTGCAAATATATCGTCACATTTACTATTTAATCTCCATAAACGTCAAGCAAGCATTGATGATTATCAATTGGAGCATTTTACCAATTGTAACTAGGAAACAAATAATAGGTTATTAGTTTCTCTAACTACAGGGGAGATTTTAAGAGTAGGGACTACAACAGATAAAGGGAACACAATAACACATTTTGTTAGAGCAAGTTTTTAGCAACAAAGTATATTGTCACTTCCTTTATCAGTGTATTTTCGACTGCAGTGAACAAGAGCCAAGCATACTACGCACGTAAAAAATGTGCACGAGTTGCGTAGTCCATCTTTCATCGACTCGAACAGATGATAGCCGGGAGAATCAAATCTTGACAAGACCATGAGTGTGGTCGGACAGTCCAGCCCAAACTGGTGGTGGTCGTGGGAGTTGTGACGTTATCACTTTGCAGCGGTTGGTTGTCTTTTTCTCTGAGTTGACTAAAAAATTTCGATGTTTCATAGTTTGACCAGGTTTTCTTAAGTTTAATTTATTTTTTAGCGCTAAAATGTTGAAATTTTATTAATTTGCCTATGTTTGGTGGTAATCATATTCTCAGTGTTCATTGAATTTTAAAAAATGCACTTTTTTTGTCTATAATTATTTCTTTGTACATCGTTTTATAGTATTAAGTATTCTTAATCAATACAAATAATTTGCACCAAGTTGTTTGGTTTTAAGTTTTCATATCTAATACTAATAATCTACAAAATATTGTGCTGTTTCATGCTGGCATTCCTACTTAATGAGAATCAGCATTTGATCTGCACACAGTAATATAGTATCAAGTATTCTTAGCTAATACAAATACAGTCTATTTGGTTGGGTCTATTGAATGCGTCGACTGCGTCTCTGCAGAGTGGTAAGAACCCTCTCTATGAGTATCCTGGATAATATAGTAAACTGCGTCTGGTGATGAGGCTCCAGTCCTGGAGCTTTGGGGAATGTGGAGTACCCTTACATTGTTATTACTCCCTGGTCCTCGCTAACTCGGTGTGGTAGTATTTGTTTGTGACCCAGTTTTGGGTCAAATAGAAATATCTAATCACTTTCTACGCTTGAAACCATTTGATTGTGTATCAAAAAATGAGTGATGTCAAATTGAATTATTAGAATTACATACCAATACTTGGAACCATTTAACTATGGGTAAACAAATGACCACTGGCTCGTTTGAAAATAATGTTACCAACAAACTATTCGTTTACCAATCATAAATATCTAAAATATATATGTATAAAGAAGATTTGGCATTAAATCACCGACAAGGACTGGTTTGCTATAAAATACTACAAATCAAGTTAACACAATATCAAAACCGATTTATTTGACCCAGAGATGGGGCAATATCAAGTACTATCACTGCACTTCCGGTAGTTCTGGGGAGAGTGAAGTACCATTTCAGTACGATTATTGCTAGGTCCATTCTGTATTGATTTTAGATTTGAATAATTGTGACCATAATACCGTGTGGAAATAATTTGTATTAAGAATATTATTTGTAATTGTTTATCAAAGATTATTATTACTATTATTTACTGTCTGTTACTTGAAACCATGTCATTGCTTTCAAATTGCGGTTAAATTGAAATCATACGGCGATGTGCAAACAATTGATCATCATTAAATAAGACCAATAACTTTAAAACATATCATCATCATCATCTCGTGCTGCCAGCAGGAATCTTCCTGACCCTCTCTCGCCACCTGTCTCTATCGCCCATCGTTCCCGGAAGGTCTTCCTGGTTACATCCTGTATAGGCACAGAGCTGCTTTATATAGGTTCTAGCTGGTCGTCCAGCCTTTGCTCGTCCATGTGAAGGGGTCCACCGGAGTACATCGCTTATGAGTTCGTCCTTACTAATCAAGCAGTGTTCTGCAAGTCTGGTTTGTCTAATTTGGATAGTTTTCGTGATGGGTGGTTGGTGTCCGTATAGCTACTGCTTTGTAGGGTTTTGCCTCCAGGACATGTTCAATATAGCTCGCAGCATTCTTGTTATGGTCCATGTGGTGTATCCATGTAGTAGTATCGACACGATTGTGCATAAAATATTAGTATCAGATAGGAATATTTAATACCATATTATAGTGCAAATTTCTTGCATTTGATAAGAATTCTAAGCTTTATATAATTGTGTTGTAAGCAAATGATTATAGGCCAATTAAAAAAAAGTGTCATTAAAATAGTTGTAACCCAAGAAAAGCTTACTGAATATGAAATAACTAAAACGGAGGTTGGAAATGATATGGACATTTTTATAACATTAATAAAATACAACACTTCCCAGCGGTGTGATAAAAATAAACTGCTGCTAGTGATGACAACTTAACACACTTGCTCCTCCTCACAATAGTGTCCAACATATTAATGAGTAATAGGATATAGCCATAAGTGTTCATAGTTAGTTTATAACAAAAATACAATGAAAGACTGAAAATAAAATTATGGTTGGTTGGTTGATTTTCTTTACGGCATATCAACTCTTTTCGAGTCATTTAGTTTATTATAAGTATAGTTTTTGTTTACAAACTTTTAATGTAAAAAAAAGGTCTGTTAAATGTCAAAGCAGTTCTATTTCAAACAATTCAGTTTAGCATTAGTGCACAGTTTAGTTCTATTAAAAACAGCTCTGTTTCAAACAGTTCATTTTAGCATAAGTACGCAGTTTACATGTCAAAACAATCCTATTTCAAACAATTCAGTTTAGCATAAGTACATAGTTTAGTTCTATTTGACCCATAGATAGGACTCTATTTGGTGCTACCACTCAGAGCCAGAGTGGATCTGGGAGCGAAAGCAACGAAGGGGTACTCTACATTCTCCAAAGCTGCAGCGTAATGAAACCTCACCATCTGATTGTTTAGTGTCATATCCTCGACAGTCGTTGGAGGGTGTCTTACCTCTCTGCAGAGAATCAGTCGGTGTTTTCTACAGCCCCGGCCGACTGGGAAATAAAACTATGATTACAATCAAATGTTTAAAACTGAATCAAATTTCCGCATTGAATGATCCATAAGGAATTGATATGCCATTAAACGAATCAAACAAACCAGACCAATCTCTCATTGCTGGAGGGTTTTCTGTGCTACTTTTTAATCATAGTTTGTCTTTTATTAGCTGATGCGTATTTTCTTGCTAATTTAGAAATGTCTTCTGATTTTTTCTTTTGACTAAACAGCTCTTTTTTTAAAATGGCCAATTGTAGATAAGAAAAGAAAATTGCTATAATTTTATATATTTTTTGCTATTTCTTATCAACGAAAAAATAAAGATAAATAAATAGAAATAATAAAAATAAAATTCATTTACATAGACAAATTGGAAACATTACCGTGTCAGTTGAATTATTTGATGGTAATGGAACTTTCACCTCATTAGATATTAAACAATTATAAATAACAACGTTACACACACACACACACACACACACACACACACACACACACACACACACACACACACACAATATTAACTTTATAGTTAATATATTTTCAAATCAAATATATTTTTCTTAACTATTAAGTTACAACCTTATTGTTAGTATCAATCTTATAGTTAGAACTTAATATTTCGTTTGGATGTATAACGTTCCAGTAGAAACAGAGTATAATCTATCTATCTATCTATCTATCTATCTATCTATCACCAATGTTGCACTTAGTGAGTATCGAACTTAAGACGGCTTACCCGAATTTAGTAACCATTTCACGAAGTACAGTTCCCTAAAAATCTTTTCGCAATTTCTGGAACCCGTTCATGATATCGAAACATACGAGATGCATACGATAAGTTTCCAAACTTTTTTCGTATGGGCACTTTTATTGATAGTACACACATGAAACTCTAGTCCCCTTCGAAGTAATCTCCTCCGGCTGCAATACACTTGTTGCATCGTTCCAAAAACCTCTGGAAAGCCCTATGGAAGTCCTCTTGTGTGAACGTGTCAATGACCTTCGTCACAGCCTCTTTCATCTCCTCAATTGTCTCCTAACGAACGACAGCCTCTGAGCTTAGAGAATAACCAAAAGTCACAGGGAGCAAGGTCTGGACTATACGGAGGCAGAGGAAGTGTCTTGATGCCCATTTTGGTCAAATAGTCTGTGACAAAGATGGAGTTGTGGACTGGTGCATTATCCTGTTGGAAATGCCACTGACCCGATTTGAAGAGTGCTGGCCTCTTCCGACGGAATCTCTTCCTGAACTCCCTCCCTTAAAACCTCAACATAGTAACCCTAACACCAACGCTTTAGCCAATCAACTCTGGTGTATTGACTCCTTTACTCCTCCCACACCTCTCATCATCCCTCACAGACTCTCTGCCTTCCTTGAATCTCTTATGCCACTCAAAAACTGATGCACAATTCATGCAAGATGCTCTAAAAGCAGTCTGAAGCATTCCATACGTTTCTGTGGCATTTTTTCCAAGTTTAAAACAAAATTTATTGCATATCGTTCTTCTAAAGTGTCAGATTGTATTTTTGAAATTCACCAGCTGTAACAATCAGGTTTTAGTATGGTGTATTCCAATTGCTGCTGTAGCTGTTCCTTTTAAGCTGTAATCATAAAAATTGGTCAGTCATCTCATAAGATATATAGCAATAACAGAGTGAATTTTCAAGAGTCTATGACAATTTTAAATGCCCATATGAAAAAGGTCTGGAAACTTATTGTATGCACCTCGTAACTCCCTTGAATAATGGGCTTAGAATAAGCTGACTGTGTTACCAACAGAGGGTAAAGACCCCCTACCAAAGAAAAGGCTTCCCAGATATGACACTTTACTGGATCTGGTATTAACTCTCTAGTTGTGGAGATCTAGAGAATTTAGTGAACCTCTTTATTGACATTATAGCTGGGTTAGAGTGGCAGTGACTCTTATTTGCCTAGTTGGCTGGGGCTGTTGAATACACCGTCTACTTTTCTGCTGAGACGTACCCCCCCCCAACGATTGTCCAGAATATGACACAAAGCAATCTGATGGTTAAGTTCCACGATGCTGGAGCTTTGGGGAATGCAGAATACCCCTTCATTGCAATAGTTCCGAGGCCTATTCTGGCCCGGAGTGTTAACACCTGATAGGCTCCTATTTATGGGTCAAATAGAACTAAACTGTGTACTTATGCTAAACTGAATTGCTTGAAATAGGACTGTTTTGACACCTTAACTGCAAATTTATTCAAAACTGTATTGTTTGAAATAGAACTGTTTTGACATTTAACTTTGTGTAAACAAAACCTATACTTATACTAAACTGAATTGTTTGAATTAGAACGGTTTGCCTAAACTGAATAAATTGAAATAGAAATGTTTCAGACAATTAAGCTGTGTACTTATGTTAAACTGATGTTTTATAGATAGAACTGTTTATTTGTATAAAAGTGGATTTGGCATTAAACAACCTACAAAGGTTGATATGCCATAAAAACCCCCAAAATAAACAAAGAAGTACCTTTTATTTAGAGTTCCATCTATGGGTCAAATAAATCTGTTAAAAATAGTCCGTATTCCATAGGACCGTATGAAAAAAAACCCAACTATATACAAAATGTTAACATGGTCTTGCAATGAACGAGATTTCCCGACCTCTACATGTAAAATGACCCCAGATAGTTTGACATACCGTTATAATCAATCAATCAGTCCACTGAATAAGACTACGGTACCAACTTGATTAAATTGCTAGCGAACTATTGTTAGTGAGTTAGATTCTCACTAGGTGCAACCACTCTGCTACAGTGTAAACCTGAGAGTAATGGCAAGGAAGTGATGCCTCAAAACTTCTTAAAGCTCCGGAACTGGGGACTCACCACCGAATATTGTCGAATATTTTAACCCAGACACATGTGCAAACATGAGTACAGGTGTTTACGCGCGCACAGAGCGGACGTGTCATTCAGAGATGTCACAATAGAAACCCCAGATAGGAAATGTGACCGCGAGATGTGAATGACGTCATGCACTCGGAAGCGTGCGCGGAGGATTTGGGGGATTTGAAAAAAAATGAGTCAGTTGAGTTCCTGCCTGGGAAGAAGAAGGTTGACTTTCGGAGCTCGCCGAGGTCTTGTGGCGGGTGCCGCACGTGGTTTGGGGCAGATGGAAAAGTCAGCATAGAAATATGGTATCCTTATGTCGAAAAACCTTTAAAGTCAAAGGTAATAAAAAGTTTCGTACCTGAATTAAGAAGTCGTAAGTGCTTTTCGTGTGTCGGGATTCCTATGTTATCTATGTGCATTATGGACATTATGAACGTTTCGCGTACCGGTATGAATATGTCTATTTCATATATTCATGTATGGCTATGTAACATATTGTTAGTGAGTTAGATTCTCACTAGGTGCAACCACTCTGCTTCAGTGTTAACCTGAGAGTAATAACAAAGAAGCGATGCCTCAAAACTTCTTAAAGCTCCGAAACTGGAGACTCACCACCGAATATTGTCGAATATTTTAACGGCCCAGCGGTTAGAGTGTTCGCCAATGGCCCGGGAGACCTGGGTTCAATCCCAGGTCGAGTCATACCAAAGACTTTAAAAATGGAACTTGATACCACCTTGCTTAACACTCAGCATTATAAGGTACGGTTCAAGGGTAAAGTGGAGCAATCCAGGGAATGGAGTAGCGCCCTCCCCTACACCTTGGTGTAGTAGCTATCGAAAAGGGAGCCTTCGGGTCACCCTCGACTATGGTCGCTAACTTTACTTACTTTACGTTCAATTGGTAATATTCACTTTGGTTGTCAACAAAAGCAATTCTATTACAAATGAATGTGGCATGTTCGTCTTGAACGAGTAAAATATTTCCAGTTCATTTTAAAATAAAAAACGAAAGCAACAGAAATGGTTTGTTAATTTCTTTCGAAGCGTTCGATTAAGTACTTATTACATTGATATATAAGTTGCATCAAAAGCAATAAAAGTTTTTCCGTGTCCAATTATTTGTTAATATTGAAAAATTACGTCCATTCTTTAAAAAAAATGAGGATTATATTCTTTTTATATTACAAGAAGATTAATTTGTCTGCATGAAGTTCTGAGCGGAAATTATTATCTAAAGAAGTAGATATGAACCACGGCGTTAATATCTAAAAGCGACGATTAAAAAGAGACTTTACAAAAAGCAATCAAAAACAAAACGGTTAATAATTGGATGTTAATAAAAATTTCGGTACTTATGTAATAATAAATGACGAAATATTCCTTAAAAAAAGTTTTCACTCGAAATTCTGGAGCAAACATGTCTTCATACATACATACATACATACATACGTACGTATATATATATATATATATATATATATATATATATGTGTGTGTGTGTGTGTGTGTGTGTGTGTGTGTGTGTGTAAACTTAATTTTTATTTTAATTAATAAAGTTATCAGAGAATGAGTTTTACATCTACTTAATAGATAATTCCATGGAGAAGTACATTTTGCTTTAATTAAAAAAAAATTAACTTATTTAGCTTAGTTTTGTCACATTCTTAGAAGTATGGTGGCACCAAGAACGAATCTGTCTAAGGGTAAAAATTCAAACCTTTACCGCTGGTTGATCAGTCTGTGGTAAAAATGAAATTGTATTTTTGCCCTGACGTATAAGTCTCCTCAGAGTTTTGTTGAGATTTTTTCAGGATTAAAATGTCAACTTATACGCCGCAGTTCGTAGGCGCACAAAGTTCTTGGGGATTTTTTAGGATATAAAGGGTATAAGATTAGACATGTTTGGGTAGGGAAGAAGATCAACTGAGAATTGTGCAAGAAACTGAAATTTGACCATACGAACAAGTGATATATGCACAACCTCGAACCCATCCTGGAGAAGGAGATGCAGAAAGTTCTCTGGGATTTTGAGAGACAAACAGATTACCTAATCTCTACTAAATGATCAGACCTAGAGAGATTGTCAACAAAAATAAAATAGAGAACCTGCAGAATAGTGGACTTTGCCATTTATACGGAATCACGAGTGATTATTCTAGTGCTATTAGTAACTACTAATAATATATAGTGATATAACTCTGAATTTATTGTATTGGGGTTTAGAGGCGCTTGTAACATTAAAATCTAACCACACACACACACACACACACACGCACATATATATATATATATATATATATATATATATATATATATATATATATATATATATATATATATATATATATATCGTCGTAGGAAATGGACAAAGCGGACGGATTTCAACCATTATACGAGTATACGAGGCTGTTTACATTTCAAGTAATGTTAACACCCATGGGAAAGCTATTCATCCAACTATTGTCCCTCCAGCTATTGGTTTAATAGTACCACTAATATTCTTTTATAAGAATGGTTTTAGCATTGAATAACCAACGAGGTTTGATATGCCGTTGAACAAAGTAATCGAATTTTAATAGTACGGCCGACTGGGCTCTTAAACCTTGGTATTGCAATCAGCTTTGGAGATAGAAAACTGCTAATTCAAACTCAAGTAAAAAACTGATTTGGTGTCGTATTTTGCTCGTGGGGAGAGGCTGGGTATATATATATTTATTAATACAAATTTCGTTGAATAGACATTTTCCGTCTACATATTTTCTTCTGGATCTGTTCATATTGCCGTATTGCTTTTATTCTATTCGGCGGGAATTGATGGATGTATTTTCCATAATTGTATATATCCCTAGTACTTCTGCCCGACTTTGGGTCATCGTCAGGGGAGGATCTATTACAAAAGAGATGTAACTTTTGTTTTTGTATTACTACTATGTAAGTGCGTCTTTACCGTTGGAGTGTATTGCGTCTGCTTTTGAATGGGTTTCTATCAATAGTGTCAGTAGCTAAAGACATTTAAGTACATTAGTGAAATTAAAAGTGAATGCCCTTTCAGATATAAAAAAATGCAATTATTAATAATCTGATATCCCGTGTCAAACTGATCTCCTTCTCCAAAAAAATATTTTATAAAGTGCTAGAAAACATAATACAGGCTTTCATCAATAATGGGTTTTGTAACTATATTGTTGATGAACAAATTAAACGTATGATTAAAAATGTTAACCAACAAAATAAATACTGTACTACTCCACCCAGTCAACAAACATACCAAACTTTTTTACCGTAACCAAATTCACTACAATTATTCATCAGATGAGAAAATATTAAAAACTTTGATTCATACTCCCCACTGATCCTAATCAAGAGATAAAACTTATTATATATTATAATAAATCTAAAACCTCCAACTTTGTCATCAGTAATAATTTCTCTCTCATGATTGGAGTTTTACAAAAACCAACGTTATATATCAATTTAAATGTCCTTTAGGAAATTGTATCTCTGATAATGAGAATATATTTGTTGGTTTAACCTCAACTACCCAATCGAGGAGACTTAAAATGCACCTTTCTGATACAAGTTCAACAGCTCAGCATTTAAAAAACATTCATGCCCAACAACAGAATTATGAAAAATTCTCACCGACAACACAACAATAGTCATCATCATCATCATATCGCGCTGGTAGCACGGATATCCCTGACCCTCTCTCGCCACTCCTCCCTATCGTTCATCACCCTAGGTAGGTCTTCAGGACAACATCCTGTATCCTCACATAGCTGCTGAATGTACGTTCGAGCTGGTCGTCCTGCTTTTGCGCGGCCATGTGTGGGGATCCATAAGAGTACATCTCTTATGAGTTCATCTCTGCTTCTCCAGCAGTGTCCTGCATGTCTGGTTCGTCTAACTTGAATAGTTTTCGTGATAGGGGGCAGGTGGCCGTACAGTTGGTGTCTTGTGGGGTGTTGCTGCCAGGACTTGTTCAGGATTGCACGCAGCATTCTTGTGTAATTGCCATCTAGCTTCTTCTCCAGTCGTTTTGTTAGCGTCCATGTAGTGCAGTATCGATGTGACCGCTGCCTGGAAGAAACTGCGTTTCATTTTATCGGTTAGGTCTGATTTCCATATAATCGATAGCCTATTGATAGCTGTCCATGCTCTCGTTAACCTCGTTTCGATGTCCTTTTCGGTTGATTCGACACTGCTTCCTAGGTACGTGAATTTGTCTACTAGTTTAAGTGGGGTTCCTTCTAGAGTGGAGATGCCCCCCGTTTGGTTATAGCACATATATTCTGTTTTGTGTGCATTAACATAGAGGCCTATGCTTGCTGCTGCTCGTTCCAAACTATGCAGAAGTGTTTCGGCTTGGTCAGGTGTATTTGCCAGTATCGCTATGTCATCGGCGTAGTCGGCATCGGTAATTGTTGTTTCGGAGTATCTTCTGCTTCTTTTCTTCGTCAGTTCGAAGCCATTCTCTTTGATTTTGTCAATCGATGTTCTAAGTACGTAGTCTAGACAAATGATAAAGAGGTACGGAGCCAGCGTGTCCCCTTGTAGTACTCCTGCTACAATGTCAAAGTATTCTGTGTCTCCATCCGGTGATCGTACTTTTACTTTAGTGTTTCTATAGAGAATCGTTATTGCCGCTACTGTTTCTTTAGGTATGCCGTACGCTAGTAGGATTTGTTCCATCTTTCCTCTGTGAATGGAGTCGAAAGCTTGGTAAAGTCGACAAATATTAATGTCGCTTGTAGGTTCTTTGCCCGTACACCTTCAAGGATTCTGCGGATGGTTAATATTTGTGAGGTCGTGGATCTATTTCTTCGGAAGCCATTTTGGTTTTTTCTAAGTATGTTGTCGATTTTGGGTTCTATTCGGTTTCGTAGTAGGGCATTGTAGATTTTGGCAGCTATGGATGTAAGTGTTATGCCTCGGTAGTTTTTGGCTAATCCGAGGTCCCCCTTTTTAGGGAAGGGGAGTATGCATCCCTTCATCCATCTATCTATCGGATTTTGATTGTATACTGCGTTGCAGTGTCGGAGCAGTATGTCGTCGAATTGTCTGGTCTTCCATACTTCCGGGGGAATTTCGTCCAGCCCTGCAGCTTTCCTATTTTTAATTTTTCTGAGAACCGAGTCGAGTTCTTCTTGTGTGAACGGTCCTAGTTTAATGTCTAATTGTTTGCTAATTATTCTGGTGATTGGTTCATGCGTTATTTTTGGTGGGTTTCCAAGTAAGTTTTCAAAGTGCTGTTTCCACAGTTTTATTCTTTCTTGTTGGTTTGCTGTTTTAAGTTTTGCTTTGGCTGTGTTCTTTCTTCTGCTCACTTCGTTTATTGTTTGCCAGGCTATTCTAGATAGTCTATCTTCCACCGAGTCTCTAATCTTATCTATCTGATTTTGAATGTATTCTGTCTGTTCCTTTATATATATGCCTGCTAATTGATATTGTGCCGCTTTTAGTTTTAAGGCATTTGTGTTTGTTGGGTTTTTTCGATAGTTTTTGGAGGCTTTTTTCACTAGTGCACGTTTTTCTCTCACCGCTAAAGTTTCCCATGGGACTCTATATTTAGTTTTAAGTTTTGTTGGAATGCATTTTGCTGCTGCCTCGAGGTGTGCATTGACGAAATTTTCGTATTCGTCGTTTGGTGTACTTTTTTCCGTCTTTTCTTGTAGTGTTTCGAATCTGTTTCTTAATTCTAATACGTATTTATCTCTTATATCTTTGTTGTTTAATAGGGCCCAGTCATAGTGTTTGGTGGTCGCTGTTCGTTTGTCGTTTTTTCGTAGGCTTAACCGTATTTTCGCCGTGACTATTCGGTGATCGGTGGACACACCCTCAAAAGAGGAGTATGCCTCGCAATTCAGTGCACTATTTTTCCATTTCTTGTTTATAAGGACGTAGTCTATCTGAGTTTAGTATTGTTTGCGTACGTGTATGTCCATAGTTTGCCCTCTCTTTTTTGGTAGTTTGTATTGAGGCATGCTAATCTATTTTCTATCATGAAATCTGTTAGATGTTGCCCATTCCTATTTGACGTGTTGTGGAGTCTGTATTTGTTGTTTCCGTTTTTCCCAATTTGGGCATTCATGTCTCCGCCAATGACTAACATGTTGTGTTTCGGGATGCTACGCACTAATGAGGATAACTCATCGTAGAAGGTGACTAGTTCAGTTTCTTTACTAACATTGGTGGGGCTGTAGCATGAGATAATTGTTGCTCTGGGGTTTCCGTTAAATGTAGCTGCCATCATTCTAGGTTGTATTTTCTCAACGTTATTAAGCGTTTTTAATGCTCTAGGTCCTATAAGTAATTCTGCCCCTCCTACTGCGTCGTTGACAGAGTTTTTCCATGCGGATACAGTGGCGAGCGACCAGCCATTGCCAGTTTTGTGATATTTGATATCTTCGGTGTGCGTGTATCTGTGTTCTTGTATGCATATTATGTCTATCTTATGTTCTTCGGCCGATGCGATTAGCTCTGGGAGTTGTCCTATTCTATTTAAGGTTCTTACGTTAAATGTGGCTATTTGTAGTGTTTGCTTTCATTTTAGTAGTTTTGATTGTTTGAGCTCTGTAGCTGATTTTTCGAACACTGAAGCCAGGGCTCCAACCTCAGCAGGACGCGCTCCTTTTTTACCCGCGCGAAGAGCGATGCGGTTTGTGCATGTGGTTTGAGTGTGGGTCATGGTTATCTTTCGATGGCTGTTTTATTCTCTTCTATAGAAGCCACTCTTATAGAGGAGCAGCAGTAGTTCCCCGATCCAACTAACGATCCTGAGCGTAAAGTCGTCAAACTCACGTCCAGGACCCGTTTAGGTATTGAGTTTGGTCGTCCATGGGTTTATTCAAATACCTTTACGTACATCATGCTGCTTCCCATGTGTACGCAAAAAAAAAAAAAAAAAAGGTGGGGGGTAATTTAGGTTTAAGTTTTAAGTTTTAACTTAGTTAAAGTCCAAGATTAAGGTACTTTCGTATGACTTTCACTGGTACTGATTTTGCTTTTTTTTTGTGCAGTATTGGGACTTTTCCTAGGCTTTTTATTTATTTATTTATCTATTTATTTTTTTTTACTACAGTTGGGAACCTAGCAGGCTTCAGGAATTATAGAGCTTAAAAAAAATTTTTTTTCTTCCTTTCTTTTTTTTGGGGGGTGGGTGTAGTAGCATTAGGTGTTTTAGGCTTTTTCTTTTTCTTCTAAACTACTGTTAGGGCTTTCTTTACGAATTTTTAAATTATATTATAGAAGAGATTCAAAAACATTCTGCCTTGTTCGCTGACATTTGGAAAGACTAATATCAATTTGGCTTTATAGTAGAGTAAGCGTGTCTTTACATTTAAAACGCATAGTTTAAGCATTATTTCACAAACAGAATACAGCATAACATTTTGTAAAATTCGGCATTTTAAACTGATAGGACTTAAAGACATACTGACCAATATTGATATATTCCAGTTGGCTCCTGAGTTCAAATGCTTCTTCTTCGTTTTTGACTTTTATTTACTACTGAAATTTTAGGTAGCTTTGGAGGCGGTCTACTGGGGGGGGGGAATTCATTTCATTTTTTTTTTCTTTTTTTCGAAGCACAGCATATTAGAAACATGCAACCGACACTTAACGAATTAATATTCAAACCAGTGCTAAAGTACTTAAATGTCTTTAGCTACTGACACTATTAACAGAAACCCATTTAAAAGCAAACGCTATACACTCCAACGATAAAGACGCTCTTACATGGTAGTAATGCAAAAACAAAAATTATATCACTTTTGTAATAATATCCTTCCCTGATGATGACCCAAAGTCAGGCAGAAGTACTAGGGATATATACAATTATGGAAAATACATCAATCGATTCCCGCCGAATAGGATAAAAGCAATACGGCAATACGAACAGATCCAGAAGAAAATATGTAGACAGAAAATGTCTTTTATGTTCAACGAAATTTGTATTAAGTAAGAAATGCTGCCAATATATATATATATATATATATATATATATATATATATATATATATATATGAAAATTTAAATTGTTAAAAAGAAGTTAAAAAGTTCGAAAGAAGACATAAATTGGATTGAAAGTAGAAAATATTTCAAACAGAAAAATGACATTTTGAAGATATATATATATATATATAGATAGATAGATAGATTGATAGAGAGAGAGAGAGAGAGAGAGAGAGAGAGAGAGTCTTAGAAAAATAGTTAAAAGAAGAAAAATGACTGAGAAAATTGCTGTGCGCCTCGCCTTGTGTCTATCATCCAATGAAAGACATAAAATTGCATTGACGGCTGAAGAATCGAGGACTAAGTCTACTCTGTACCGAATGAACGTCTGAACAACCAATCCTACTGTTGCTAAATTTTGCTAAGCTTAAAATCAGCTGGAATTGGGTCAATCGCACACACACGCACACACACACACACACACACACATATATATATATATATATAAAGTACGTTCAACAAAGAAGTGAGATTTCCATAAATGTAAACCCAGAAATTGTTTCAAAGTAAAAATTAGTTTCATCTCATAGAAATATTTCTTTTGGTGCTATTTAAAACGGCGGCAACTCATAGAGCGTTCTCCAGGTTTGAACAGAAGTCTGTCATCAAAAGTTTGATGGCTGATGAGTACAAACCATGAGAAATTTATAGAAGAATGCGTGATGCGTATGAAGAAGCGTGTTTTAGAGACAAACATGTCGAAAAGATAGTCCATGAACTGTAAACATATTGACTGTTAGGGTCCCATCTCTGTGTCGAATATAACTTTCATATATAATTCCAAAAGGGGTGCATTTATAATAAACTGAATTGAATCTGATTAGGAGGCACTAGTTTTGGAGATATTGGCAGTGTGAGGTAATTCTTCATTACCGTTACTCCCAATCAACCGGGTGTCGTCTTACCTGTTAGGGTAAAATAGATCTGCATAGATTTTTTTTCGATAGGACTCTGTGCAAACAAAATAATTCTTAAACAACCACCCACACACATACACACACACACATACACACACACATATATATATAGTTATATTGCTTCCTACATTTATAAAAAAAAGTGTGTTTCTATCAATGATAAAGTAAAGGAAGATCTGGCTTTGGATTGCAGAGTTTCTCGTTTATTCTATCATCAGATTAAGTAACCTTGATGATTGCATAAGCAAGAGACGGAGATTCACAAAGTGCAGTTGATGCCGTTTCAATGAAATACAGACCCTGATCTCTCTATCTCTCTCCCCCCTCTACCTCTCTCTCTCTCTATATATATATATACAGGAAGAGAGGAACACACTGTGCGAGGCAGGAATGGTTGAATATTTTATAATATTGTATATATATATATATATATATATATATATATATATATATATATATATATATATATATATATATACGGTTTTGATTTCTTTATTTTGTGGCATATCAACTCTAGTAGGGTTTAAAGCTGGTTTTAAATAAATACTTGGTTTTGTTTTAAATGAACCCAAGTTTTGAAATGCCGATAAATATATGTTTTGCTTTTATCATAGAAAATTTGACGCGTTATTAATTGTATCCCACATCAACATGTATTCTTGAGAATTTTCACCGGTACAGCTGATATGCATATGTATGTGACGAACAGTGTGCAATAAACGGTTGAGAAGAAAAAAATATCCAGCTTCCGAAATTAGTAGACCAGTTTGCATGCCTCGGTAGCAATATATCATCTACTGAAAGCGAAGTCTATATACACCTAGATAAGGTATGAGTTTCTATTCATAGGGTAACGATTTCATAGATTTCTGATCTCTCTGACAGGAATTCTTTTCAGCAATAGCCGTTTCAGCTGTACTGTGTGGTTGTCATTTCTCTATTGCTTTCGGATGATGTTCGATCCTTCTTTACCGGTCCACGTTGTCCGAGATTCTTCTCGGTCGCTCTGTTCTTCGCTGGGAATAATAACCAGGAAATCCTTATTTTTACTTCTTCATACACATTGTTTATTCTCTTCAGACATTTTTATACATAACCAGTTGTTTGATAAATCAAGAACCAGTCCTGGAGCATTGATGGAAATTATCACAACACAATTTCTGCTGGTCTCAAGATTTTGGTTCCTCTGTGTGAATTCAAGTTAACTTTAAATCTAATTACTAACTTTCATGATTTGAAGTCAAATGATTTGGCTCCCCAATGAAATCCTGACCATAGGGGTCACTACTCATCAGTCAACAATGGCCTCAACTAGCAACAGCGATCCCACTTTTGTGTAGAACCGTTTTTATAGAGGAGTTCGTGGCGTAATAGCTACTATCATAAGGAATGGACACGGCGATCCAAGTTCAAATTAGGGTGTGTCCTCGTGGTGTAATGGTTGAAGCGATGGAGTGCGAAATCTTAGTAACCGAGTTCGTACTCTAATCGCCCTATTACGTTCACTTTCGGATAAATACCCTAAGGAAAGGTATGAACCCCCTTATCCTCCCAGCAATGGGTTAAATAGTACCACTACTGTTTTTCAAGGAGAATGACTTTGGCATCAAATAACCTACAAAGGTTGATATGCCATTAAACAAAGAAACCAAACCAAGTTCAAATCCTAGACGAGACTATTTGTAGTTCACATGGCGCTAATACCCTTAGGAAAGGTGTGAATCTACTTGTTCTTCCTCCAGCTATGGGTAAATAGTTGGGGAGATTCAATATTGGTAAGGCATTCGGTCCAGGAGAAAAAAAAACTAAGGATGTTAAACTCCACTAAAAAAATTAACCTTGCCTCGCATCCTGCGCGTGCGGAGGGGTGGGTAAATATAAATAATAGTTTAATTTTTTTTAAAATATTCTATACTGCGTGCAAAATAAAAAAAATTCAGTCTGTATATTATTTATCACACAGCTTGATATACATCAAAAACTTCTTAACCTACGACAGTTCATTTGATTTTACGTAAATATTTTTTAAATTGAATTTGCATTTCAACGACAATACAGTTCATTGACAATAATAGCATTGATATTTATGAATCTTGTCCAAGTCTGACACAAAGGCGTTAGGTTAATTACAGCATTTATTCTTACTAGTTGGAAATCTTTTTAAGAACTGAGCAGAGATATCACCGTCTAATTAAAATCTCAGATATAACAACATTTCTCAATTTAATTTTACACGATAATCTCACTGAACAACCATAAAACAAAATTTGAAAAATTACAAAGCAGGTGTATTCACTTTGTTTTCAAATTAGATATTATTAACTTTGTGACTTTTTAAAGAATAGAAATATTTTAAATATTTCTGAGAGAAGATTGGTTCACCGTTTCGCTAAAATGTTTTATTAAAAAAAGAAGTTTGCTGCTTTTAATTTGTCTAGCCATGATAAACTCCATAATGAATTCCACGAACTCGTGATAAACTCCATGGTTACTCCATAATAAATAGGTATGATATGGATGCACGTTTTGCTGAAACCAAAGAATGTGACATATTTTACTTATAAAGGTGAGAGGCTTAACCCCCAGTAATGGGTACAAAAGAGGCAGGCTGGGTTCTTTAACCCTGGGAGGACGATCAAAATTGAAAAGGAATAAAACAATAAATAAAATATCATCATCATTATCTTGTGTCATCAGCACGGATATCCCTGACCATCTCTCGCCACCCCCCTATCGTTCATAGCTTCCGGTAGGTCCTCACAGAGCTGCTGTATGTAGGTTCGAGCTGGTCAACCTGTTTTTGCACGGCCATGTGAAGGGGTCCATTGGATAACATCACTTATGAACTCGTCCCTACTTCTATAGCAGTGTCCTTCATCTCTGGTTTGTCTAGCTTGGATAATTTTCGTGATGGATGGTAGGTGGCCGTATAGCTGCTGCTTTGTCGGGTGTTGCCTCCAGGACTTGTTCAATATTGTTTGCAGCATTCTTGTGTTGTTGCCGTCAAGCTTTTTCTCCAGCCGTTTAGTTAGCGTCCATGTAGTGCATCCATATAGCAGTATCGACACGATCGCTGCTTGGAAGAAACTGTGTATGAATTTATCGGTCAGGTCTGACTTCCATATGCCCGATAGCCTATTGATAGCGGTCCATGCCTTTGTTAGTTGCGTGTCGATGTCCCTGTTGGTTGATGAGACATTGATTCCTAGGTAGTTGAACTTGTCTACTAGTTTCAGATAGGTACCGTTTAGTGTGGAAATGTCGCCTGTTTGATTAAAGCACATATATACCGTTTTGTGTGCATTGACATGGAGACCAATGCCTGCGGCGGCTCGTTCCAGACTATGCAGTAGGGTTTCTGCTTGGGCGGGTGCATTTGCCAGAAGCGCTATGTCATTGGTGTAGTCGGCGTCGGTAATTGTTTGTGCGGGGTACATTCTGCTTTTTTTTTGTCAGTTCGAAACCGTTTTCTTCGATTTTATCGATCGATGTTCTAAGCACGTAGTCTAGACAGATGGTAAAGTGATATGGGGCTAGTGTATCTCCTGGGAGTAGTCCTGCAAACATGTCGAAGTAGTCTGTCTCCGGATAACGTACTTTCACTCTGGTGTTTTTCTAGAGAATCATTATGGCTACGACGGTTTCTTTTGGTAGGCCGTATGCGAGAATAATTTGCTCCATTTTCCCTCGGTGAATGGAATCAAAGGCCTTTAAAGTCGACAAATTGTATTGTCGCCTGTAGGTTTTTGCCCGTACGCTTTCAAGGATTCTGTGGATAGATCGTGGATCTATTTCTCCGGAAGTCATTTTGGTTCTTCCTAAGAATGTTGTCATTTTAGGGTTCTATGCGGTTGCGTTGTTGGGCATTGTATATTTTGGCTGCTATGGATGTAAGTGTTATACCTCGGTAGTTCTATTTAAGTCCATAAAATGACACAAAACAGAACATTAAAAACCAAGCTTGGAAAGAAAAAGGCCCATGTGCCACCGAAGGGCAAGAATCAAAAACTGGTCAGTAAAATCATATTACCGTTCATTCTTTCTATTATCATTTAAAAGCATGAATGATTTTATTTTAAAAATTGAATTTCATTTGTAAAATCACTGCTGTGAAATATCTGAGTCTTAAATGTAAAGTAAATTTTACCGTAAATCAAAATTAATATTGAAGCTGGTCAAAGAAACTAACACTATTCGAACCCAGGAACCTAAGCACCCGTAAAATAGAATGCCTTTCAGAATGCTACGAAACAAAAAATATGAAGTACTTTATTGAATTTAAAAATATAGACGTGGCCTTTAAATAAGTTAAAACTTAATTATAAAAATCAGATCCCCCTCTAAACGCCTCTAACCTCGTCATATCCCCCCCCCCAAATCACGGAATCCATGGGAAGCAGCGTGGTGGACGTAAAGGCGAGCGGATAAAACCTCTGACGGCTCAATGCAATGCCTAACATGGCCCTGGGTGTATGAACCCTACGGATCTTCGGACTGGATCGATTAGTTCGATCGGGTAATTACTGCTGCTCATCTGTAAGGGTGGCTTCTGTAGATGAGAATAAAAACAGCCATTGAAAGATGACCATGACCCACAAATAAAATATAAGTTCATAAAAAATTGAAAGACTGAAGAACATAAGTCAGTAGGTCACTTTTGTTCATAAATTTATCTATCTTAACTTTTAGAGAAAATAATCCACATTTTGGGTAGGTGGTCTGATTTCCAATAAGACTAACATTGCCTCTTTGAGGTCATGACGTGGGAAAACCCCTAAATTCAAATCAACTTTACTGTGTCAAAAAACTTAGCTTGTGTCACATTCTGTTGGTGGAAGAGGGGTTGGGTAAATATATGATTTTACTTCGAAGAAAAAAGTTTATATAGCACCAGATAGATATACTGCCAGAAAGTATACAGGTCACTGAAGTTATCGTTTCAAAATTCCATTGATTGTGTCACGTCTCCTATTACTCACAATTAAGTAGTTCATTTTCTATAATATTCAAACTAACTAACTAACTATATATATATATATATATAATACCTAATATTTTGACCCCTTCTGTCCTCGCCTGTGAATTTAATTTATTTTTCTCACAAACGAACTGTAATTCCACATCTGCAGTTCTGCAACTTCAAGTATAGCATGTAAAAAGTCATCTGACGAGACGGAGAGTATAGTAATATTCTCGGCCGAAATAAATTTATTATGACAACTTAACCAGGTTTGAGTTTTCATCCGATTACACTATATACGCTGTAAATGTGAATTTTGATATATCCCTGCGAAGGAATAACAATAGCCATACATCGAGCACTCACATAGATTTATATGATATTCCTCATACATTCTATGGTTTGTTTTGTTTTGGTTTGGTTTGTTGGGTTTTATGGCATATCAACCTTTGTAGTTTATTTAACGCCAAATCCATTTTTACGTAAATAATCTGTTCTATTTAAAACAATTCAGTTTACCATCAGTACACAGTTTAATTGTCAAAAACATTTCCATTTCAAACTATTCAAGCAGTTATATGTAACAATTCAGTTAAGTGTAAATACAGTTTTAATGTCGAAAAACAGTTCTATTTGAAATAATTCAGTTAAGCATAGGCACGCAGTTTAAATGTAAGTACGGTTCAATTGTAAAAATGTTTCTATTTCAAGCTATTCAGTTTACTCAAACAATTCAGTTTAGCATGAGTATACTGTTAGTTCTATTTAACCCATAGATAGGGCCCTATCAGGTGATACCACTCTGGGCCAGAGTGGACCTGGGAGCGACGGCCAGGAAGGGGTACTCCGCATTCCCCAAAGCTCCAGCACTGCTGAAACCTCACTATCAGATTGCTTAGTGTCATATCCAGGACACTCGTTGGGGGGGTCTTACCCCTCTGCACAGGTGCAGTCAGTGTATTCTACAACATACATTCTATAAAAGAATAATCCACACCCACTCTCTTCGGACGTTGACTGGATATTATATATATATATATATATATATATATATATATATATATATATATATAACTGTGAATATAAACCTATTAATGGCAAATGGTGTCTGAGTTTTTACCACACCATGCACCAAATCTTTAATCGGTTAAAAAATTACCATTTCAGGTTGAACTATCAAAAAGGTTGAGTCGACTTTCCAGTTGAAGCACACATTCATATTCACAGCCCCTTTCACATTTGGTGTCTTGATGTTATGTTGAAATCGCGTTCTGTTTCTGACATCACGTATATTGACTAAAAAGTTTTGTGTAAAACAAATAACTGCACAAAAATGCTGCATTCTCCTCTGATATGCCATCAAGAGGACATATAAGGTACTGATGGATCTTAATAACATAAGATAGAAGGTGAGGACGCACAT
This sequence comes from Sepioteuthis lessoniana, assembly GCA_963585895.1. Lineage (NCBI taxonomy): Eukaryota > Metazoa > Mollusca > Cephalopoda > Myopsida > Loliginidae > Sepioteuthis > Sepioteuthis lessoniana. The sequence goes on along the minus strand of OY757918.1, from coordinate 45,033,680 downwards.
AAATAATTGCACAATACTAAAAAAAATCTTTGCAAAAAACAATACAAAAAATATAAATATGAATGTAAAAGGAATGCGATTCCTTTATACCATAGCCAGATACAGCTATGTGTGACACGTACATCGAATGTTCATAAAGCTAGAACATAGGAATCTCGAAACACGAAAAACACTTACGACTTCTTAGTTCAGGTACGAAACATTTTATTACCTTTGAGTTTAAAGGTTCTTCGACATAAGGTGAGAGATACATATTCTTTCTATTATGGCTTTTCTATCTCCCCCCCCATCTCGTGCGACACCCGCCCCAAAGGCCACTAGCCTGGCTTCGGTGAGCAAGCGAAAGTCAATCCTTCTCGTTCGGTGTCCAGTTCTCAACTCTACTAAATAACTGACTTTCTCAAAAATTCTCAAAATCCGCAGCGCGCTTCCGGTGCGTCCTTTACACTCCCTAGCCCCGTTTACCATCTTGGGTTATTGTGACATCTCTGAGTGACACGTCCGCTCCACCCACGCACGCGCGTGAACACCTGCGTTAATGTTGCACCTAAGTAACCCATGCACTGAGCCGAAATGTTCCCAGCCTAACTAAATCCAAAGGAATAAAACGCAATCCCTCGGCCATTATATTACACCTTGACCTCCAGGCATAAAAAAAAAACAAAAACAAACAAAAAAACAAAGACTTTTTGACATGCTATTAATGTCAGTTGGAAAAGCAGTAGTTATAGAAAAGGAAGAGGAACTCTCAAATTAGTTTGAATAACGAGAAGAGAGCCCCTTTCGTTTGACATCAGAATTTTTCTTCTCCTAGACTGGTTGCTGTTCAAAGTTAAAGAGTCAGCCTGACTTACTATTTACTCGAAACTGGAGGGTGAATAGTTGGACGCATACCTTTCCCCAGGGGGAAATGCAAACAGCCCTATCCTGAATTTGAAGTTAGGTCACCGGGTACACGTTCAACAGTGATAACCGTTACACCACGAGTGCCTCAATCAATCAATAAATCAATCAATCAAATCACATATTCATATTATTAAACTGAATGCCGAACTGAAAACAATTTTATTAAACAATGCAAACGTATGGCAAAAAAGCTTGACGAGAATTACACAAGGATGCTGCGAGCTGTATTGAACAAGTCCTGGAAGAAACACCCCACAAAACAGCAGCTGTATGGCCACCTAACACCCATCATGAAAACTATCCAAGTTAGACTTGAAGGACAGTGCTGGAGAAGTGTGGACAAATTCATAAGCGATATACTCCTGTTGACCCCTTCACATGGACGAGCAAAGGCAGGTCGGCCAGTTAGAACCTATAAACAGCAGCTCTGTGCCGATACAGGATGTAGCCTGGAAGACCTCCTGGGAGCGATAGACGATAGAGACGGGTCGTGAGAGGGGGTCAGGGAGATTCGTGCTAGCAGGACGGCATGATAATGAAGATTATGCATCAGTTAAGGCATGTTGCAGTTGGTTTAAAGGTCGGTCGGAAAGTATAGTAGGTATTTTGAAAACAAATTGAGACAAGAGAATGAGAGATGATCAAGAAAAAGGAATATAATTAAAATATGATTTTAAAAAATTAATTAGAAACAATAATAATATAATGAAAATAATGAGAAAAAGTTTGCGTTGGTGTCTATGTATAGTTGTATTGGCATCCAGTGAGAATTGACCTCACTAACAATTGTCTGGGAATCAATCTTGTTAATTATTAGACCTCGTAAGATACCCAGACCGGTTTCATAATTTTCTTTGCAGTTGACACTGACGACGTCCAGACATTTCTTCATAAAAAAAGCACTGAAATCATTGTTCTTATGATAAACATGAGACTACCAGCATCGCAAATCTGTATATTATCAGTTTTTGTTGTTTTGTTTTTAAAATATTTGGATTGGTTCGTTGGTTGGTTCCTTTTTTAGTGGCATATCAACCTCAACCTTCCTGGGTTATTTAATGACAAAGCCCTATTTGTAGAAATACAATCGTGGTGCTCCTTAACGAATACGAGTGGCATAAGGGAGTTCATGCATTTCCCTAAATTAATACAATCCGAAAGTGAACATAATAACGCAACTGGAGTTCGCACTCATAACAATATTGCAGTCCAGCACGTTTGCCATGACGTCATAGAGACTCCACCAACCAAATATTAAGTGCAGTAATGTGATTATAAAGAAAGAAAAACAACTTATTTTTTAGTTTAGCTGAAACTAAACATTCGATATCAAAATGTTTAATAATTAATTTCTTATCTGTTTTCTTTTTGGGAAAATTTTCAAGAATTATTAAATAATTTTCTCTCTGTCTGTTTGTCTTGCTTATCTGTCTCTCGATTGCTTCCCTCTCTCCCTTTATCTATCGATTGCTTAACTTTTCATTTCTACAATAGGAATTCATAGAGAAATGTCGCTTATAAGTTCGCCCTTACTTCTTCAACAGTACCCCGTATGTTTTGCTCATCCTATTTGGATGCTTTGTTTGATCAAAGGTCACTGGCTGTACAGCTGGTCATTTGTAGGGTGCTGCTTCCTGGATTTATCAAAAACAAAACGTATCATCTTTGCTTAGTTACCATTTAGCTTTTTCCCCAGGCGTTTCATCGAAATTGGTGGTGCTGCTGTTGAGATACTGACAAAAGAAAGACACGGGGAACACAGAAAGGTTGATTGAAAAGCATATATATTAAGGTAACAGAAATAAGTGAACCTGGTTAAACAGTAGTTTGTTGATAGGAAGTTGAGAATCTAGTGGGGTAGTGACTGCGTTTACTACGCAGATGGTAACACACGTGATTTTGTCACATTGATTTGGTTAACTCTGTCTAACGCTCTCGTTGACGTGTATTTATCGAGGAGGGCGAGTCCATTATGTAGGGAGTACAACTGCAACCATTACCCAAAGAAAATTGAGCCCAGACGGTTGGGTTTGTAGAATACACCAACTGCATCTCTGCAGAGGGTTGAGACTCCCGCCCTGAACAAGTGTCCTAGATATGTCACTAAACAATCTGATGGTGATGCTCTAGTAATGGTGGAGCTTTGGGCAATGTGGATTCTCCTTTAATGCCATCGCTCCCAGGTCCACTCTGACATAGAATGGTAGCACCTGATAGGATCCTATTTATGGGTCAACTCGAACTGAGTGCAAACAAATTACTTATGTTAAATTGAATTATCAGAAATAGAACTGTTTGACCATGTGTGTCAACAAATGAATGATGTTTAATTGAATTATTAGTGATTTATATGATTACTTGAAACCATGTAACTGTGTGCTAAAAATGAACGCAGGCTCGTTTAAAAATGTTAGCAACAAAAATGTGTTTACAAATCATATATATCTAATATATACGTATGAAGAGGATTTGGCATAAAATAACCTACAATGGTTGATATGCCATAAAACCAAACCAAACCAAACCAAACCAAATTATTAAAATAGAATAGTTTATTAAGCGTAGCTTAGTTTTTACAAGGCTAGAAGTAAGGAGCACCAAGTGAGAGTCTACCTCATTTTTCATGGTCTGCTAGCAGAGTCCGTTTTTACATCATGTCAGGTTTATCAATTTTTTTTCGGTTTTCTTTAGTTTTTGCTCTTGCTTAATTTTAACTTAATCAAAAGTCTCAATGAAAGCACCGATTCTCGAAGTTAAGCAGCCTACAGTCTGGTCATTACTAAATGAGTGACCTCTGAGGAACAGTAGATCTGATAAATAACTACGACCTATGTGCCAGCCTCAGCAAAGATTATTTAAAAAAAAAGATTTTACGGCATATCAACCTTATCGGTCATTAAATGCCGAATCAAGTTAAATAAAATAAGTCTAAAAAGAAATTCAAAGGAGAGGTCTTAGGAATTAATGATAAACTTTACATAATTAGTTGGTTATAGTTTGTTTTTATTAGGAGTTTATTTGCAAGGAATCATGATAAAAAAAATCTGTGAAGCACGTTGGGGGAAGGGATCAGTTTGTTAGAATATATCTAGTAAAGAAAGGGTTTATAGACGTAATTTGGTCTTATTGTAAATTTCTTTGGATTTTTGTGTATAACTTCAATGTTTTTAGAAATTATATCACATTATTTATTTCAGCGTTTTGGAACAGTTCCTTCATATTGTTTGTACGATAGAAGGTTTTTCTTATATGAGCTAGATCGGTACATTCGATGAGAATGTGCTTCACGGTGTATTTGGTCTGACATGCATAACACATTGGTTGTTGTTTTCCTTAGAGTAAATAAGAGTTAGTAAATAGCCGTAACTTTTTTTCAAATCAAGCTGTCCGACCAAACACTTGAAAGAAGAAGTATTTTGATCAAACTTTTTATATGATTCAACCTTTGAAACAAAACCAAATTTACATGATGAGGCAATTTTCGTACTGTTATAAAAGCAAATTAGTGAATTCCCCACCTGTGAACCTTCATGCTTTTAATCACTTGCACTGAGGAATAGAGTATTTGCCAATGGTCCGGGAGAACGGTGTTCAATCCTAGGTCGAGTCATACCAAAGACTCAAAAAATGGTACTTGATACCGCCTTGCTTAACATTCAGCATTATAAGGTACGGAGGTACCCGTGGTGTAATGGTTATCGTCGTAGGAAATGGACACGGCGACACGATTTCAAATCCTGGACGAGATTGATTGCATTTCACATAGAACTCATACCCTTGGGAAAGGTATGAATCCAATTATTCTCCCTCTAGCTATGGGTAAATAGTAGGGCAGACTGGGTTCTTCAGCCTTGGTGAGGCAACTAGTCTAGGAGAAGGAAAACTCTGAATTGAAACCTGTTAAACTCCGCTTAAAAATTGACCTTGTGTCATATCCTGCCCGAGCGGAGGGGCTCGGTAAATATAGGATAAGGTACGGATCTAGGGAAAAGTGGAACAATCCAGGGAACGGAGTAGTGCCCTTTCCTACACCTCAGTGTAGTAGCTATTGAAAAGGGTGCCTTTGAGTTACCCTCGACTAAGGTCGCCATCTTTACTTTTTACTTATAACTTAGATATTCTACTCGCTGTTCATTTAAAAGCTAAAAACTAGAACGCCATTTAAAAGTTAAAATGGATGCATAAGAGAATAAATAAAACAGTGTACTAGGAATCTTATAGACCTAATGCAATGGCCTTCAAAATAAAGAAGGGTCACACAACTTGCTAAGTCTTACTCACTTTGATTGTTTTTTTTTTTCCGTCCTAATATATATTAAATGAAGCATATGGAAAAAGTCGAATACTCCAGAATGCTTTGATAGTAGATGCAACCTGTGCCTGGAAGAAAAAATACAAATTATGCTATACCCAGACTCTGAAAAATTATTAAATCACAGATGGGATTTAATAGCTAGACATAGGAATAAATTTAAGCTATAGACAAATCTCATAGATGATGTTTAACTAAATGTAAAAATAGGATTAAATTGAGATTTGAGGTGAAATGAATAAAATAAAATAAAACGGGAAGCCACCACGTGAAGTGGACCCCTCTTCAACAGCCTGGCTGTATTAATTATATCCATTGGATCTGAATAAGTCCTGTTATTTTTAGTGTTATTGATTTATATCAATACTCATAACAGGATGGAAATAAATCATAATTGTAATCTGACCGGTTTTTGTTTTTCTAAAAGGAATTATTGTTCTGTGATGTCAGTTACATTGAACTCTTTACCAGGAAAATTTAAATATTCATAGTTGAATGATTTTATCATCCTGACGGAATTATTCCCGACTCAGGTTTAACTGGACTAAATAACACACACACACACACACACACACACACACACACACACACACACACACACACACACACACACACACACACACACACACACACACACACACATATATATATATATATATATATATATTAAAATAAGTAGGTCCACGAAGAGATTTGTATTTTTTATTGGATTTATTTATCTATTTTGTTCTTACATACATGTAAATTTCCAGCTTGATGCATTCGTCAGGGAACATGTATGGCAAAAGGCCTTGATAATGGGTATTCAATGAGCCTTGAACTCACTAATATTTGCAGTTTAAATGGTTTTCGGTTGGCTATGGGTTTTTATACAAGTCACTCCTCTCTTTTTCTTAAAGTGTGTTTACCTTAGTCTACTTTACCCCTTATTTGCTTTTGATATTTGATACGTTGTGTGCGTGTTTGAGTGGTTTCGGATTTCACTTAAAGTTTTTTTTTTCTGTATATGTGTGAATGTGTGTCTTGAGAATTTCCCTTTGTGTGTGTGCGTGGTAGTGTGGTTTGACTGGTAGTTATTTTTTACTCATACTTTTTGTGTATAAAGTTGGACGGGTTTCGATCCCGGCTTTGAGCGTCCTGCGGGTCTAGCCACACTGAAGAGTTTTGATAGAACGAAACAGTCTGTCTGTGGATGACAATATATATATATATATATATATATATATATATATATATATATATATATATGTGTGTGTGTGTGTGTGTGTGTGTGTGTGTGTAAGATTCGTCTTCTATTCAACTTGGGTTTAAATTTATCTATAAATTTCTTTTCCTTTATTTGAAGTACAGGGGCCCGACAATATTTTTCGGACACTTTAGTATTCGACTTTGCGAGTACGATAGAGTGGCGAAATTCCTTCAATAGAATAGCATAAACATATAAAGACAATACCTGTAATAAAAATGGAAGAAAATCGATTAGGTAAGGAAAAATATTTAATTTTCATCATTTTTTACAAAACACACACGACATTATTTTTCGGACATCGTTGAAAAACTGTTAATAGTCTGTAATATCACCTTTCTTCTCAATAACCTTTATCAATCTCTCTTCATAATGATCAAACATATGCACAATAACATCTCTACGTGTTTCTATTAGTTGTTTTTCGGCTCCTAGTATTCGTTCTCATAGTTGAGTCTCTTTCGTTATTTCAGATCCATCATAGACAAGTTGCGCAAGCATTTCCCAAACATTTTCTATTAAATCTAGATCTGGGCTTCTTGCAGGCTATTCCAAAGTAGTCATATTCACTTTAGCCATCCATTCTTTCATGAGTTTTGACACATGGATGCTGCAATTGTCTTGCTGTAGAACTAAATCATTCCCCATCTCTCTTCTTATCCTTGGTAGGGCTTTCTCGTCCAGCAACTGTTTGTAACTTTCGCTGTTCTGTCGTCCTTTCAGCCACTCCAACCATATATTTCCATTAGCAAAGATCATACCCCAAACCATAACTCCTCCTCCTCCCATCTGTCGTTTGTTCAGTACAAGTACACCATCCATCGGGCCCATCCATCGGGCCCATCAAACTTGAAACGCTTCTCATCTGTAAATATAACCTTCTTAAAGTCAACATGCTTTGTTAACCACCTTTTAGCACACTCCAGTCTTGCTCGTTTGTGTTTCTTTGTTAGTGTAATTTTTTTCTTAGCCTTTGCATACTTCAAACCAATCCTATGCAGCGTTCTTTATACTGTTCGGACGTTTACATCCAATTCACATTTCTCCTTCACCTTTCTTGCTGTAACTTTTTCTCCAGATGTCAAAAGCCGTGTCACAGTCCTCTTCATTCTCCTTTCAGTCCTCTTGCCAATTGATCTTTTCCGCCCTCTCTTCTTTTTCCGCTCGGAGTTGGTCTTCAGCATGTATTCGACCGTTGATTTCGGCAGCTTCAAATCCATGGCGATCCTTCTGATGCTGAGGCCATCTCCCCGCTTCTTCCGCGCCAAACAAACAACTTCTTTTGAATGTATTTTACCTCATTAAACTTAATTGTTTTGCCAAGAAATGTCCGGACTATTCATGCTGTTAGATTGTCCTATGTTAACATAGTAATAGAGGTGCCAGTGCCCCAGAACAAGCAGAAATTTTCCATACAGCAACATATACATGAACATAGCTCTTAATAAAATAGGATTTTTTGTCATGTCTGAAAAATAGTGTCGAGCAAATTTTCGCAAAAATCACAAAAACTAAAATTATCAAAGCCAAACTAAAAAAAAAAAAATGATTACACTAGTAGTGGATTTTCACTCCTCAACTACGTATTTACAATCTCAAAAGTTTTTGGCACTAGTGACCACCTTGAAGTACTTTTTTCAAAGTGTCCGAAAAATATTGTCGGGCCACTGTAGCGTGTAGTCGTTAGTTTGATATATGGGCATTATTTTAAAATCACCTTGACTCCATTTGTATAGGTGTTTCAAAACTTTTAATTTTCTGTTTTCTTCTATTTTGATATTCCTCCTGTGAGGTGGTGTCCTTGTATTAAGGTTCTGTATTGACCTAATGTATATTTCTTTGCATTTTCTACATTCAAATATTTAGACTACGTTTTTTGAGTTGCAGCTTAAGTCTTTATTCATTTTGAATTTTGTTTCCGGTTTTTTAACGGTATATGATTTTCCTTCTATAATTATATAACACATTTTACATCATTTAATATTGGATTTGGTAACCCCTTGTGTTGTGTTTTTTTTCCGAATGTTGAAGAAGTGAGTATTGTTTTAAGATTTTGGGGTTGTCTCTGGCTTTAAATAATTTTTGTTATGTCTAGTATTTCTTTGATTTTGTCATTGTTTTTAAGTTCTTGTAGAATTTTATTATTTCTATGTATTGTTCTACGAAAAGGTAAATGGCCAAATCATCACAGATATCGACTACAAACTAACAGATAACCAACGGTACCTCCACTTCAAATCGACCCCTTTACACTCTAGCACGTAGAATACACCCAATAATCACCAATAAAAACCTTAAAAACTCGCCTTAAAGAACTACACACAATCATAAATCAAAGAGGATACCCAACAACACTAATAAATAAGGGATTCGAATTAGCAGAAAAATTACCGCAAAAAGAATTAAGGAACCTAAAAAACACAACAACGAGAAACCCATTGCATATATCGCAACCTTCCAACAAAAACAGCGCAGAAATATTCACAGAAATAATTAAAAATTCAGTTTCTAAATGAAGAGTCTTTCTAATCGACTAAATCATTTACAGCTAAACAATTCCGAAACCGCGAAAGATTTGTTTAAATTTAGCGCACTAAACTCAGCCATTTAGCACTATGTAGGGAGTGTTCTCACAATTTGATGATAATGAAAAAACAAAAACAAAGCAAAAAAAAAAAAAAAACCCAGAAAAAACCCAAAACTTTCGAATGGAAAATTCTTGAAAGTCACGTGACGTCTAATTTTTAGAAAATATTTAAAAATTCCTTTTGCTTTGTAGTTGGGTAGTAGGAATCGAACCACAAAACGAGCTAATGGAAATCTTCACTGTGGTGTTGAGAGAAAATCAGGTTCGTAAAATGCCTCTACTTTAAAAACCATTGATTTTTCCGTTACTAGTAAAATCATTTAGGGAACTATTGTATTTTTAAATCGCTAAATTATTTACGGCAAATCAATTCCGAAATCACAAAAGATTTGTTAAAACTAACTGTACTAATCTCTATAGGACTCATAACTTTTCTTAATCGATGCACAGTTTCCGCCCTCACTTCAACCGGAAAGTCATCAGAAGCCTTTTATCTGATAAAATATGAACAAGCCTCTCCAGAAATAGTCTAAAAATCAGACAGTAGATATAAACCATAAAGGTGATATAGGAAAGCCTGAAACTAGTTCAGAGTATTCGTTCGGGAAGTAAAATGTAAAATAGCACTACAACGGACTTTAACTAAATTAAAACTGAGGGTGATATATGTATATATATATAATTTTTCATTTTTAACATTTTTTTGGGACTCGCTGTTCACGAATAGCCACCATAACTGGTCACATCTGTGTCAGGTGCGCAGATCATAAACAACTCCTGGGTCTGGTATAGGCACATGATTAAAATGTCCCATCACAATATTACATAACGTGGGGCGCACGCAACAGGCTTGGGTGTCATGATCAGCAGGTGCTCTCATGATAGCCAATATGGGAGATCCGGTCGTCATGTGGCAAATGTTAGCTGCTCTCTTTTCAACTACAGGAATAACTACGTAAGGTACCACAACGGCCAGAGACCTAAAGGCAAAACATGGACTTGGGTAGACAATCATCTTGTACTACACAGCTATTTTAGGAGCAACCTTTCAAAAAGAGGATATAGGAAAAGAATGATAGAGATCTGGAAAGAATGTGCTAATTTTCACACAAGCCAAAGGCTTACCAACCAAGTTAGAATAATAATAATAAAGAAGGGTTGGTTTTCTGACCTTGAAATGCTAGTAATACATCAGAAAACAAGTAAACAACATGATAATACAGTGCCAGATAAATCAAGTGTTTTCAAAAAAAAAAAAAAAACAACCAAGCACTGCTAACTTCGGAAAATGAAAACGCCAAACTACCAAACAACAAACAACCAAGCAACCCAAAAGAAACATTATCACTGCAACTCTGCAGAGGGGTAATACTCTCCCCAACGAGTGTCCTGGATATGACACTAAACAATCTGATGATGAGGTTCCAGTAATGCTGGAGCTTTGGGAAATGCGCTCCCAGGTCCACTCTGGCCTGCAGTGATAGAGTCCTATTTATGAATCAAACAGAACGATACTGCGTACTTTTGCTAAACTGAATTACTTGAAATAAAACTTTTTTGACATTGAAACTGTACTTATACTAAACGGAATTGTTTGAAATAAAACTCTTTTGACATTTAACGGCGTGTGGATAAAAAAAAAACTATACTGCTTATCATTTCGCGTGTTGACTTCCTTTTAATGTATACAGTTTTTGTTGACGTGTTTCGTCGTGCATATGCTATTTTAAACGGTTTTTTTTAAACGCGTAATTGGAAGGAAGTTAATAGTTTTTCATTCATTCCATGTACTGGTAATACTTATTTAGACATAGACAGTTTTTATTTTGGAAGTGCACATGCAAGATTTCAAACGTAATTCGCAATACTGCTTGCTTATCATTCCGCGTGTTGACATTCCTTTAAAAAAAACATTATAACCATATAAATATGTACAGACAAAAAAATGACACTTTTTTTTGGGTAGGGATATTATAACCATATAAATATGTACAGAAAAAATTAAAGAAAAAAATGGATGAGAGACATATGAAAAATTTAGTAAGGTATATGAAATGAGAATTAAAAAAATGGTAAATGTAGTAGATAGTCCTCTCAAATCCATTAAAAAAAGAAAAGAAAAAAAAGGAAAAATTAAGGCACCTTCCACGCCAAACCTCATAATCCGCTTGTAAATTAAAAAAAAAAAAAATAAAAAGTCGCACATTCACCTTGAAATAGACTAGGCCGAGCATACGAGTGCTCGGCCTGGTCTGAGGGATTTTACTTTGAGCCGCCCCAGAATAAAAGCCATAAGTTTGTCAGAGCGTCCAAACTGGGCAGACGATTCAGAGTTTGATCATCTCTGAGGGGGTTCGTTCTGGTGAGGGGAGTATGATGTTGCAAGACCCAAAACTCCCCAATGACCTTGAAGATTAAAATCACTAACGACACCTACTGGCGCCGAATTAAGTGCGTATATTTAAGGTAAACTGAATTGTTTGAATTATAACTGTTTGACTACTGAATAGCTTGAAATAGAAATACTTTTGACTATTAAAGTGTGCACTCATACTAAACTGAACTGTTTATTTGTATAAAAATGGATTTAGCATTAAATAACCTTCAAAGGTTGATATGCCATAAAACTTAACCAACCAACTAACCAAACAACCTCCTTATGTTAATAAATTTCACTTACGTCTGAAACAAGGTCAACTTTTTTAGGTTGAGTTTGGGGATATTTTGTGTTGGGTTAAATTTAAATGTTGGAACGTCCTGTTTTGCTTTTTAAAAAGCAGTGTGCGCATATAACATAACGTTTCGCAGTTGAGAATTAAGGTTGGTTGTATGAGATTGTTCAGTCAACATGGACGCTTGACGAAATAACCGTGAGAAATCATCAGGATACTTTGCCGTTTGTATGATGAGACAATCCTTGTCCATCTTAGGGAATGCACGTTTCCTTCTTCTGTTGTGGTTTGATGGACTAACAGAAAAAAAGATACCTTTTAGGTTTTCTTTCCTCTAGACCGGTTGCCATATCATGTGTAAAGAGCCCAGGCTTCTTGCCTATTGACCCACTGCTGGAGGGAGAATTGTTGGATACATATCCAAGAGTTTTAGGTTAGCAAATAGTTCAGGATTTGAACACGGGTCAGCGAGTAAGAAGGTAAGGATTACACCATGAGTTCTTATATATAGTGGGTTGAAAAGTTTATAGGGTGACAAGTTTTCGCAAGTTCTACCGAAGTTTAGCCCTGATTAAACTATTTGATACTTTGAGGGTTGACTATTTCGTAATTGCTGCTATTATAAGCAAGCTAAAAATTGAGAACTATTTTTAGATGAAGCTCTGCCAATCATTACTATGAAGGGTTTTGGATAGCCTTATACGAAAGAGGGTTGAAAAGTTTATTTGCTAAAAAGTACATATGATCACATCATATCTGTTGTTAATAACATTTTTAACAATAGGATCCAATCACCGTAATACCTATGGAAGAATAGTGGTGCTATGTTGGAAAATAAACCTAATTAGGCCAAATTCTATGAGCGTATCTTGGTCAGCCTATGTACTTTTCAGCCGACCCTCGTGTAATGAATATTTCTTGAGATGTCTGGTGTCATATACGTATGTTTATAACTTCCTAATCTAAGCCAATTTGCACCGAGTGACTTTGAAGATATTGGAATTTAGAGATTAATGTTCATTGCGTTACAATTAGGAACGTGACACAAATACACGGCGAAATTTTTTAAGAAGGTGCGCAATGGTTATCCTCTTAAACTGACTTTTCACGTGAATTTCACGGAAATTCTATTATCGTTCAAGTTCAGTTTATTGATGTGTCATCTGGTAAGTTTAACAAAATATTACCTAATTGAACAAACGACTCGATGCTGGAAAGTTGTGAATGCAACAAAAGACTTTACGAAGAGATGGAAAACCAAGGGAGCTGGTGGTATTGTAAGATAGTGCTAGGTCACTGAGGGTTAGTGGAGATGAATAATTGACATCGAAACCCCGCCTTTTTCTAGAGACATCATCGGATAAAAGATTTGAAGGGCGTACAGTTAGTTTTGTAGCATGTGTATTTAATATAATTTAGATAACCAGGATATGCTTTGCGAAATTTACAGTTGTAATCCAAAATATTTCTGTATCCATAGAATGATTCAAACATGTATGTGTACCAAAATTACTTTATTGTAAGAATTTATCTCTTTTCCGGGGTAATTCTGGGTACCCCTGCTAGCGAACCTTTACGTGTATAGATATATAATCATCCACAAACAGATCTGTTTCGTTCTATCGGAACTCATCAGTGTGACTAGACAGTAGCTTCACGTAGCTGGGATCGAAACCCGGTTGACTCAAAGGCCAAGCCAAGCTTCTAACCATTCAGCCACGAGGAGCTATTATCTGCGAAGTAAATTTTAAACGGTTATGAATCACAATTACAATTGTCTACATACATCCGTTCAATGGCTACCGAGACCTCAATTCATATTTGAAGAGGCTTGCAATATACGCTAATGGCAACACGATTACTTCTTCGCCAGAGAACTCAACCATACGGGGGTAGGGGAGTATATATATAAATATGTATATATAGGTAGCGAAGAAAATGTGTGTATGATTAAATAAAACTCCAATTTACAAATTAATTTTTTTTATTTCTTTAAATTTAATTAACAATTGGCTGAAAGAGAAAAAGAAAAAGAAAAAAAAAGAAGTCACAAAGATTTTTCTTGTAAGAAAAGAAAATACTAGCCAGAGCGTAAATCTTTTCAAGAGAGAATGTGAAACTTAGCAGTTTCCGTTAAACTAATCTAAAGGCATATATTTTGCAGGTGCAAAAAATCTTATTTGACAGCGTTACTATATTGAGAGAGAAATATATTCATGAAGAAAAGAATATATACGGCTGCTGCCGATATTTCTTAATCACAAGGTAACAAATAGAATATATATATATTTTTTTAAAGCAATAAAAATGTAAGTAAACTTCCGTCTAGTTTAAGAAAAATTAAAAGAGGTTGAAATTAAATGCGTTCTTGAAAGAAAAGAATGTAAATTTTCGTTCTAAAGAAATAAACCGAACAATTGTTGCGTACGTAATAATTTCAAACTTACTGAAGAAATATTCATTTCTTTCTTTATTTATACAATTGAAATTGACAGGAAATTACTTGAAAAGCTGATGATTTATCTATTATTCGAATTGGTTAAAAATGTATTTTTTACACTCTAAACGGGGAAATATTTCTTAAATCATTTAATAAAAATATTTCAAAATTTTCGCAGCAAGTCAAATATTGGCGTCTGCAAAGTATATAAAGAAAATTCAAAATTAGTGGGTAAGCTCTAATTGGTCGATAAACGAAAAAAAAAAAAAAAGACTGATACAAACATTATACCTTCTCGAGTCTATTTTTTGCACAGAAAGGAACATTTTCTTAGTATGAAAATAAGCTGATCCTCCCATATATATATATATATATATATATATATATATATATATATATATATATACATATATATATATATATATATATATATATATATGTATGTATGTATGTATGTATGTGTGTGTGTGTGTGTGTGTGTGTGTGTGCGAAATTAAATATTCCCCGAATATATATAGATGTGTGCTTATATATATATATATATATATATATATATATATATATATATATATATATATATATGAGAAATCAATTGATTTCCATCCTAAAAAATATAAAATTTGTATATATATATATATATATATATATATATATATATATTAGAAATGTTTAAAAAATTTTAAATTCATATATATATATATATGTGTGTGTGTGTGTGTGTGTGTGTGTGTGTGTGTGTGTGTGTGTGTGTGTGTGTGTGTGTGTGTGTGTGTGAAAATCAAATATTTCCCAAATACATATAGATGTGTGTGTGGATATATATATATATATATATATATATATATATATATATATATATATATATATATGAGAAATCAACTGATTTGTATCCTAAAAATATTAAATTCCTATATATATATATATATATATATATATGATAGATAGAAATGTTATAAAAATGTTTAATTCATATATATATATATGTATATATATATATATATATATATGTATATATATATATATATATATATGTATATATATATATATGTATATATATATATATATATATATATGTATATATATATATATATATATATATATGTATATATATATGTATATATATATATATATATGTATATATATATATATATATATATATATGTATATATATATATATATGTATATATATATATATGTATATATATATAATATATGTATATATATATATATATGTGTGTGTGTGTGTGTTTGCGTGTGTCTGTGTGTCTGTATGTGTGTAGTTGGGTAGCAGTCTTTCATATAAGCATGTTTGATTAAATATTAAAGACACATTTTTTCATTGTAATTTTATTAAGATACTTTCAAGTTTCCTAATTAGTGTGTTGGTTTCTGGTTGGAATTGCTGGATGAATTTACCACAATTGTTCCGAGCGCTTTCGGAACTTTCATAGGCCTTCATCAGAGTGGTTGCTTGTATATATAAAGAGTGTTTTTTAAAGAGTTTTTGAAAGTTTTTTTTATAAAAACAAAATTATATAAATGTAGAGTTGGATAAAACTAAGATACAGAAGAATTTAAAAAAAAAAAAAACGCTATCGACGGAAACTGAATATCAGCAAGAGATATGAAATATCTAAAAAAAAAAAAAAAAATTAAAGGCATTTCAAAACATTGTCGCTATTTTCCAAATTAATTCTATCGATTTTAGGCTTTTTGTTTTTATATGTACGGCTTCTAGGATTTGTAGTCGTAGCTTATTAATTTCATGTGCTGTTATAGTGGTGTTTTTAAAAAAAATTTTTTTTAACTAGAACTGTGTTAATTTCATCAGTGCTATTAGTGAGATGTCGTCAGCGTACCTTAAGTAAATATTAGTTTTATTGATGGTATTAAAAACCTTATTTTCAAAAGAACTTATCGGAATCCTTAAAACCCATAAACCAAACAAAAGAATAATATCCTCTCTAGATGTGGAAAATTTATTCACAAATAGTCCAGTTCTAGAAACAATCAATATAATTATTGGTAATATTCACCACCATCCAACGCTCCCTCCAATCAAAATCAACGCCAATACATTACGCAAAATACTTTTAATCTGCACTGCTGAGGTACCATTTTACGATTCCCATGAAAATATATTCATTCAAAAAGATCGAATTGTGATGGGGTCATTTTGGGGCCCATTTTCAGTAACTTTTGCATGTCAGCCCATGAAAATAAGGTTTTTAATACCATCAATAAACCTAATATTTATTTAAGGTACCCTGACGACATACTCCTTCTCACTAATAGCACTGATGAAATTAACACAATACAAGAAACCTTTCAAAAAAATTCTGTTTTCAATTTCCCACAAGAAATCAATATCAACAATAAAATCCTATTTCTTGGTGCACCATTAGACACAAGCAATACTGACCGATTTACCACCTCCACATATAATAAAACCTACCAACAATAATCACTGCGCCATCAATTTCTATAGTAAATGCCCCTTCCATTATAAAAGAACAATCATAAAAAACACTTGTTTCCAGAGCTAAACTACTATCTTCTTCTTAAACTATCTTCCTTAACAAACATAAAAATATAAAACAAACCCTTATTAATAATGGGTTTCCCAACTACATTGTTGATACAGAAATTAAACATTTCATTAATAAAACTAAACAATATAGCATAGACAATACCCTAAACTATAAACAATCAATAAACCTTTACAACAAAACCCTATTTTATAGTAATTATAGGGAGATGAACACATACTAAAAAAACTTATCCCCCAAAATATTCTTTCTACCGATTCTACTAAAAAAGTAAAACTTATCATTTACTGCAACAAATTTAAAACCTTTAACCTAATTATTTCCAGTAACTTTTCCCCCTCCACTGAACTTCTTGATAGGACAAATGTCGTATATATGTTCAAATGTCCCTTGGGAGACAATATCTCCAAAGAAAATAATACGTATGTTGGTCTTTCAAGATGGTATACAATGCACCTTAATGATTTTAGCTCCATAGCCTTACATCTTAAAACCCATTCTATTCCCAAATCAAAATTTCGAAAAATTCTTGTTGAAAACACCACTATAATAGCACACGAAATAAACAAGCTACGAATACAAATCCTTGAAGCCCTACATATAAAAACAAAAAAACTAAAATCAATAGAATTAATTTTGAAAATAGCGACAATGTTTTGAAATACTTTTAGTTCTTTTTTTTAATATTCCATATTTCTTGATAATATTCTATTTCCGTTGATACCGTTTCTGTTTTTTAAATTCTTCAGCATCTTAGGTTTATCCAAATCTGCGTTTACGTAATTTTGTTATGTTATAAAAATCTTAAAAACTTTACAAAAACTCTTTAAAAACACTCTTTATATATGCAAGCAACCCCCGGTGATGGCCTATGGAAGGTCTGAAAGCGCTCGGGACAATTTTGGTAAATTCATTCAGCAAATTCCAACTTGAATCTAAGACACTTATCAGGAAACTTGAAAGACTATTAATGAAATTACATAGACAAAACGTGTCTTTATCATTTAATCAAACACACACACACACACACACACACACACACACACACACACACACACACACACACACACATATATATATATATATATAATTTGTTCATAGATTCTGGTAGCAGTTGTAAAATTCAAAATGTAATCACTAATGTTTTATAAATCTTGTATAAACTGAATGAAAATTAAACTCTTTACGATTTATTCTTAATAGACTTTTTTATTATCACACTTAAACAGGGCCAATATCCGTGTTGAGACCTTTTAAGACTGCAATAAGACTTTATGTGTAATATATATATATATATATATATATATATATATATATATATATATATATATATGCTGAGGAAACTAATCTAATCGTTCCATTTCTGTGTTATGCTTTGAGGGATTTAATAATATTTTCCGTCATTGGTTTGAAAAATATGCAACGATTATCCAACAATTTAACGACTTCAGAATGATTGCAAATTTAAAAAAATAAACTTTTACTTTAACAAAATTGAATGTTATTTTTACATAATTTTGAAAATTAATTTTTATAACAACAATTTCTTTTTCTAATTTTGTCCTTAGATTTTGATTAGTTGGTTGTGTTTTATGACCTATCAACCCTAGTGGGTTATTTGATGTCATATCCTCTTTATATATGTTAAATTTTATATGTTAGATATATATGATTTATAAATGCACAGTTTGAAGATAAAATTTAAAATAAGCCAGAGATCATTTGTGTGTACACAGTTAAATGGTTTCTAATATTAGTATGTAACAGTCACAATTTAATTATCAATCTTTGGTTTGACCAGAATAAATGTTTATAGATGTATTATTTGTAAGTGAATAGTTTTTTGGGGGGTAATTTTACATTTAAATGAGTTAGAGCTAATTTTTTTGCACTCAAATATTGCTATTGTTTGCACACAGCTAACTGGTTTAAAGTATTTCTATTTAACACAAATTATTCAATTTAGTATTGAACATTTGTTTGCACTCAGTGAAGTGAATTCAAGTGCTCTTATCTAACACCCACAGTTTTATTTTCACACAATTAAATAGTTTCAAGCATCTATTTGGAATATTAACAATTCAATATAACATCAGTAATTTTTATGCGCACAGTTAAATGGTTAAACAGTTTAATCAGATCCATAGATGGAACCCTATTAGGTACTACTACTCCGTATTAGAGGGAACATTGGAGTAATGGTAATGAAGAGGTACTCTACATTCTCTAGAGTCCAGGACTGGTGTCTCACCATCAGATTATTTAGTGTTATATAACAGGGGAATCGTTAGGAAGGGTATCACTCCGCTGCAGAGATGCAGTCGGTATATTCTACAGCTCCAGCCGACTGTTTAAATTTTGATTAATGAGAAGATTTCAGAAAATTCTAATTTATCAATGTTTGCTAAGTCTGCCACACAGGACTCTGTTTGCTTACAGTAACTGCTTTCTTTTAAGGGGTTATTCATCTATGTACTTAACAGGCGTATCGTTGCTTAACTTGTTATTTACTAAATTTGCTTAGTCTTCTACCCAGGACGTTGTTTGCTTAGAGTAACTACCTTTTTCTAAGGGGTTACTCATCTATGTACTTAACAGGCATATCGTTGCTTAACTTACTATTAATTAAACTTTGCTTAGTCTGCCACCCAGGACTCGGTTTGCTTACAGTAAGTACATTTTTCTAAGGGTTACTCATTTATGTACTTAACAGGCAATCCTTGCTTAACTTGATATTAACTAAACCTTTTTTTGTCTGGCACAAAGGCGTTTGGTAGTTTGACATGCCCATTGTAAGTAGTTGTTTCCCATTTTGTGCCTGAAAAGGCTCATAATTGCTCAACTTCCTCATGATTTAACTGGAAGTCAAAGATTTCTATAAATTTACTGATACTAGCAGCGTTACCCAACAATCAGAATCCTATCGGAGACCTTAGAATACGTAGTATTAAAGGATGTTCTGCTATGATATTAAACTGCATCTGATGGTGATACTCTAGTTTTGCTATTACTCTAAGATTCAGTCTGCCCCGAATTGATAATACCTATCAAAGTCCTCTCTATGGGTCAAATCAATATAATAATAATAATAATAATAATAATAGCAAGAAGAAGAAGAAGAAGAAGAAGAAGAAGAAGAAGAAGAATCCTTCTCAGCAACTACAGGCTCATAACGTACCTACTGATGATGTCTAAAATACTAACAGCACAAATTAGGGAGGAGATTTACTATTCGCTAAAAAGCTACGGGCTGTATCCCGAAGAACAGAAAGCATGTTACATGGAACAAGAGGAACAGGAGATATTCAATATTTTGATCAATGCATCCTCAACGAGAATAAAGCGAGACGAAAAACGTTGCTATGCAAGTGACAGACAACAACAAGGCATACGATATAGTTCCACAAAAATGGATAAAAGATTGTGTCAAAGTGTACAAGATAGCCGACAAAGTCATAAAATTTATCGAAGAAACCAAGGAAATCTGGAGAGTATAATTGACAGCGGAAAGAAAGAGTTTTGCTAAGGTGACATTCCCGAAACGCATATTTCAGGGGGATGCGCTATCACTATCACTTTTTGTAATAGCAATGATTCCATTCACTTACATACTTAGGAATTGCACGGGTGTCAACAAACTGACTGAATCGCCAGAAAAGATTAACCATCTAATATACTTGCATGACATCAAACTGTTTGCAAAAAATTAAAAAGAATTAGAAACCCAAGTACAGACAGAGAGAATATAAAGTCAGGATACTGGAATGAAATTTGGCATAGAAAAATGTGCCATACTAATTATAAGAAGCGGGAAAACAAATGACGGGAAAAAGCAGAATTGCCAAATCAAGAAGAAATCAGAACGCTGGAAGGGAAGCTTAAAAGTGCTTCAAGCGGACATCATCAAACAAGCGGAGATGGAAGAATAAATTTTTAAAAATATATCTCAGGAGAACGAGAAAACAACTCGAAACCAAACTATATAGCAGAAATCCCATCAAAGGAATAAACACTGAGCTCCCCGCTTTTTAAGATACTAAGGATGATTCTTGAAGTAGACGAGAGAAGAATTTCAACAAAGGGATAAGAGGAAAAGAAGATTAATTACTATGCATAAGGTATTACATACCAGATATGATTGTGGCAGACTATAAGTGTCAAGAAAACAAGGAGCAAGAGGAATCGCCAGCGTTGACGATAGAGTCGATACATCGATACGACAACTCGAAGACTATATAAAAAAAAGCAAAGAAAAATTAATAACAGTGACAACACAGACAACAAAAGATCAATGGAAGAAAAATAACCAGAAAACAAAAATAGGAATAAAAACAACTATATGGATATTTCGAAGGACAAAGAAGCGAAATCTCACACAAGAAGTCTTGGACAGGGCTAAGAAGGAAACTGAATGTCTTCTAATAACAGCACAAAACAACGGCATAAGAACATACTACGTTATAGTAAAAATTAAGAAGACGCCAAAAATAGCTAATAGAGATTATGTAATGATAAAGACGAAACGATCAATCACATTATAAGCGAATGCAGAAAATTAGCGAAAACATAGTATAAGAGTAAGACTAGACGCGACTGGGTGGGGAAGGTGATCCACTTAGAATTGTGCTAAAACTTGAAAGTTTACCATACAAACAAGTGGTATATGCACAAACCAAAATCTGTTCCAGAGAATGAGACGCAGAAAGTTCTCAGGGATTTTGAAACACAAGCAAATCGTCTAATCTTGGCCAGACGACCAGACCAAGTGATAGTCAAAAAACCCCCCAAAAACCCGCCGAATAGTGGACTTTGCCGTCCGGCAGACCAAAGAGTAAAATTGAAAGGAAACGAAAAGAGAAATAGATATATAGACCTTCCGAAAAATTATAAAAAAGAAACTTGGGAGCATGAAGTTGATGGTGATAGCAGTTGTAATTGGTACACTTAGAACAATCTCTAAAGGATTGGTGAAGTGACTGGAAGAGTTGCTGTAGTCTGGATGGTCTCTACCTGTCCTCTTAAGTAGAAACCATCCAGACTACAACATTATGAAGATCGGTCAGAATACTGAGAAGAGTACTAAAAACTTGAAGAGACTTGCTGTCACTCACTAAAAAAACATCTGTTGCCCAGTTGGCTGGGGCAGTTGAATACACTGACTGCATCTCTACAGATAGATAAGATCTCCTCCAACGAGTATCGTGGATATGAAACTAAACAATGTGATGGTGAGGTTTCAGTAATGGTGGAGCTTTGGGGAATACTGAGTACCCCTTTATCTGGTCCGGAGTGGGAGCACCTGATAGGGCCCTATCTATGGGTCAAATAGAACGAAACTGTACTGATACCTACCTGAATTACTTGAAATAGGACTGTTTTGTCATTTAAATTGCGTACATATGCTAAACTGAATTGTTTGAAATGGAACTGTTTTTAATGTAAAACTAAATTGTTTGAATCAGAACATGTTTTTACATTGAAACTGTACTAACGCTAAACTGATTTGTTTGAAAGAGAAGTATTTTGAGATTTAACTGTTAGTAAACAAAAACTATACTTATACTAAATTGAATGGTTTAAATTGGAACTCTTTGACAAAAATGAATAGCTTGAAATAGAAATGTTATTGACAATTGAACTCTGTACCTATGCTAAACTGAATAGTTTGAAATAGAACTGTTTATTTGTATAAAATGGATTTGGCATTGAATAACATACAAATGTTGATATGCCATAAAACCCAAACAAAAAAACAAAAAACAAACATCATCAGCTATCGATGAAATGAAAAATTCTCAAAGGAGAAAAATAATTTTATCTCATATCTTGTTATAATAACTGTAATCATAAAACAGATTTTTCAAATTTCAAATTTTAAAAGCTCCCAAACAACCGACGTTCAACGTTTGTTTCCATGGCAATTTACTCAAGCAAATTCCATTATTACTCCAAAAAAAGTTATTAGTATTATTTCATTCTTAATTCAAGCAATTAGGTTTTCATTTTTCAGCCATATTTCTTAATCACATAATTACATGAATATAAAAAGTAACGCTTTTCATTGGTACTCTCCTATTGTGATTTTAATTTGGCCGCCAGCACATCCTACGTTTTTGGTTATGACTCTTCACAAGTTTCATTATTTTTCTCTAAAAATCTTTTACTTTCCAATTTTGTGTTCTTTTTTTTTTTTTTTCTCTCTAACTAGACAGTCGATGCTTGTAGCAATTATTCTTCTTTACAAGCTGTAAAATTTACAATAACAACTAAAGTAGCAATTGAATTACTTATTTTCTGAAACTTGATTTTCAAACCCATTTTAACCCGGATTTATTAAGTATAGTAAAAAATTCAAGGAAACCATTCAGTCTACATTTAACTGGCATAATCGAAAATAAACTACATTTCAAGAAAAAATATATCAAATAAGCAATGAATTCCAAGTTTTTTTTTCTATTTCAGTCATCAGAACTATAATCTTATTAAACACCCCATCGACGAGACATAGAATATGCTGACTATACACCCTTCAGAAGGGTTAGCTCCACCGCCCCACCCAAAATACTGTGTATAACACTAAACTGCATCTGATAGTGGTGCACTAGTTTTGGCGCTCTTAATAGTGTGGAGTACCCCTTCATTACCATTACTCCCAGGACCCCCCTGATCCAGTATAGTTATCACCTGTTATCATCTCATCTGTGCTTCAAATATGTATTTATTTACTCAGTCCCTCCACAGGAGCCGGATATAGTGCACGATCAATTTGTTAAGCGTAGTTTAACTAGTTTAAATTCAGAGTTTTCCTTTTTTTGTGACAGCTTGATATATGATAGTTAAAGAGCACAGTCTGTTCAATTATTTATGTATAAAATAGGCAATACATTCCAAGTTTTTTTTTTCTGTTTCAGTCATGAGAACTACTAATCTTACTGATCACCCTATTGGTGGGGCATAGAATATGCTGACTATATACCCTTCAGAAGGGTATACTCCTACACCCACCCCTCCAAAAAAAAGGGTGCTCTGTGTATGACACTCAACTGGGGAGAGGGAAATATTGGCTTCATACTTTCTCCGAAGGGTATTAGCATTATGCGAAATGCAAACACCCTCTTCTGGTTTGGTTTGGTTTGCTCGTTTGGGTTTTATGGCATATCAACTTTTGTAGGCCAAACCCATTTTTATGAAAATAGTTCTATTTCAAACAATTGAGTTTAGCATGAGTACACTGTTTAATTGTCAAAAACGTTTCTATTTCAAGCTATTCAGTTTAGTCAAACAGTTCTAATTCAGATAATTTAGTATAAGTTCAGATTTTGTTTACACACAGTTAAATGTCAAAACAATTGTATATTAAACAATTCACTTTAGTGTAAGTAGAGTTTCAATGTCAAAACATTTCCATTTCAAATAATTCAGTTTAGCATAAGCACACAGTTTAAATGTAAGTACGCAATTTATTTGTCACTCAGTTCAATGTCAAAACAGTTCTATATTAAACAATTCAGTTTATTGTAAGTGCAGTTTCAATGTCAAAACAGTTTCATTTCAAACAATTCAGTTTGGCATAAGCACGCAGTTTAAATGTAAGTACAGTTTAATTGTAAAAAAACATTTCTATTTCAAGCTATTCCGTTTAGTCAAACAGTTCTAATTCAAACAATTCAGTTTAGCATAAGTATGTAGTTCAGTTCTATTTAACCCATAGATAGGGCCCAATCAGGCGCTTCCATTCCGGGCCAGAGTAGACCTGGGAACAATAGCAATGAAGGGGTGCTCCGTATTCCCCAAAGCCCCAGCATTACGGGAACCTCACCTTCATATTGTTTAGTGTCACACTTGTTCGGGAGGGGTCTTACCTCTCTGCAGAGGTGTAGTCGGTGTATTCTACTGCCCCAACCGACTGGACAACGTCTTCTAGGATTTAAAGTCAGGACTCGTTGGTTTTTCTGCAACGATACACATTACACTACGAGCGCCTCCTTATGAGTGAGATAGACCTGTTTTAAAAGTATTTGTATTATATATATATATATATATATATATATATATATATATATATATATATTATTGGATCGTCTGCAAAAAGTCTCAGGAGACACCACAAAAATATAAATATGAACTTACAATGAACGTGATTCTGTTATATTGTCATCTACAGCATCATAACGACACAATAATAAAGACGCAAGAAGACTTCTTTAACAAAATATTTACCTCTCACTTTATTGCAAGGGTTCGAAAAGGGTTACTCAAGGTTGGCGTGTGACAGGGAGCTGGTGACCGAACATAAACTGTAATATTTTGACCCCCACTCTTATGGCCGTCAACGTTGCGTCTTTCTAGTTCTCCTGATGCTCAGCCGGATGCCCTGGGGTCCGCTCTGCTGGGTTCTAGCTTTCTTTACTGCATCTTATCAGCAACTCCATCGGGGTTCCCGGGGGTCCCCTCGGACGGGTGTGGCTTTCCCTACCACATCTCGTTTATAGCTCCGTCTCCAACTGTAACTGCAACTGGAACTGGAACTGTCTTGACTTCTGTCTTGACTGAGTTATATAATAGTTCAACGCCCACTCGATCGCCCACTCGATCTTTGAAATCGCATGTTTGATCGTCATCAAGCGGAAATAACTGTCATGCAGTTCACGGGTCACTCTCTTCCGGTGCGTCAGTCTATGGGTGTACCATGGGAATTTTTTTACCTCGTCCCATTTCATCAGCCAATTTCTGCCCACGCGATTTCCTCTCATAACTGCCATTAGAATGTGTCACTTCCTTACGGTGCATCACCTTGGAATGGCATTTTTGGCCGAGTCAAAGGCTAAAATACAACAATTCCCTAAAGTCCTAGCTTAAACTTGGACTTGTTGACTTGCCGTTAAAATATATCCAACAATCAATTAACCAATCAATCAGTCAATCCGACAAAATTTGTGTTAAATACATAAGTGTTAATTTTGATTCGAAGTTGATTTCGTTTGGTTTTCTTGCATATAAACCATTGTTGGTTATTTAATGCCAAATCGTTTTTATACATATATTAAAGTTATGCTTTCTAAACACATTTTGTTGATACTATTTTTAAACGAGTCGGTGCTCATTTTTTGCACATAGATAATTGGTTTCATTTATTTCTATTTAATGCAAATCAACTTACTATTAATCATTTGTTTGCACACAGTTATCATCATCATCGTATCGTGCTGCCAGCATGAATCTCCCTGACCCTTTCTTGCCACCCGTTTCTATAGTCCTTTGATCCCGGTATGTCTTCAAGGCAATATCCTATATCGGCACAAAGCTGCTGTATATAGGTTCTAGCTGGTTTTCCTGCTTTTGACACCGTAAATGGTTAAAATATTGTAATATATCACCAACAAATCAGTCGAACATCAGCCATTTGTTTACGCACAGTTGTAATTTACTAAGCTTTTAGCTAAGATGTAGCACAAGGCCGCATGAATGGGGCACCCAATGAGAATCGAACTCACTCGTGTAGGTTTGCTAGTCTAACATGCTAACCATTACAATACCCGAGGTGCCCGTTTACGCACAATTAAATGATTAAATGTTTCTATTTCAAACAATTCAGTTTCGCATCTGTCATTTGTTTGCCCTCTCTTTCAACGTCAAAGTACACAGTTTGGTTAAACATTGATCCATAGATAGGACCCTAGTAACTGCTTCCACTCGAAGTCAATGCAGACCTTGGAGCGATGGCAATGAAGGCACACTCAACACTCCTCTAAACCATTGTTGGAGCCTAATCGTAGGATTGTTTAGTGTCATATTCAAGAAACTTGAAGGGGAAGTCTTACCTCTCTGCAGAGATGCAGTCAATGTATTCTACAGTTCCCACCGACTGAGCCAGATTTGAAGTTAAACCTTTTTTTCCCCCTTTTTCTTATGTTCTAGCAGAAGTTTTAATTGAGTGGTTTAGGTGGAGAAGTCACGAAAAATAGCGTGGAAAAATTACTTTCTGATTTAGAATGGAAGATATTTCTGTGACCGACGAATTGTTCTAGCGAAGCCAAGCGCACTGGCAGTGACACCCTGTTATGCTGGACCAATGATGAAACCGCAAAAGCAATCTTTGTGGGTAATTTAAAGTCATCCTTGCAGAAGAATATTAGTGGTGCTTTTTAACCTATAGCTGATCGGATAAGGGAGTTCATACCTTTCCCTAAGATATAAGTGAACGGAATACTGTGACTGGAGTTCGAACTCATTGACTTAGATATTGCAATCAAGCACATTAGCCATTACGCCACAAGGTCTATCCAATTCCGTTATATTATTTTCAGTGGAATAAAACTAATTTGAATAAATATTTCTCCATTCCCCTAGATTGGTTCCCTGACCAAAGTAAAGACCCCTTTTTTCTCTACTTATAGCTGGTCGAGTGAGAACATATTAATTCCTACTTTTTCAACCGGTGGTGATTTTCTTGAGAAGATTAAGGAATATAAGACTGCAACCTCGATAAAAGTTGATCTTTTATTTGTCTTATGATACCCGTATGATACGAGTAGTTATCATCATCATCATGTCATGGCACTAGCACGGATATCCCTGACCCTCTCCCGCCACTTCTCCCTATCGTTCATCGCCTCTGGCACGTCTTCAGGGCTAGATCCCGTATCCTCACATACCTGCTGTATGTATGTTCGAGCTGGTCGTCCTGTTTTTGCTCGGCCATATGTGGGGATCCATAGAAGTACATCACTTATAAGCTCGTCCCTGCTTCTCCAGCAGTGTCCTGCATGTCTGGCTCATCTAACTTGGATAGTTTTCGTGATGGGAGGCAGGTGGCCGTATAGTTGGTGCCTTGTGGGGTGTTGCCGCCAGGACTTGTTCAATATTGCTCGCAACATTCTTGTGTAGTTGCCGTCTAGCTTTTTCTCCATCCATTTTATTAGCGTCCATGTAGTGCATCCATATAGCAGTATCGACACGGCCGCTGCCTGGAAGAAACTGCATTTCATTTTATTGGTCAGGTTTGTTTTCCATATGATCGATAGCTTATCGATAGCCGTCCATGCCTTCGTTAGCCGCGTGTCGATGTCTGTTTCGGTTGATGAGACACTGCTTCCTAGGTAAGTGAATTTGTCGACCAGTTTCAGAGAGGTTCCGTCTAGTGTGGAAATGTCGCCTGTTTGATTATAGCACATATATTCAGTTTTGCGTGCATTGACATGGAGGCCAATGACTGCTACGGCTCGTTAGTGTTTCGGCTTGGTTGGGTGTATTCGCCAGTAACTCTATGTCATTGGCGTAGTCGGCGTCGGTGATTGTTTTTGCGGGGTACCTACTGTCTTTGTCAGCTCGAAGCCGTTTTCTATGATTTTATCAATCGATGTTCTAAGCACGTAGTCAATTGCTGGGTCTATTACGTACAGGACTCCACCCCGATTAAAATATCTTGGAACGTGATCTTAGATCCAAATTTTGAGCGGAAGGAGAATACAGGCTTGTTTCTTCGCTGTTTTCTCGATATCTCTCTAAACCCCTTAGCCACACTGCCTGTGATCCCGAGCCATCTTCTCATGGTCCGTATAATTATAGGGCCCACACCTGCTTATATACTCTATCACGTGGTTCTATTTTACCCCAAAATAACTGCTTGCTCAGTCGTCATGGGCTATTGAATACAACGACTGCAGAAGGGCAAGACTCTTTCCGCCCAATAAGTGTCCTGGATATGACACTAAACAATCTGATGGTGAGGCTTTAGCAATGCTGGAGCCCTGGGGAATGCGGAGTACTCCTTCATTGCTATCACTCCCAAGTCCATTTTGACCGGAGTGGTAGCAGCCAATAGGGCGTTATCTGTGGGTCTAAAAGAAATGTTTTACATTCAAAAAGTGAACATATGCTAAATTAAATTGTTTAAAGAGGAAATGTCTTCACATTTAACTGAGTATAAACAAAACTGTATTCATGCTCAACTGAAATGTTTGAAATAGAACTGTGTTATCATTTAACTGTGTTTAAAGAAATTAATGATCCTCAATTGAATTGTTAGTGATACATCGCAATACTTGGAACAATTTATCTTCGTTGACATGCTAAATTGAATTTTTTGAAATAGAACTTTTGGATCATTTGACTGTGTGTAAAACCAACTGTATGAAAAAATAACTCAGGCTCATTTTAAAGTTATATCGACAAAATGCGTTTAGAAATCAGATATTTATATGTATAAAAAGGTATTTGGCTTTGAATGTCCTACAATGGTTGATATGTCATAAAACCAAACCAAGCCAAACCAAATCAAAAAGCATATGCATATTTTTTTGCAATGAAATCTTTTTTTGTCTTGTGTAATTTTGGAAATTTTAGTTTTATCGCGTGCAGTATATATACACATGTACATATTTTTGGTTAGAACCTTTGAATTCAGTCAACAAATCTTATATATATAATTACAAAAAGCCAACATTCTATACAAATTATATTTTTCAATGTAAGATTTTAAATCAGTGAAGTCGTTGATTATTTATTTTGCTTTCTTCGTAAACCAGCTGCCTTTATCAAACAATAAGTAAAGCTTAGCATAATGGTTATTGTTGAAGGAAATAGAATCGGTAACCCGAGTAGAAATCCGGAACAAGGTTGATTGCGTTTCCCTTCATGCTAATGTTCCGACGAAAGGCCCGAATTCAGATATTCCCACTCTAGAAATAGGAAAATTGTGAGAAAGACACCCCGGATATCGCAAAGACGCGTGAGGATTCCGAATGCTTTTGTATACAACCTTGAACTCTAGACACTTAATGAAGCTGATTACATCAGGGTCGCTGAGGGTGACGGTTGGTGTCATGAACTCGGCGTTTCTTTTCCAATTCTGTAACAGATTAGAAACTGCTCTCTGTACATCTGAAAGAGAAATGAACGTATCAGAATTCACCTATGCTGTATATCATTAAAATTAGGCTATCTTTCATTAAGTATACTCTACATTTGTATTCTCGGCGTCAGATACACGAGAAAATTAATTAGAAGACTTTGTTCTCTCTCATTTGTGCCTGTGGTTGGTTTCTTTGTTTAATGTGAAACGCTACGGTTCGCAAATAGAAGTTTGTAATACCATGACACCAAATAGACGTTTACACCACAACGGCTTTCAGTAGACCCCCCCCCAGCACTACCACGGCACTACATAGACGTTTGTACCACCACGGTTTAAAAGAGACTATGAGTGTAGCACTACGACTTAAGTTCCATTTAGACCCCCGTTGAACTGCGACGTGAAATAAGTGACAAAGACACAAAACACCATCTTGGTTCGTTAATACAAAAATTTATTCACTACTACCCTTCACTGTTAGTCGCTGAAGAGAGAGAAGACAGAGCATGAACTGAGTACACTACTTTAGGTAAACAGAGAGAAATAAACCGTCAAAGGATGAGAAAGACTGACACAGATATTCACTTTTCCGCCTCGCTCGTTTTCTGTTGTAGTTCTTGCACATGCCTGTTCGGGGTCTCATACTCACATCTCGTCCGGGCTTCAACTCTCCTTTTTCCTCCTTTCTATCCCGCGTCTACTTCCACGGTCTTCCGTTTAAGCTTCTTTCAGTCAATCACAGCTAGCAGTCGATTTGCTGCTGATACATTTCTATTTTTAACTTGGGCGTTTGCTACTATCCCGACCTAGACTTGAAGAAGCTCTAAGTCCAGCTAGGAAACCTCTAACTAGTAAAACAATCAACCGGAGTCACTTTTAAAATTACAAATGGTGTAATAAACTTCTCTGGGTATGTAATTCCGAAGCCATCATTGAAAAAAAGTGTGTATTATTACTATTAACCCAGCCTGGGAGAATAAGTTTTTTTGCTTAATGGAATATCAACTTTCATGGGTTATTTATTGCTAAAGCCAGCCTTTTAGTTGTAGAATATTAGTTAACTCAATCGAGTATCTAGAAAAAGAGAGACCCCCCTCAGTAATTCTGTTGAGGATAAAATAGATGAATGGATACCACTCATGCAAATGAGTTGGATAGGTCCATTCTCGTGAAGTGAGCCAATCCACATGCTGTGCGCATGCTGCTCATGCACTCTTTAATAAAAGAGGTGAGCTTTAGCTGGCTAGCTTTTCAAGGAGCCAGCCATGTTACTATTGGCTTGAAGGTGAGTGCTATTCATTGATGTTCTATATATCCCCCTCCCCCCATGGGCAATGGTCTTTCGGGGGGGGATAAGTTCTTTCAATCCTGGTTTGTTGTGTGGGAGCAGACGGGATAAAGCTCGAGCGGGTTTGGCCTGCGTTGTCACCGTTGGCTGGTTGGTACTGTTCGGTGGCAGGGGTGGCTGTGGTGCATTTTCACTGTCTGTGGTTTGCAGTGCCGGTGTTTTGCTTTCATCATCCCTTTCTAGTATTGGTATTCCATTGGAAGGACTTAGAATTGGATGTGTGGTTACCGGGGTTCCGAGTTTCCTGAGGAATCTGCGGTTCCGCAAGGTTATCCTCCCTGATCCGTCAACTCTGATCCGGTATTGGTTGTGAGGGAGAGTTTCAATGATCTGGCCTGTTGTATTCCACCGATTGTTGTTTGTGCACTGGATAGACACCATTTGCCCCTTTAAGAGTGGGCGAAGTGTGTGGGCGGTGCGGTTGTATTTTTCAAGGAGCCAGCCATGTTACTATTGGCTTGAAGGTGAGTGCTATTCATTGATGTTCTATATTAGTAAAGTGGTAAAGTGGTAGCGGTACTATTTAAACCTTAACTGTTGAATATAACCGATGAATGCATTGCTTCGCAAACCAGCAAGGGAAACTCTTTAAAACAGTTTTTCAACTTCACAGGGCGCATCCATACAATCTGTAGTTGTTTTTGTTTTGCTTTATGACATATCCACCCGTATGGCTTATTTAATATATATATATGTATATATAATTTGGGAGCGAAGAGTTTGTAGGTAAAATTATTTTTAAACGTTAAGAGCTTATTTGTTTGCACACATTTAAATGGTTTTAGTTTTTGCTATCAAATGTTAGTAATTTAATTCAATATCAGTCATTTGTTTGCACACAGTTAAATAGTTTCCAGGGTTGCTATCTAACAATAATAGTTATATTCGCTCAGAGTTAAATAGTTACAAGAAGTGCTATTTAATACAAATTCTACTTAATATTAATCATATTATTTACACACAAGTAAACGGTTTCAAATATTGTGACACTATGTAATTCTATTTGATATGAATAATTGTCCCTATTAACGATTGAACAGTTCTATTTGATGCATAGATGGATTCTAACACGAAAAACCACCCCAGGTCAAGGTGGGCCTAGGAATAATGGTAATGAAGAGATACTGGACATTTCCCAAAGCTCCAGGACTGGAGCCTCACTAACAGATGCAGTTTTGTTTCATATCCAGAACACTTGTGGGGGCGTGGCAGGTTTAACCCCTTAGCAAAGACGAAGTCAGCGTACTCTACTGCCTCAACCTACCGGGCAGACCGCCATGTCTTAAAGACAATGTGTGGCGTGTAGGGGAGTTTTTTGATGGCCCAGAACACTAGAGGTTTCCGCTGAAATAAATACGAAAAGAATATTTGAAAGTGGTTGGTACTTGGGCAGCTTACGATTCTCAGCTTGCTATGTTTTTGTTGATGATGATAATGATGACAAACTGATTTTCGAGTGAGTGAGGGAAAACACAAAAACACAACTCTTCTGAAATATAGGACCTTCATTTATTGATTTAATTTACTTCTTTCCAAGCTGGAACGATGGGGATGTGTGGAAACAGGTAACAGCCACTGGCCAATATTCGCGATTCCTTCTTGTCCTAGCGGTTCCTTTTCTTGAGGGATGAACCAGCTCTCCTCTGATCTCTGCGGTTCTATCTCAGCTTTCCAGTTATGAAAGAAGCTTAAACGCACCAGCCACAGAGACGGAAGTTAGAGTTCGCTGCTTTGAAAAATCCTGTCAAAGACACTCGTTTTTGTAACCATCTAGGTTTATTTTGTGACTTGATGTTAGGGACTTCCGTTAATTGTTGGTTCATATTTACAAATTTTTGTTGTTCTTTCAGAAGATTTATTGCTTTGGGTCTTACCGAGAACAAATAATTCTTAAACAGGTCCATTTCGTTTGGTTTAGTTTTATGGCATATTAATCATTGTATACTTCCAAGTATTGCTATGTATCACTAACAATTCAATTAAACATTAGTACTTTGTTTACACACACTTAAATGATCAAACAGCTCTATTTCAAACAATTCAGTTTAGCATAAGTCATTTGTTCGCACACAGTTTAATTATCAAACAGTTCTATTTGACCCATATGTAGAAACCTATTGGTGCTACCAATATAAGTCAGAATGCACCTAAGAGCGATGGCAATGAAGGAGTACTCTGCATTCCCCAAAGCTCTAGCATTACTGAAGGCACAACATCAGATTGTTTAGTGTCATATCAGGGCACTCGTTGGGGTCGGGGGTCTTACCCCCACTGTAGAGATGCAATCGGTGTATTCTACAACCCCACCCGAATAGCCTGTCAATTAAATTGTTAAAAATAGAACTGTTTGATTATTTAACAGTGTGGAAACAAATAACTGATGTTTAATTGAATTGTTAGTGAAACGTAGCCATAATTTGAACCATTTAATTGAGTGCAAACTAATGAGAAATGTTGAACTAAATAATTAGTATTAATTGCAATACTTTTAACAACTTCATTGTGTGTAAACAAATGAGTTATATTGAATAGAGTTATAAGTGAAACAAAGCAAAAATTGAAACAATTGAACTGTGTAGAAACAATAGCAATACTTGTGCGCAAACAAATTATTTCTAATTTAAAAATAAAATTACCAACAAATTGCTCACGTACAAATCATATATGTATATCAATGTGCGCGAAAGGATTTATAGTAAATAGAATTATTCGTGTATGATAGAAATGTATGAAACCATTAAAATAAATGCAAAAATGATCTCAGGCTCATTTTTTGTTATCTACACAATGTGTTTAAAAATCATATACATTTGATGTATATATATATATATATATATATATATATATATATATATATATATAAAGGATTTGAAATTAGATAACCTGCGATTGCTGATATGGCATAAAACCAAACCAAACCAAATCATATATATTTAATATAAATGTATAAAGAGGATTTGGTATTCTGTAATCTGCAATGGCTGATATGGCATAAAACCAAACCATGTATTTTTAATATATATGTGTAAAGATGATTTGGCATTAAATAACTTGCAATGGCTGATATGCTATAAAGCCAAACCAAATAAAACCAAACGACCTAGTCGGTGAATTCGCTGATCATATCATCTGCAGAAGGATCAGACTCCCCACTACCGAAAAGAATGTCCTGTGTATCTGATGGAGCTCTGGAGAGTGGGGGTACACTTTCATTGTCATTACACCCAGGTCCACTCTGATACTGACAAGTAGTACCTGTTAGGGTCTCATCTATAAATCAAATAGTTCTTTTCGAAAATTATACGTATAAGATATACATATAAATGTGTGTAGTTTGTATTAAAATAGTTATTGTTTACTAGGTAGCACCTGCCGACCACAACACTCAGATTTGTTATCCGAGTCCTAAGTTTATTTTGATTTTGATTTATCATGTGGTTATACCAAACCAAGGAGTTGATAATTTCTGTGTTCTTGGTATAAATGTGACCTAGTTATCTTACAAGGAAGAATAACCTTCAGCGGTCCTCAATATATATATATATATATTGTCATCCACAGACTGACTGTTTCGTTCTATCAGAACTCTTCAGTGTGGCTAGACACGCAGGAAGCCCGAAGCTGGGATCGAAACCCGTCCAACTTTACGTTAGACTAAGTTTCAGACCTCTCGGCCCACGTTGGCTAAGGGAATTTTTAAGGTATTTATTTAGCAGCGGCCTTTGTTTACATTTTTATACCCTATCGGCTACATGCTTTTAAAATTTAAAAGATTTTGCTTAAAGTCTTACGATCCCTTGCATTTCACTCAGGCTTGGTGGATTGTTATTATTACTTTTTTGATTAGTCAACTTTATTTTTTACATTATTCTATCGTGAAGATTTTTTTCTTACACATTTTTTGATAATATACAATATTGAAATATTCAAACAAAAATTTAGTATAAGGAAACTTACTGCTCCTTGA
The DNA here is from genome assembly GCA_963585895.1 of Sepioteuthis lessoniana. Classification (NCBI taxonomy): domain Eukaryota; kingdom Metazoa; phylum Mollusca; class Cephalopoda; order Myopsida; family Loliginidae; genus Sepioteuthis; species Sepioteuthis lessoniana. The sequence goes on along the minus strand of OY757918.1, from coordinate 44,998,800 downwards.
GAGGCACTCTAATTTTTAAAAGAAGACTTCAGTTAAATATTCGCAGAAAATCAGGGAAATTAAGGTTTTTGGCTTACCGAATTATATTCTAAGTATGATTTTATCTGCTAACGTGTTCTCATTTCCAACTAGAGACCTCGTTGCTATTATTTTACGACCTCCAACTAAGTATCTCTTAGTCGGCAGGGGATGTGGAATGCACCGCCTACACTTCTGCAGAGGGGCAGCCCCCTCCCAACGAGTGTCCTGTATATGACACTAAACAATCAGATGGTGAAGTTCCAGTAATGCAGGAACTTTGGGGAATGCGGGGCACCACTTCATTGCTATTGCTCCCCGGTCCACTCTGTCCCGGAGTGGTAGCACCTAATAGAGTCCGATCTATGGGTCAAATAAAACTAAACTGCGTACTTATGCTAAACTGAATTGTTTTAAATAGAACTGTTTGGAAATTTTCACTGTGTGTGGACAAAAACTATACTTATACTAAACTGAATTGTTTGAATTAAAACTCTTTGACTAAACTGAATAGCTTAAAATAGAAATGTTTTTGACAATTAAACTGTGTACTCATGCTCAACTGAATTGTTTGAAATAGAACTGATTATGCGTATAAAGATAGATTTGGCATTAAATAACCTACAAAGGTTGATATGTCTTAAAAAACCAACCAAACAACTATACATATTCTATTTTAGGTTGTGTTAAGGCAAATTTTAAAGATTTCAAACATGCATTTCTATTCTTGTTCTCACGTTTATTTATTTGGTGTTTCAATATGATCAGGCCGGCCTTTTCAGTGTGTTTCACGAACTAATTTAGTGAATTAATTTCTGTTTTCTTCATCATTTAAAATATTCTCAAAGGGACTCCTTAACATTAATACTTCCTAAATACGTACGTGGTGCATTCAATAAGTTTCCAGACTATTTTAGTACAGGCATTTAAAATTGTCGTAGACTCTTGAAAATTCAGTATGTTATTGCTATGCATCTTATGAAATGATGGACCATTACTTATGATTTCTGCTTCAAATAAACAGCTACAGCAGGAATTGGAATACACCCAACTAAAGCCTGATTGTCACAGCTGGTGAATTTATAAAATGCAATCTGGACTTTAGAAGAACGATATGCAATAAAATTCTGTTTTAAACTTGGAAAAACTACCACAAAAACGTATGGAATGCTTCACACTGCTTTTGGACGATCTTGCATGAATCGAGCATTAGTTTTTGAGTGGCATAAGAGATTCAAGGAAGGCAGGGAGTCTGTGAGAGATAATGAGAGGTGTGAGAGGAGTAAGGAAGTCAATACACCAGAGTTGATTGGCCAAAGGGTTAGGGTTAGGATTACTATGTTGAGGTTTTAAGGGAGTTCAGGAAGAGATTCCGTCGGAAGAGGCCAGCATTCTTCAAATCGGGTCAGTGGCATTTCCAACAGGACAATGCACCAGTCCACAACTCTATCCTTGTCACAGACTATTTGACCAAGATGGGCATCAACACAGTTCCTCACCGTCCCTATAGTCCAGACCTTGCTCTCTTTGACTTTTAGTTATTCCCTAAGCTCAGAGGCTGTCGTTATGAGACAATTGAGGAGATGAAAGAGGTTCTGACAAAGGTCATTGTCACTCTCACACGAGGATTTCCATGGGGCCTGGCAGAAGTTGTTGGAACGGTACAAAAAGTGCATTGCAGCCGGAGGAGATTACTTCGAAGGGGACTAGAGTTTTATGTGTGTACTATCAATAAAAGTGCCCATACGAAAAAAGTCAGGAAACTTATTTAATGGTTACGGGTGTTGTAAAAACAATAAAGACCAAAGCAAGACAAAAAAATGAAACAAAAAACAAAACAAAACACATAAACATCTCCCCCCTTCAAATATACCTTACTATAAATAGCTCCTTTTCATTTATCTCTTTTTAGTCATGCGACTTCTTTCAATCAGGGTGAATCGGTGGTTCCAAATTTTTAGTTTTCCTCTTTCATTCAGTTCACACGCTGGCTCAAAACCTTAGATCAGTTAGCTGTCAGTCACCACTTTCGCAATTGTTTGACTTCGGTGTCACACCCTGCAATTTGTTTCTGTACTTGGGTGGCGCATTACATTGCAGGGACACAACATGAAGGCATCATGTAACCGACGTATTATTTCACATTGGCAAAATTACAGAGATTGAATTGAAATCGAGTAACAACAGAACAATAAGTAAAGTTGGTGACCGTAGTTGAGGGCGTCCTGAAGACCCCCACTTTCGATATCTATTAAACCAAGGTGTAGGGGGATGCGCTGCTACTTTCCCTGGTTTGCCCCACTTTACCCTTGATATGTACCTTATAATGCTGAGTGTTAAGCAAGGAAGTATCAAGTATCCTTCTTTTAGTCTTTAGTATGGCTCGACCTGGGATTCAACCCAGGTCTCCCGGGCCAATACTCTAACCATTATAAAGCTAAGCCTAAGGACTAGTTTCTAGATTTAGACAAACTAAAGGCCAGAAGACTTGTAGTAGCAGACGGACTGCCAGTCAACAGTCAATGCGAAATAGCTGAATTGGTACAGAGAGATACATAGAATGAACATAAAAGAAAGCGAAAACATAGGCAAATACTTGGATCTAGCCAGAGAGCTAAGCAATCTGTGTGACATGAAAGTTACGATCATTCCAATTGTTTTTGGTGCGTTTGGAAAAGAGACTAGTGTTGCACGATGGTGGGCATTCGTTCTGTGGATGTGAGTGAACGCCAGTCAGAGGATTCCATTATCTCTTTTGGCGCGAAACCTATACTCTGGTCGGAGATGAGAGAAACCGCTAGACGACCGGGTGGGCATGAGCTGATATAAGATGTTGAGATAGTGGAGACTGGCCGTGTCGGGTATATTGTCACACGAGAAGAACTGGAGATCCGAAGATAAAACGAGACTAGCATTGGTATCAGAGAAGAGGTTGGGGGATCTGACGAAACTTACACTCACTAAGTCTTTAGGGAAAAACCACCCGTAAAAACAGCTATGAAACAGTTCTAAGCAGTAAATTAATGATCTATTTTTATACAATTATATGTTATCAACTATGCCGTTTTGAATTATTAAAATTTCCAAATAGATCCGTTTGACAATAGATGGAACCCTGGCAGGAACTTGCACTCCACACTCTCCATTACACTAGATAAGGAACTTGCTCTCCACACTCTCCATTGTACGAGATAAGGAACTTGCACTTCACACTCCCAAAAGCACTAGAGTAGGAATTTGCACTCCACACTCTCCAAAGCACTAGAGTAGGAACTTGATGACTGCATAAATTTTAGCACCAAATCAACAACACTTGTTGGAGAGAGCTTAGCAATCTGAAAGAAATATAGCGGGCAGAGATCAGAAATTTATAGTGAGATAGGAATGTTTACATATATATGTGTGTGTATAAGCGTGTGTGTGGAAATAGATATAAAGAGAGAGGGAGAGAGAGAGAGAGAGAGAGAGAGAGAGATGCTTGATTGGTTTTAACACCATGTCAACTCGTCTAGGGATGTTTATACCAAAAGATTAAGTCATCTCATTTATCAAAGGTTCATATTTATAATTTTTACATTAAATGTTTAAGAGATTTTTTGTACATGGTTCTTTCAAATGCAAAGCATTTTTAAGCAGATTTATTTGACACATAGGAATGATTCTAACACGAACTGCCACAATGGTTCAGAGTGGGTTTGGGAGTAATGGCGAAGCAGTGGTACTCCAAATTCCTCTGATCATCTCTAGAACTGGAGGCACACCATTAGATGGAATTTAGTGTCATACCCCGGACAAGAGAATTAGAGTCCCATGGTGTTTTAAATATAAATAGATGATTGTTTCTATCTACCGAAGATCTTCTGATCGATTTTTTTCACGCCACATATCATTCGCGTTGTCAAAAATGGAGGATAACTTTTCAGGCGAGCTGTTAATTATATTTGGCAGGGAGAAATCTACTATTTATGGAGTAATATGATGGAGTAAAAATAAAAAAAAGACATCGACATTTTTATAGAAGTAAATAGTAGAAAAATAAGTACTTTGTGGTTTATCTATAAAAGGAAAGGATAAAAGCTATAAAATGAGTTTTCGTGTCAGTCCGTTCAAAAGTGCCATCGAGCATTTTATAGTTTTCAGTCATTAATATTGACGAACTCCAAAGTTACTAAGTTTAACTTCGTATGACACAAGACGACGTGTTCAGACAGCTTTTGAAAAAGTATTACCTTCTCTTTTCTTTGTTCTTTTATTGTTTTCTCTTTACCCTTTTCTTTTTTTTTTTTTTTTTGCCATTTCTTTTTCATCTCTATTCTTTGTTTTATTTTTTAGCGATTGTTTCGAAATTGTCTATTGCTCTTTCTCTCTTCTGTTAATCTATGCTTTGTCTATCATTTCTTTCTTTCTTTCTTTCTTTCTTTTTTTCTTTGTTTTCACTTTTATTTTTATAGCCATAGTTTTCTTTTTTCTGTAGATCTGTTTCTCGTTTTATTAATCTCTATTTTCATTCATTCATCCATCTTCAATCTTCTGTTCTGTTCATTTTTTTTCTTTGTTTCTGTTTCTTTGTTTCTTTCTATACATAGCTTCCACTTTTCCTCTGTCTACTTTTTTATGTACATCTTTCTTTCTTTCTTTCTTTCTTTCTTTCTTAGTCGTTGGATCCAATGTTCTGTTTGATTCTTACTTTTTTCTTTCTTTCCTTTTCCCCCCTTTGTTTGTTTGTTTAGTTCTAATTCATTTTTCAGAGCCATTGTTTTTGATTCTTACTTCTTACTTTTCTCTTTCTTTCTTTCTTTCTTTCTTTCTTTCTTTCTTTCTTTCTTTCTTTCTTTCTTTCTTTCGTAGATATAGTTTGCAATGTCTTTTGTTTTTCCTTTTCTTTCCTTTCCTTTTCTCTTTCTTTCTTTCTTTCTTTCTTTCTTTCTTTCTTTCTTTCTTTCTTTCTCATTCATATTTTCCAGAGTTTTTGTTTCTATATGATGCCTACTTTTCTCTTTTTTCCTTTTTTTCCTTTTCCCTTTGTTTGTTTATTTTTTTGCTTGTTTGTTTCTTTCTTTGTTTCTTTCCGAGCCCTAGTTTTCAATATTCTGTTTGATTCTAACAGTTTTACTTTTTCTTTTTTCTTCCCTCCCTTTGCCGTTTCTTTTGTTTGCTTGCTGCTTTCTTTCTTTCTTTCTTTCTTTCTTTCTTTCTTTCTTTCTTTCTTTCTTGCCGTTATTTTCACGTATTGCTTTCAACTCTTTATGTTTTATACTCTGTCGTGAAAAAAGGCTCTTCTTCATTTCACTTTTGACCCGCTAGGACTCTCCCTCAGGATATAATGGCCCTTTTGTATACATGCGTTTGATACCTCTAGTCTAGTATCTAGAGAGGGTGGATGGCACTTTGAGATCCTGATGATATCGTGAAGTAAAATAGTACACTATTTTTAAGACGAGCAATAACATCAGTAGATTTTCATGGAATTTTTCAATAACCACTTCTGCTTATGGATTTCATAATTGATTTTCATATCCGCTTATTTTACAGAGGATTTTTCTGAACTTGATACTACGGCTATCGTCCTTGATCACTGTGGCGTCCATCTTGTTGTATCTCCGTCTGTATTTAATGGTATCTCAGCCAGTCTTCAGCGTCCACGACAATCCACAATCCTTTGTAGAAAACATAATGCTGCGGGTAGGTCACGATTTTTTTTTCAATTCTCATCGCTTTTACTAAACCTCTAACGGAAATTTCAATTTAAAATCTACGAGAGAGAGTAAAAAAATTTTCAATATTTTTTGCGGAAATCATAATTCGGTTACTCCTGAGCTTTTGCCGAGGTCGTGAAGGTGACTAACAAACCTGAACTGTGAGATGCCGAGCTCGCTTGATATGCTCTGCGTTTTGTAGCAAAAAAAACTGCTCTATCAAATTGTGCTATTGTATTCCCTGTATCTATTAAAATTTTCTGTGTTATTGTGTATTAATATATATATATATATATGTGTGTGTGTGTGTGTGTGTGTGTATATATATATAATATGATATATATAATATTATAATGCCTCTCATGCCCCAGCCTCGTCTACCTCCCTCCAATCTCTCTGCTACAACATGGAAAAACAGATTGAAAGTTCCTTCCAGGAAAGTGACCATACACTACCTCACCCCACACCGTGATTCTTTAAGAAGAAAGGCAGTGACGTTTCACGTCTGAAAGGAAGAGGGGGTTGCTGGCAGCCGATGACTGAAAACCGAAGGGTATATATCGTAGAAAATAAAAAGAAATATAACTCCGATTCTTGCAGTAGTTGATAATAAAAAGGTTTTATAAATCTTCAAGTTTACAGATGATAACAAATTCTACGGGTGTGACTTAGAATGGTCTAAGGCGTCGGTCTGGTGAGGGTTAAGACTTCTTAGCAACAATTCGTCCTGGCGGCGGACTGGTGATAAGAGTTGGCAACACGAAGCACAATCCCGGTCTGCTCGCTTCCAACTGCTGGAACCAAATGCTTCGTCTGCTGTCACCAACTGGTGAGCTCAGAAATTAGCTTGCTTATATAATAATTACCAATGTTCTGGAGTAGGTTCTGACTGAGGCAGGGGTGATCTCCATAACGTCATTTTCAACTCATCAGACATCCGTTATATCTTTGTTTCAATTTTCGTCATCCAACCCTTTTTCCACTTCTTCCACTAAGTCGTTCCTCTCACTACCCTCGTGATGAGGAATACAGGAGGATAGTTTTCCTCCTACCAGCACAGTTTCTCTCATTTTACTGCTTATGACCTCAAGTTGGAGATTCCTCCCCTTATGCACAAATATGCTCGACTGTCACCAACTGCTCTGTCTGCTGTCACCAACTGCAGCTGTGCTCCGTCTGCTGTCACCAACTGCAGCTGTCTACGTGACATCGTATCCGAATCTTTTTACTGTTAAGTTTTTAATTTTAATCTTTTTCAGGCCTGGGAATCATTTTAATATTATTACTCAAATAATATTTTTCTCCCAACCTCCGTCAATGATTGTAAACAACTTAATCTTCATTACCTGTCAACATCTTTTCAATTCTCATATCTGGCTATTGTCAAAAGTTCTTTTCTCAGAATTTCAAATTTACACTTCTCGGCTATTATATTTGGCCGCTCAATTAAACCCTTCATGTACCAACGCCACAAACCAATATTGTCACAATATTACCAACCCATTGGTATAAAGGTTAGTGTTCACCAATGGTCTGGAAGACCGGTGTTCAATCCCAGTTCGAGTCATAACAAAGATTAAAAAATGGTACCTAAAGCCTTTTTGCTTAACTCTCTGCATTATAAGCTATTGATCAAGGCAAGTGGAGCAATCCAGGGAAAGGTGTAGAGCCCTCCCCAATAACTTACTGTAGTAGCTTTTTGAAAAGGGAGCTTTCGAGTTGCCCTCGACTACAGTCGGCTAAGTTACCTAATATATTATATTGCCATAAGCTAACGTCAGGTACAATTCGGTGGCTCCGGATGTTTTTACTGTGGTCATGAAGGTGACGAACTATACTGAGCGGTAAGATGCCGAGCTTGCCGAGGGCTACTTGCTGGATTTGAATCTATGGTTTGGATTGCTGTCTTGGAATCCATTGATTTACATATACATTGACCTTGCTTAATCGTCGAGATTCTTACAACTCAAGCGAAATCAACTGCGCCTTCACCTTTCGCTCAAGAAATGTTTTTGGTTGCTTCTACGGCTTTATAGTCCAGTTAGCGCCCATAAAGCATACACTCCCGAATTCGAATAAGTTACACGTTTATCTATTCAGTTTTCAAATCACTCATGGAGTGAAGCAAAGCGTTACGTCACAGCAGACCAACTGCCACAATACTACCAACCTCAGCGAATACTTTTCACAGCTTAAACTATCACGTAATATACACGTTGCAAACTATAACATTCTAAACTATTGCAAACTTTTTTTTTATCATGGTTGATTGGTTGGTTGGTTTTTATGGCATATCAACCTTTGTCGGTTACTTAACGCCAAATTATGTTTATATGTATATACGTTCAACCTAAGATTTCGAAACGAATACTTAGTAGGAAAAATTGATAAGAAGGATTTCATTAATCCTCATTAATTGATAAGAAGGATTTCATTAATCATCCTAATATTATTGTACCACAAAACAAAAATTAGAAATCTTGAGGGCATCTCTAGCTCGAATACTCTAGTTCGATATTCCACAATTGTCACCGGTTTATTTCAAGTTTCTTATATCGTTTATCTGTTATATTTTGACCTTCGGCCCGAGCAAAATGCCATTCAAAGTGATGCACCGGAAGGAAGTGACACATTCCCATGGCAGTTATGAGAGGAAATCGCGTGGGCGGAAATTGGCTGATGAAATGGGACGAGCTAAAAAAATCCCATGTTACACTCATAGACTGATGCACCGAAAGAGAGTGACCTCTGAACTGCATGACAGTTATTTACGCTTGATGACGATTAAACATTCGATTTCAAAGATCGAGTGGGCGTCGAACGATTATATAATTCAGTTGAGTTCGACGAGCCAGTTGAATTGAGTTCCGGTTCCAGTTGAGTTCGACGCCCAGGGGGCCAGCGAAGTTGCCAGTAGAGTGCCAGGCCAGTTGGAGAGAGATGTGGTAGGGAAAGCCACACCCGACCGAGGGGGCCCTCGGGAACCCCGATGGAGTTTGGGGTCCAGAGAAGATGCTGATAAGATGCAGTAAAGAAAGCCAGCATCCAGCAGAGCGGGCCCTAGGCCTCCGGTTGAGCAGCCTAGAGAACAAGAAAGACACAACGTGACGGTCATAACAGTGGGGTCAAAATATTTCAGTTTATGTTCGGTCTCCAGCTCCCTCTCCCAGTAAAACCCCACACAACCTTTTCGAACCCTTGCAATAAAGTGAGAGGTAATATTTTGTTAAAGAAGTCTTCCTGCGTCTGTCTTTGTCACTGCGTCTTAATTATTGTGTCGTTGTGATGCTGTAGATGAGCATATAACATATCCAACTGTTCCCGTAGTTATATATAAAAACATTTTCGTGCCATTATTTTCTCACTAATACTTTTGATAAATGTAAGAATAAGTAAAAAGAAGTGTCCGAGGCCGAATATATATATACATTTAGGAATGAATTTGAACTATTTCCAACGACGATAACCGTTACGCTGAGAAAACCTTTAAATTAAATTAACTAAAGAAAAATGCTAATTTTTAAATACAGGAAACCTTTGCTCTATTTGAATGCTAACTAATCTTCCTACATTGCCATTTGGCTCCGTACTTGAATAAGCTCTACTTTGTAAATATCTATATGACCATGACTTTATCATATTTTCTTTGCAGGCATTGAACTACTGTTACCTATACTGGCTGAACGCCTGGCTACTTTTAAATCCTTGGTGGCTGTGTTGCGATTGGTCCAATAACTGTATCTCAATTCTGGAATCCTTCCAAGACTTCCGGGTTTTAATTATACTTGTTTTCTTTGTGATTCTGTCGTTACTGGCATTCGCTACACTGAAATCTTGGAACACACTTCGTGCAAAGTGAGTCTCTTTTTATGTCTTATTAAAAAAGAAAAAATCTTATTTTTTTTTATTTCTAGACTTGTCTATTCATACGAGATTTAAGGAGTAAGTAAGAGCTCCAATCTTACAAAACATAATTTTTAAACCTAATCGAAATATGACACTGTTGGATTTATTTCTTTGTAAAATTGCAAGTTTATATATTTTGATTGATATAGAATATTAACTGCCACATATTTTTCAGAATGTTCTAGGCCCTAACAACTTTTGCAGCGGGTTAAGAGCCTCACCTCAAAATGGAAGTACCTTATCGGGTCCCATTTACGTGTCAAACAGATCTGTTAGAAAAAAAATAGTATTGGATAGAAATACTTTAAGCTATAAAACTGTGTGAAAACGAATGATTATTATAAGATAGATTTATTTATGTTAGATAGGAATGTTTTAAACAATTGAATGCCCATTGTTTGCATTAGGAATAGATACTTGAAGCTATTATTGATTACTTAAGATTGTTACTCATGTTACTTGAAACCATGTAACTATATATCTTTTGCGTTAGATAAGAATACATAACAATATATAAATGTGAGAATATGATATTATTAAAAAGCATAATTATCTTACACCATCTAATTGTGAATAAATCATCCGTATTATATAAGAATACTTGAAACCTTAAAAATGTGTTAAAAAATGTGACATATAACTACTTGTTCAAACAAATGATTAGAGACTGAAAAAAAGTTTCAATGTAACATTTGAAATATAATGATTACAAATTCAATCAAACTTAGGAATTAAATAACCCACAAGGAGTTGATATACTATATAAACAAACATAACGAAACACAACCAAGAGTCCTATCTACTTTTTCTTCCCGTTCATTAAGTTGCCCAGTCGGCTGGGCTGTAGAATACACCGATTGCACCTCTGCAGAGGAGTAAGACACACCCAACGAATGTCCCCGATATGACACTAAACAATCTGATGGTAAGTTTCCAGTGATGCTAGGGCTTTGGGGAATACGGAGCACCCCTTCATTGCCATTGCTTCCAGGTCAACTCTGGCCCGGAATGGTAGCACCTGATAGGGCCCTATCTATGCGTTAAACAGAACTAAACTGCATACTTATGCTAAACTGAATTGTTTAAATTATAACTGTTTAATTAACCTGAATAGCTTGAAATAAAAAAAAAATGACAATTAAACTGCGTACTTATGCTAAACTGAATTGTTTGAAATGGAACTGTTTTTGACATTGAAACTGTACTTGCGCAAATCTAAATTGTTTAATTTAGAATTGTTTTGACATTTAATTGTGTGTAAACAAAATCTATACTTATACTAAACTGAATTGGTTGAATTAGAACTGTTTGAATAAAATGAATTGCTTGAAATAGAATTGTTTTTGAAAATTAAACTGTGTACTCATGCTAAACTTAGTCGTTTGAAATTGTTAGAAGTGATTATTTGTATAAAAATAGATTTAAAAAGAACTAAACCGCGTACTTATGCTGAACTGATTTATTTGAATTAGAACTGTTTGACGAAACTGAATAGCCTTATGTTGAAATATTTTGACAATTAAACTGTGTATTTAGGCTAAACTGAACTGCTTGAAATTGAACTGTTTTGACTTCGAAACTGCGTACTCATGTTAAACTGAATTGTTTGAAATAGAACTGACTATTTGCATGAAAATGGATTTGGCGTTAAGTAACCTATAAAGGTTTACATGTCATTTAAACCAACCAACCAACCAACCAACCAACCGTTCATGAAGAAGGTTTTTGGCTTATTTTTCATCTAGTTGCGAACAGCACTTCAATTTCGGCATCAGTCGTAAAATTATGACTGTTATACGATTCCCTCGATTTCAGAATTAACCATAGCTTGATAAAGCGAAATGATGATCAACTAATGTGGGTTTTAGACATCTAACTATTTGCACTGTTTCTTGATTGCGAAACGTTTTTGAGTTTTATAAGTAATTATATGGCTTCAAATATTTCAAGCAATTATATGACTTACATCTAGCAATTATACGGTTTCCAATATATGAAGCAATAATATAGTTACCAATTGAAAAGTAATTATATGGTTTCTAATTCATCAAGCAATCATATGGTTTACAAAATATAAAACCATTATATAGTTACCAATATATGAAGTATTTATATGGTTTCTAATTCACGAAGCAATTATATAGTTTACAAAATATAAAGCATTCATATAGTTCCCGATATACGAGTATAAAGCAATTATATCGTTTCCAATACATCATGCGATTATATGGTTTACTGAACATAAAGCAATTGTATGGTTCCCAGTATATCATGCAGTTATATTGTTTATGATATATAAATCTATTATGAGGTTACCAAAATATAAAGCAATTTTATGGTCTACATAATATAAAGACATGGTTTCCTATTTATCAAGCAATTACATGGTTTAAAATTCTTAAAGCATTTATATGGTTATCAATATATCAAACAATTATATATTTTCTACATATATAAAGTAATTATATGGTATACAATATATCATGCAATTATATAGTTTTAAATATATAATGCGATAATATGGTAACCAATATATAAAGCAATTATATGTTTTTCAGTGTGCCTAGCTATTATATGGTTCCCAGTACTTCAGGCAATTATTCTAGTTTCAAATGTTTAAAGCTATTATGGTTTCAAGTATTTCGAGGAATAATATAGTTTCAAGTATTTCAATGAATTTTCAGATATTCCTAACAATTATATGATTTCAAGTATTTCAAGGAATTATATTGTTCCAAGTAACTATTAGTAAGAATCCTCAGTAAACAATTATAGATTCAAATAACTACTTGATAAGAATAATTTGCACATTATAATATACTTTTAAGTATTCCAATACAATACGAACACTTTTGAAAAGGATGTCTTACATTGATTGGACCATAACAGCTACTCCTCCTCCCGGTTTCATTAGGTCCAGAAATATTACCAATGAAGAGCTAAAACACGTTTCTCAGAATTCTAGAACTGGTGCCTCACTATCAGATGTAGCTTTGTATCATACCTCGGACAGCGCTGTTTGGGTTGTGTCTTAACACTCCTGTAGGCAATTTAGTCTTCATACAAGTCCTACTGGTGGGACTAAATTTAGATAGAAGGGAATTGAATGAGAATAACATATAAACTGAATTACAATATTTCTTCGACATAATAAGAGTACAGTATTTGAATTTTAATATTTCCTTCTTTTAAATGTGTTGCTTTACGTTGTCTCTTCTACTATTTACCCTTAACTGGAAGGAGAATATACGAATTCACGTCTTTCACAAGGGATTGGTGTTACGTATAATTGGTTGAAATACTTGAAACCTTATGATAGAAATTATAAATAATAATATGATTTGATTTGTCACGACTTTGAATCGACTTAAAACAAATATTTTCGCAAATTTTTGCTCTAGACCAATTCCAAAAAAAGCAGAGTTGAAAAAAAAACCTGAAAAAAAGCATTTTGTCAAAAAAAAACAAACAAAAAAACCCTTCTTATTTATTGAATGAATCTCGTAAGATTACTTACAGTTTTTTTTTACAAAACATCTAAAGGCATAATCTTGTCGCTTTATGAATCAACAACAAAAAAAAAAAACAACTTTTTTTTTAGCTTTTTACTTTTTTCTCTTATCATTCTTTTTTCCCTCTAATCCTCGCGTAAATTTGAGTTTAAACTCTAAAAATCTAAAGCTTAATATCAACTTTCTCCTTCTTGTTTTTCCCTTTCTTTTTAAGCACGTGTCCATGCGTATCTTAATTGTATCTTTTTAACGTTTATACTAATTTTACCTTATATAAATTTAACCACACACTCATTCATTAAATAAATCTCCTTTTTAAAACTGACTCAATCACTCACTCATTCATTTGCTCTTTATTTCTTTCAATAGCTCATACTGACACTCTTTCTGTCACGTTTCCAAAAATTATCTTTTCTGTGACATAGTTTGAGTCTATTTATAATTGCTAGTCATTGGTTTATTTGTTGTTGTTTTTTTTAGCTCTGTTAACTTATTTCACATGGATTATAATTTTGAAGTCATAGCTGGGATCTTTGGGAGAGTCACTGTGGAGTAATGGCTAATCTATTGGGTTAAAGTCAACGGGCTGAAACTCTCGTGACGCCATGACGTTCACTTCCGGACTAATAACCTTGGAAAAGGTATGGATCCCCTTATCCCTCAAGATATGGATAAAATAATATCGCTGCAATTTTAAAAGTATGGCTTTGGCATCAAATAATCCACGAAGGTTAATAATTAAACAGAGTAACCGAACCAAACCCTGAAAGAAGTCTGCCAAAACAGGCAGGATACACCCATACACAAGCAGTGCATATATATATATATATATATATATATATATGTGTGTGTGTGTGTGTGTGTGTGTATATATATATATATATATATATCAAGAAAAAATTCAATTCTTTGTTGTCATTATAAATTTGTTTCACGTCTCTGATGACCCTCTTCAGATGGGGAAAAAGATAGAGCTGAAATGAATTTATAAGAACATCAAAAATTGAAAATTTTCCTTCTATTTTTATATAGAAAAATTGGCTCTGCACGAGACTTTTTGGTGTATTTTTGATCCTGAATTAATCATACATTCGATAGCCGTTGGCATTGGGCACTCAAGCTGGATACTCCTATCCTTTTGATTTTTTCTCCGGATTATATATATATATGAGGGTCACTCGATAAATAAAGTGAATTTTGCCTAATGCGTTGGTAATAGGAAACATTGTTTACAGCTGCATCTTTTTTAAGAAAATAAAAAATGATGGATCCTTTAATGTCTATGAACACTGTTAGCTTAACCGTATCTTACCCTGATCGATTTCTTTAACGATGAGTCAGCGTGTTTTACCTCAGTAGACTCTGTTTTCGACTCAAATTCATTGTGACATACCCAGGTTTGGGCCATTTGTAAACATTGTTGACAAAAACATGTTTCTCTATGCATATCCCATATTCTTCTGTAATTTTCACGAGGCTTGCTCTTCTCCGTCACCCAAAATTTAATGATCTCTGTTTAAGCCTGGAACACTTTGTTTGATTTGCCGCCATTTTTAATAGTCTCGAAAGAATTACTTTTTGTAAGATTAAAACGATTTTTGCAATAAACACTTTTAGATAATGCAGGGCGTGCTTTTATGGAAAATTCAATGAAAGAAAAATAATTCTTTTGAATCTTGTGAAAAACCCTTGTACATATATATATATATATATATATAAGACTCTTCTAATGAATTGTACACTCTGGTATCCTGAGAGGCAAAATGTAAATAAACGAAAGCTACGACACAATGCTTAATTATGACGAGCTGACGTAGGTCACCTGCCGGCAGTGCGGTAAGATACCAAGTCTAAGGTAAAGTTGGGTGGGTTTCAAATCCAGCTACAGGCGTCCTACGTGTCTAGCCACACTGAAAATTTATAATACGAAGCAGTCTGTCTGTGGATGACAGTATATATATATATATATATATATATAAAGTCAGAATGCTATATTAAATGAAAGATATTTTGTGTCTTATCTATTATTAGTTGATTTACTGCTAAATAAAAAAGTGAACATCCTCTAATTATATTAATTCCCAAATTTCTGCAAGGGTTTACAAGTTCAATGAATTAAATGTGAATAATAAAGAAAAGAAAAAATTAAGTAACCAAGTTTTTGGAAACAATTTGTTTTACAAATATAATACACTATGGACCATCAAAATTTACAATATTTGATGGCTTATAGGACGCATAGGCTTATAAGACATACGTTAGTTTGAGTAGACATTTAAAAATAAATAAATAGGTATATATATATATATATATATATATATCGTAATTATACTTTACCGACTATTTGTTGCGATGTTGGATATTTAGTTGTTCCTTAGTCACCAAGTTCTAATATATAGCGTATCCATTGATACATTAACATTGAATTAACGGAAAAGAAAGACGAGATAAAATCATACATATTTAATAGACACATATAACAAACATATAAGAAGTATTATTATACTAAACAAACGTGCCCTAAACGAAGAGATGTACACATTGTTACAAGAACAAGCAATGTATAGAAAGGAAAAACCAAAATGGCCAATGTAAAAATCTTACGTTTTTTTTGTGTGGGTTTTCATGCCATTGGCGAAGGGAAATAAAATACCTCACCGTAGTTGGGGGCCTATTCTGTTCAACGAATAGGAGTAAAAAGAATTTCCATTTCACTCCACAAACGGAGACTGACGTTGCGTATTCTCCCGTTCACGACGTGGCCCAAAAAGAGGAAGAAAAAGGGCTCTCAATTGTCACGTGACTAACGAACATGTGTCATAGGTAGCCACGCCTACAACCCAAAGGAAGACAATTATTTTTGTCCCCTCTCCACACACATCCATGCACACACATACACACACGTACACACACATTCAGCTGTAATCATTTTTTTAAAGAGAACTACAAAATAAGATAAAATCCTTTTACTAGTGATCACCAAACGAACTTGACTATCCTAACATTCACTTACAGACAAATGCCCCTCGGAAAAGTATGAACTCCCATATCATGCCAGCTATCGGTTAAATCGTACCGCTTTTATTCTTCTACAAGGATGGCTTTGTAATAAAATAACCCACAAGGGTCAACATGCCATTAAACAAAGAATCTGGTCCAATTACTTCCGTTCTTAATGTGGCTCTTATTCCCCGACGGAATTTTTTCTTTATCGAATTGATACCATTTTCTTCATTGATTCCTAAATATTTATAGTTTTTTTATGTTGTAACTCTGTATTTTCCGTGTTTATATCTTGAGATATGATTTTTAGACTTTACAAGCGAGCCTTTCTTGAATATGATTTTCGCACATTCATCTAGACTTAATTGCATCCCTATGTCGTCTCTAAATCTTTTTTACAGTGCTTAATAGACCTTTGAAATAAACATCATTTTACGCATATAACTTTAAATCGTGAATATAGAATAGATCGCTCATTGTTTTAGTAAAAAAAGTAAGTAAAGTTGGCGACTGTAGTCGAGGGCGACCCGAAGGCTCCCCTTTGAAGAGCGACTACACCGAGGTGTAGGGGAGGGAGCAACTCCTTTCCTCTGGATTGCTCCGCTTTACCCTTGATCCCTACCTTATAGTGCTGAGTGCTAAGCAAGGTAGCATCAAGTACCATTTTTTTAGTCTTTGGTATGACTCCACCTGGGATTAAACTCCCGGACCATTGGTGAACACTCCAATCATTATGCCATCTGTTTTAGTTTGGTGTCTTTATTTAATGCCATATCAGCCTGCGTGGATTACTTGAAGTCAAAGCCATCATTGTCGGAGAACAGTAAGTAAAGTAAGTAAAGTTGGCGACCGTAGTCTAGAGCAACGAGAAGGCTCCCTTTTCAATAGCTACTACAACAAGGTGTAGGGGAGGGCGCTACTTCTTTCCCTGGATTGCTCCACTTTACCCTTGATACGCAACTTATATTGCTGAGTGTTAAGCAAGGAATTATCAAGTGCCATTTTAAAAGTTTTTGGTATGACGCGACCTGGGATTGAACCCAGGTCTCCCGAACCATTGGCGAACACTCTACCCACGAGGCCAATGAGCCGGGGGATTCATTCCGTTCCCAAGTTTTTTAGTTTGTAAGTGAAAGAAAATCCACAAATGGAGTTTGAACTCGCATATTACGATCTCGCAGTCCTGCACATAAACCATTAAATCAAATTTCATATCTATAGAGTATGATTTTTAGTTGTATGGAGAGAGAGGTATAAAAACTATTTAAAAAGAAGAGGAGAAAGTTAGTCTCCTTGGAAGATTAAATAGCTAATGTTCAAATTATTAGTTTCGAGCATGTCTTTTTCATAGATAAATCTGAGGTTAGTATTCCACCTTTCCATATTGCATTTTATTTCTTTATTGGAATGTCATAATAACAGGGGTCTCTTTAAAATGGTTACAATTTTTAGCATCCATTTGTGGGGTAAGCTATTAAAAGCTTCTCTGTTGTCAATCCAAGTCATACTTAAATTTTTCTGTTTAGATTGACAATTCATCATGATCATTTCGTTTATGAGAAGCTGATCTTTGTAACTATATTATTCTTTTTTGTGTTCCTTTCGATCTAAAGGGAAGATGTTATCATTTTATAGGTTGTGGGAAGAAATGTGATTAGTCAGTAGTTTTTTTTTCCTTGCATTTCTTGTAGCTTTTCTCTTTGGTAGTAAGATGTAACTTCCTTTAATAGCCAATCAGCTATTATTTCATGCCCTTTCATGATTTCTGAAATAAGTTTCTTCCTTAGTTGACGTGCGAAACATAGATGGTGGAGCCAGATGTTTTTTTTTTATTTTGTCTATTTTAAGTGACTTCAATTTATGTGCACGTTTAATTGGGTTTATAATATCTTATATTGTAATATCTTCATACATTTGTAGTTCATTATTTTTACAAACGTCTTTTATATTCTTAATCCATTTTGCTTTTTTTATTATATGATTTCTTATGCCTCCATATATGACTCCAAAATGCCTTCATTCCTTGAATCGAGGTGGAGTTATTCATATTTATGGTTTCTTTTTCTATTCCTCGGTAGAATCTTTTGTGTCTTCTCAAAATATTCTGTTGTGTCTAAATAATTTTGTTCGTTTTTCATATCTTCGAAAATGCTGGGCGTTTTTTTGCATTTTCTTTGCTTCAGCTTTTCTTTTATAATCGGGGTTTTACCAATTGATGCTATCTCATTTTCTGTTAATATTTCTTGGTTTCCTTCGTTTTACTTTGGCACCTTTACTCATTTAATCAAACATGGATTATATTATTATTATACTTATTATGTAAGAAGAATGTGCTGGAAATAACCCGTGTGGTCATACACGGATCTCCAGCCAAGATACACAACTGTTGAAATGAATTCTGCTATAGGGTTCACGTGACTAGAAATAGTAAATATATAAATTAGTCAGACAGAAGTCGAAAATGTAAATCTAGCATTGCGAGTCAGTATTCAAAGTTAGCATTCAATTCTCAATATTTGGCATTATAAAGTGTCTGCCAATACAACGCCCTGAACGAAACATAGAATTTCTTTAATTTTTATGTTTACTATTTCTTCTCTTAGTATTTACCCATGACCTAGGACGAGGGAAGGTAATAATTGTATGTAGTGAGTTTTGGATCCTATTTTTCCTTAATTATCCCTCCACGTGCTCTTCGTTGACTGTTCTACAACCATAGGAGTGTAAATTCTGAAGAAGAAGTGTCTTCTACTGCAAATCAGAAAAGGTTTTCGATGCGCCATTAAATAAAGCAAACCAAATCTATTAATATTATTGTCACACACTTAAAAAAGTGCACAGAATCGCCTCGTCAGTGATGTTCTTGGGGTCCTTACAAGTTTCGGGTCCTCCAACATCATACTTGCTCTCCCAAGTGACCCTACCGAAACTATTGTTCCAGACGGCGATCCTGCCGTAAAAATACGCCCAGCATGCAAAATCACACAGTTCACACCTCAAAAGAAAAAAAGTTTTAAATGCTACTGCTAATGAGTTTTTAAAATGGTATTGACCAATGAGAAACGACTTACGTCACTTCCGTCCCAGTCGCGGCGAATTATAAAGGTAAACATACTGCGAACTGTCTTTATTCTATATCTTGTATGAGTACACTCACTTGCACTGAGCCAGGTTTGGATCAAGATAACAGGTAATATCCTTCTGACAAGCAAGTCTTAACAAAAAAAAACAACAAAAAACAAAAGAAAAAAGAAAGCTTTTTTCTCCCTAACTTCTTTATGACGATGAATTAAAAAAAATAATAGAGGAAAGGCTATTTCATAATAATTAGTAAGGTATACACCATAAGTATTTAAACTCACTCCTTGTACATTCTCTTTTAAAAGAATGTTATATGATGTCAAAATATTTTTTTTGCTTTTATAGTAAGATAGAATATTAATTTTCGCTAATGATTCTACTTGAATTTTTGTCTTTTATCAATAGAAAGATACGAGATACATACGATAAGTTTCCAGACTTTTTTCGTATGGGCACTTTTATTGATAGTACACACATAAAACTCTAGTCCCCTTCGAAGTAATCTCCTCCGGCTGCAATGCACTTGTTGTACCGTTCCAACAACTTCTGATAGGCCTCATGGAAGTCCTCTTGTGTGAGCATGTCAATGACCCTCGTCACAGCTTCTTTCATCTCCTCAATTGTCTCCTAACGAACGACAGCCTCTGAGCTTAGGGAATAACCAAAAGCCACAGGGAGCAAGGTCTGGACTATTGGGAAGATGAGGAACTATCTTGATGACCATCTTAGTCAAATAGTCTGTCACAAAGATGGAGTTGCCGACTGGTGCATTGTCCTGATGGAAATGCCAATGGCCCGATTTGAAGAGTGCTGGCCTCTTCCAAAGGAATCTCCTCCTGAACTCCCTCCCTTAAAACCTCAACATAGTAACCCTAACCCTAACCCTTTGGCCAATCAACTGTGATGTATTGACTTCCTTACTCCTCCCACACCTCTCACCATCCCTCACAGACTCCCTGGCTTCCTTGAATCTCTTATACCACTCAAAAATTGATGCTCGATTCAAGCAAGATGCTCAAAAAGCAGTGTGAAGCATTCCATACGTTTCTGTGGTATTTTTCCAACTTTAAAACAGAATTTTATTGCATACCGTTCTTCTCAAGTATCAGATTGCATTTTTGAAATTCACCAGCTGTGACAATCAGGCTTTAGTATGGTGTATTCCAATTGCCGCTGTAGCTGTTCCTTTAAACTTGAAATCATAAAAACTGGTCAGTCATCTCATAAGATGTATAGCAATAAGATACTGAATTTTCAAGAGTCTATGTCAATTGTAAATGACCATACAAAAAAGGTCTGGAAACTTATCGTATGTACGTCGTAGATAGAAAAAATGCTATTCAGCGTGATTGCAGATTACACAAAATCGATCAACTACCACTCACAAACACAACGAGAAATTTGATAGTATATATATTTGAATATATTCACTAGTTTGTATCTTAACAAAAGATCATCCTTTCCACATTTACGATTCTCGCTTCTGTAGATTAAACAAGTGTGTATTGCAATAAAATATTAATTAAAAAAAGGTAAAATAATCCACTAAACTTTGGTTGAATCTTGTTTTTTTTTTTTTTTTGGTTGGCAGTGTAGAATAGTGTAAAACGGAGTCGAAAAACTGCTGCGTCATCTGTTTTGATTGATGTATGATAAACCCGAAGTGATTTTGAGAAGTTGGCTTTGATTTAACGAAAGGATCTCGTGAATGGATAATCCTAGAAGTTTTTAGAATATTTTTATCAGTTCTAGAGAAACGCTCGACTCTTGTAATGAAATGCTTCATTTCTGCTCACGAGTTCCTTGTAGGACGTAACGAGTGATGAAAGGAAAGTGTCTTCCAAGTACTAAATAAATTATAAGCACCTGAGAAATGTGGTCGCGTTGTTATGTTTAATCCCAGCTGAGGAGGACTTAGAACGACAGAAAAAGACAAAACGGAATGAAGACAGAAAACTACGAACAAGAACACAAGTGGCACAGCCCAGTTAGCTGGAGTTGTAAAATACACCGACTGTATCTCTGATCGGGGGTTAAACTCCACTCCCAATGAGTGTCCTGGATATGACATTAAACAAACTATTAGGGAGGCCCAATAATGCTCGAGCTTTGAGTAATGCGGAGTTCCTCTTCATTACCATCACTCTCAGGTCCGCTCTGACCCAGATCGGTAGCACCTGTTTGACATATAAACTCAGTGCAAAGGAATGGCTAATGCTAAAATAAATTGCTTGAAAAAGAACTGTTTGGTCATTCACCTGGGTATAAACAAATAACTGATGTTTAATTGAATTGTTAGTGCTTCATAGCAATACTTGTAGCCATTTACCTTTGTTGATTTATGCTAAATTGAATTTTTAGAAATAGAACTGTTTCATCATTTAACTGTTTGTATCAACAAAATGTGTTTACAAATTATATATTCAACTGTATATGTATAAAGAGGATTAGGCATGAAATAACCAACAATTGTTGATATGCCATAAAACCAAACCAA
This sequence comes from Sepioteuthis lessoniana, assembly GCA_963585895.1. NCBI lineage: Eukaryota > Metazoa > Mollusca > Cephalopoda > Myopsida > Loliginidae > Sepioteuthis > Sepioteuthis lessoniana. The sequence continues at coordinate 44,977,087 of OY757918.1, read as the reverse complement.
ACCAAACCAAAACAAAACAAAACAAAGATGGTGACACAAAGGAGACAAACAGAGCAATACAAGGTGACAGACCGGGCTATTGAAGAACGAAGTGAAGTAAAGAGATGGAGGCTGAGTGATCGACCGAGTAATGGGCTACTATATACCATGTACTCTGAATGCGTATGCAACAAAAGCACTGCAATACATTACTTTCTTTGACTTTTCATATTTCCACACGGGGAAAATATGTGTAGGTTGAATGAGTATAAATATAGAATTCAAGCGTTTCCACAGTAATATTGTAAGCAAATGATACCGGAGAGGGAATAGAAAAGTTATCCCAAAAGCCAACAGCAGGAAGAATAACGAGTTGACAAAGTTCAGCATCTCGTCCAGTTGCGTATGTGTAACAAGATATGCTTTGTCTTGCTCCCCGGATCAGGTCTTGCTCCCCGGATCGGGTCTTGGCAAGCTTACCAACGATCGGCCATTTAAATGGTGACATGCATTGACCGGATGATGTCACGCATCCAGAGTCGAAATAGGGGTCGGTAGGGTTTCCTGTGAGCGCTGATATAAAAACGAAGGTTTCTGTGATTCTGTTTCTTACTCTTTGGGTCGCTTGGGCACGGGTAGATAATTATTGACGTGAACAGATAACGAGGAACGAATCAAATATACGAGGAGAGTCCTGTTTCTAGAAGAACAGAAAATCTCCCCCGCATGTGGTGTCCTTTATCCATTCTTCTTGCATCCTCAGAGACTGAACGGAAAGAATAAAACAACGGAGGTCATAACGTTTAAAACAATTATTGTTTTTTGTGTTATTCTCTCTCCATCCTACTCAGTCATCCACTACATCACCCATACTTCCGATCATTATCCAGAATAAGGATAAACTATGGACGCCATTTGTGTTTTGGAACAAATTGTTAGCCTTTTTGAACGCTATAAGTATATCACAATTTGTTTATGTCTCCTTTATGCTGACGTCACAGGTGAGGTAACATGCAAGTGAAAAGCTTGATTTATATTCAACCAACTTCTCCGCTACGGGTAGAATGTGACACAAGGTAAATTTACTTTCTAGAATAGTTGCTGAACAAAGGCTAAAAAAAACGCAGTCTGCTTTACTATTTACCCAGATTGAGTCATGCCTTTCCCAAGGGCATTAGCGTGAAGTGAAACGGCAAGAGCCTCGTTCAAGATCTGAACTCGGAGAGCGGATTCCATTTCCCACGACTATAACCGTTATTTGAACTTGCATCACCGATTCTATTTCATATGTTGATAGCCGTTACCCTAAGCACACCACCTAAAAGACAAGCCCTCGGGTAGGATGTGACAAAAGATCAGTTTTTTTAGTACACCTGGATTGAATTCAGAGGTTTTTTTTTATTAAAGAGTTTCGCTAACCAAGGCAAAAAAAAAAAAAAAAAATAAAAACAAAACAAAACAAAACACTGCTTCACGAATTATGTAACATATTGACCCCAGCCAAGCTGTCAAAATAGGAAATGCACCTGTATAAATAACAGGTGCATCCGATCGAGGAATATCAGGATATAACCTTGACCGTAGACGGGTTGAATTGAGTGCGAAATTGTGACGCTCGCAGGAAGAAGAGTGGGCGTCAAATTATTATATAATTTGGTGCATCGGAAGTTCAATCAGTTGGAAAGAAGATGCTGGGATGAGGAACATATCCCAGAGAGGCTGGGCCCCCAGGCCCCCGGTTGAGCATCCCAGGAGAACGGGAAAGAAACGCTGTTATCACCATAAGAGTGGGGGTCAATATGTTGCAGTTCTGTTTAGCCTCCAATTCACCTCTCACACACTAAAACCTTTAGTAACCCTTTCGAACCCTTTCAAATATAATGAGAGGTATATTTTTCTAAAGAACTGTGTCGCTCGTCTTTATTGTGTCGTCGTTATGATTCTGCATGCATATGTATATGTAGTATGTGGCTATACAACAATTACTCTTAGCTAAGAGAGGAGTTGGATTCATGCCTTTCTCAAGAACGTTAGCACCAAGTTAAACGTAAACAGGCAGGGATTGATCTCGTGTCACTGATTCGATTTCATACGATGACAGCCATTACATAAAGCGGCTCCCTTTTTTGTAATATGTAGATTTGAATGTTATATAACAGTATCATTCTTTTTTTTTTCCTCACTGAATTACTGTAAACATATAGACGCTATGAAAAATCTTATTTCCTGAAATAATCCCCTCGAGAGAATTTTTAGCGCCTCTCTCATTTTTTCTTTCAGATTATTTTTTGATTCTCCTGTCAGCTATGTCGAATTTTAACATCTTCATGACAGATTTCTCATTTGAAATGTTTATGTTTATATAAGAATTTTGCTTGATGGTCATCACCAAATCGATATTTTTGTGATTAGCATAGGTTATTCGAGGCTACTCTGTCAGCTTTTGTTGATATACAACAGTTGCCTTGATTAGTTCAGTGAGGAATTGCTTATCTAATCCCAGGGTGGTAGAGCGAGGAGAAGGTCTGAGAACATATCGAGGGCAAGAGTATATTCTGAGCATCAAGATTTTTTTTTTATTTCAGCCCCAACGTTCTCAAATAAAGGTAATTGTGTATGTTGATTCTGTTCCTTTCCAGATATATTCATTTCAAAATATGTTAATTTCCAAATATCTTCCCTTTCGAAAAAGCTCTATTCGGCAGCTCTGGATATTTTTGCCGCAGTTATAAAGGTGACCAACCACACACCCAAACCTCCCTGTTATCCGAGTGCAACTAATCGCATTTGTCTCTATGGCTCGGAATCCACTGTTTTAGGACAACTTTGACAATGCCTGATCATCGAGGTTCTTGCTACCCGAGCGGAATTTTGAAGAGCCTCTGATTAATCTGTTGTTAAAAATTGCGACTTTACCGTTTTGTTGGGTATCACCCACCTTTCTCCACACAATGAACTAGTCCATCTGCCATATATAGCAGTAGTTACTAATACCTGGGCAGACTAGAAGGAGAAGAGCAGCTTCTTATAGGAATAGTATTAGAGCGTTAGAGACTGGAGATCGCACTAGATCACCTTACTTGCTACCATAATAACGGAAGCCAATACTATCGTTGGACTATATCTTTATTCTGTATTCACCAATCCTATGTTCTTGTCTACTAATAGTCTCTCTATTGTATATACTTTTTTCCTGAGAATATATCTCTATTTCCTCTCATATCGTGATTTGTCCTTTATTTAATATTACAAGCGTTCACTAATCCTATGTTCTTGTCTACTAATAGTCTCTCTATTGTATATACTTTTTTCCTGAGAATATATCTCTATTTCCTCTCATATCGTGATTTGTCCTTTATTTAATATTACAATCGTTCACTCACCAGAACGCAACACTTTTACTCTTGGTATGTTGCTACCATGGCGTTATGCTCCATTTCGAACTCTCAAAGAAAAAAATTATCGAATTAGACTGCGTTTCAAGTTTATCTTTGCAGCTTTCAAATCACAAACGTTGTTAACAATACACAACCTATCAGAGCACCAGCTATCCTGATACTATCAATCATTGCGAGCACCCATTAGTATTTGAACAGCTTTTGTAAAGCGATGTGCATACCGTAGGGTAGGATGTGACGAAGTATTTCCCGTTGTGTTGTAGCTATCGTACAGGACTGCGATATTGTTGTTGTGAGTTCGAAATTCAGTCGCGCTATTACGTTCACTTTCGGACAAATACACCTAGGAAAAGTATGAACCTCTTATCTCCACGGCAATGGGTTAAATAGTACCGCTACCGTCTTTCTAGAAGAATGGTTAGTGCACTAGATACTTTACAAAGGTTAATATGCCAAAGTCCTGCCAGCAGCTTTACGGCCACCTACCTCCCATCACGAAAACTATCAAAGTTAGACAAACTAGACAGGCAGGATACTGCTGGAGAAGCGGGGACGAGTGATGTTCTTCTATGGACCCCCTCACAGGGCCACGCAAAAGCAGGAAGACCAGCTCGAATCTATATACAGCAGCTCTGTGGGGATGCGGGATGTAACCCTGAGGACCTGCCAGAAGTGATGAACAATAGGGAGGAGTGGCGAGAGAGGGTCAGGGATATCCGTGCTGGTTTCCCGACAAGATGATGATGATGATGATGATAAAACAAAAACAAAAAAACAAAAAAACAAATTTGTAAACACCTTTTGTCAATACACACAGTTAAATGATCAAACATTTCTATTTTGCGTATGTCAACAAAGTTAAATGATTCCAAGTATTACTATGCATCAATAACAATGCAATTAAACATTAGTCATTTGTTTACCGTTAAATGATCAAACAGTTTTATTTTTAACCATTCCAATTCGCATGTCATTAATTCCCACTGATTTTATATGCCAAACAGTTCTATTTGACCCATAGATAGGACCCTATCAGGTGCTACCACTAGGGAACAGAGTGGATCAAGGGGTGATGGAAATGAAGAGATACTCCGCATTCCCCAAAGTTGCGGTATTACTTGAGCCTCTCAATTAAATTGTTTAATGTCATACCTAGGACCCTCATTGAGTGGGTTGGGGGCTTTACTTCTCTGCAGAGATGCCGTCGGTGTATTTCACAACTCTAGCTAACTGGGCTAAGCAACTTTTTTTCTTGTTTGTTGTATTTATCTCGTTTGTTGTATTTATCTCTTTTGTTGTATTTATCTTGTTTGTTGTATTTAACTTGTTTGTTGTATTTATCTCGTTTGTTGTATTTATCTCTTTTGTTGTATTTATCTTGTTTGTTGTATTTATCTTGTTTGTTGTATTTATCTCGTTTGTTGTATTTATCTCTTTTGTTGTATTTATCTTGTTTGTTGTATTTATCTCTTTTGTTGTATTTATCTTGTTTGTTGTATTTATCTCGTTTGTTGTATTTATCTCGTTAGTTGTATTTATCTTGTTTGTTGTATTTATCTCGTTTGTTGTATTTATCTCTTTTGTTGTATTTATCTCGTTTGTTGTATTTATCTCTTTTGTTGTATTTATCTCGTTTGTTGTATTTATCTCGTTAGTTGTATTTATCTTGTTTGTTGTATTTATCTCGTTTGTTGTATTTATCTTGTTTGTTGTATTTATCTCGTTTGTTGTATTTATCTTGTTTGTTGTATTTATCTCTTTTGTTGTATTTATCTTGTTTGTTGTATTTATCTCGTTTGTTGTATTTATCTTGTTTGTTGTATTTATCTCGTTCAATCTTCTGTCGTTCTAAGTACTTCTCAGCTGGGATTAAACATAACAAAGCGACCACATTTCTCAAGTAGTCATAATTTATTTAGTATTTCGAAGCCACTTGCCTTTCATCACTCGTTACGGCGTTACGTTTGAAGGTGCTCGTGGGGTAATGGTTGTTGTCGTAGGAAATGGACACGGCAACACGAGTTCAAATCCTGGACGAGACTGATTGCATTTCACATAGCACTAATACCCTTGGGAAAGGTATGAATCCAATTATTCTCCCTCTAGCTATGGGTAAATAGTAGGGCAGACTGGGTTCTTCAGCCTTGGTGAGGCAACTAGTCAAGGAGAAGGAAAACTCTGAATTGAAACCTATTAAACTCCGCTTAAAAATTGACCTTCTGTCATATCCTGCCCGAGCGGAGGGGTTGGGTAAATAGGATCACTAGCTACGGCCTACAGAGAACTAATGAGTAGAAATGAAGAATTTCCCTGTTTGAGTCGAGTGTTTCTTTTGATGTTTTCGAACAATTCAGTTAAACTAGTCACTTTGAAAAATCGCTTTCTGATGACAGCGAAAGCTCTGCATTCTATAAGAATGTGTTTAACCGTGCAAGTTGTCTGACACGTCAAACATTGTGGTTGTGGTTCTTGTTTCAGTATGAAAGCGTGAGTAAGCCTTGTATGACCAATGCGCAGTCGGGATATAACGACTCGTTCTCTTCTCGATGCTCTAAAAGCTGGTGTCGAGTGTTTCTCTTGAACTGATTAAATTATTTTTAAACTTCTAGGATGATCCCTTCACGTGATCTTGTCGTTCAATCAAAGCCGTGTTCCCAAAATCACTTCGAGTTTATCTCACATCGATAAAAACAGATGATGCAGCAACTTAAAAGTTTTTCAATATTTTGGTTTGGTTTTAACCGAAATATTGAAAAACTTTTGACTCACCCTAATATCTTTCAATAGAATCGAAATGGAAGAACGAGAGAAGACCTATCAGTTGAAGAACTGCTCAATGTTGCTAAAACCGAGCTTAATACAAAATCAAGCTTGTTATATATGATTCTCTCAAGGGATAATGTTGTGTATGTTCTGTTTTTGCCTCCAACCCGAGAACACTTAATGCAATTCATACAATGGGAATTAAGGCGACGAAATCAGCAAGAGTGTTAATTTCAGAAATTTTTGCTGCAATTTTAGGAAGAACAGTTCCTTAAAAAAAAGGCAATCTTTCGTCAAAGAAATGAAGACATTATATATATATATATATATATATATAAGGATTTAATCGGTTTTATATTGGTTCCATGTAGGATGCATCAGATGAGACAAAGTGAGACGTCATTTTTTAGGTTTTATCCTGGTCTGATAGCCCGCATTTGAGTCCTTGTTTTAATCATAAAAAAAACATCTATAAACAATCTTTACGTTCACCAGGTATCTGCGTATATATAATTAATTACTAAACATCGATTGGTAAACATAAAGTTAGAAGTATAGGATGGGGAATCAAATGAAAGAAGCAGTCACTAATAAATGTCTGCCAGTCTAGCATTCCCAAACATAGCACACACACACACAAACACACACAAACACACACACACACACACTCACACATACACACACATCGGCTGGAGAAGAAGCTAGACTGCAATTACACAAGAATGCTGCGTGCAATCCTGAACAAGTCCTGGCGGCAACACCCCACAAGACACCAACTGTACGGCCACCTGCCTTCTATCACGAAAACTATTCAAGTTAGACGAACCAGACATGCAGGACACTGCTGGAGAAGCAGGGACGAACTCATAAGAGATGTACTCTTATGGACCCCCACACATGGCTGTGCAAAAGCAGGACGACCAGCACGAACATACATTCAGCAGCTATGTGAGGATACGGGATGTTGTCCTGAAGACCTGCCTAGGGCGATGAACAATAGGGAGGAGTGGCGAGAGAGGGTCAGGGATATCCGTGCTACCAGCGCGACATGATGATGATATATACTCTAGTAGGAAATCGTAAATACTCACTATTCTCTGAAAACGTTTCTACTGCCATTTCTTTATTCAAGAAAAATAAACTAAGAACAGATATGGGAAAAAACCTACTTTATTTCATTTCTGGTAATACTTTTTGGCTTCATGGACCACACCTCAAATTAAGTGAAATAATTTATTTTAATTCAGAATACACAAATGGTTAAATTTTTCATATTTCACCAAGCAGAAGTTTGACTGTCAAATAAAGCAGGGTTTGTCTCAGATTTATGCTTACTTTTTTTCTGAATTAGAAATTAAAAATAACAGAAAAATGGTCTGTAAAAGTGGTAAATCCTTATTTTTGCCAAAGGTAGTAAACACACACACATACACACATGTGTTTATGTGCTTGTGTGTTTGCATTTGTACGTGTTTTTGTATATATATATATATATATATATATATATATATATATATATATATAACTAAAATCAAAACATTAGTGAATAGATAAATAAAATAAGATAGAATATAAAATGAAATTTTCGAACACTAATTACGTCATATTCATTTTGAGAGAACGATAAAATTTTGCTCATTTTTTCGTTAATTTTTTCATTTGAAAAAATTTTTTCGGATAAGCCGACAAAATCATCATCATCATTTGGAGAATGCGAAATACCCTTTCATTACCATCACTTCCATATAGTCTTTCTGAAAATTATAAAAAAAAACGTAACGTTTAACGATGGCTTATTATTCATATATGAATAAATACATCCATTTTATTTTTATGTACTGTCCCAACTCTCTCTCTCTCTCTCTCTCTTTCTCTCGCCATCCGTCCCTATCACCGATAGCTCCTGGTAGGTCAACCAGACTGAAGTAGCATGCACACAAGGTTACTTCATTGTTAGTCAGCAAACACTGGTACGTGAATGTGTCGGGGTTCATGAGAGAACGATCTCTTATGAGTTTGTCTTTACTTCTCCAACAGTCCGCATCGTGTCTGGTTCGATTTACTTGAATGGTTTGTGAGATGAGAGCCAAGTGGCTGTACAGGTGCTATTTTGTGAGGTATTGCTTCCAGGATTTATTCAAGATTGAACGTAGCATGTGTTTCGTTTGCATTCAGGTAGTGCATCGATTCAGTAATACTGACACGGGCTCAGGTTGGAAGAAATGCTATTTTATTTAATTAGGGACGTCAGATTTCAATATGATTGATAAACAGTCAGTAGCTAATCGTATGTTGATATCTTTTTAGTCGATGAGATATTACTGCCGAGGAAAGTGAACTGGTCTACTAATTTCAAGGCTTGCCACTTAAACTGAAGATGGTGCTTTCTTGTTTTTAAATACATTTTATTCTCGTTCACTTAGAGGACAATACCTCCTGCTATTTGGTTCAGGCTATGCAGTAGAGATTCGGTTGGGGGAGTCGTTTTTATGAGACGCGCTTGATCATCTACGTAATCTGAGTCAGTGATAGTTTCCGCGGGATATTGTCTGCTTCTTGCATATTTTAGTTTTAAATCATTTTCTTTTATTAGATCTAGTGACTTTCGTAGTACGCAATTTTGGCCGATTATAAACATATATAGGCTTAACGTATTTCCTTGAAATACTCCAGTGACAATGTCGAAAATGTCTGCCGTCCACAAGGGCAAAACGTTGCTTTTATTTTTTGGTAAACATCATTGTAGTTGTGAAAGTTTCGAGTCCAGTCGGCGAGGCCTGTAGAATACACTGACTTAATCTCTGCAGAGGGGTAAGTCTCCTCAAACGAGTGTTCTAGATATGACACTAAATAATCAGATGGTGAGGTTGGAGCTTTGAAGAATGTGAAGTACCCTTTCATTACCATCACTTCCAGGTCCACTCAAACCTGGAGTGGTAGCACATGATAGGTTCCTATATATGGATCGAATAGAACTATTTGACTTTTAAATTGAGTTCAAACAAGTGACATGCTAAATTGCAATATTTGAAATAGAACTGTTTGATCATTTAATTGTGTGTAAACAAATGACTGTTTATTTGAATTGTTAGTTATACATAACAATACTTGGAACAGTGTGCAAAAGAATGAGAAATGCCGAATAGAATAATTAGAGTCAGATAGCAATAATTAAATGCATTAAATACTAGTGCAAATACATATTAGTTATAACTCATCTAATAATAAAATTACCGACAAATTAATCTTTTACACATCATGTATAACTATTAAGGTGTGTACAAACAAATATCTTACTTTTATTTGTTACTGTTAGGTAATAATACTTGAAACTATCTATGTGCCATAAAAATGAGCTGGGGCTCAATTAAAAATGTTATCAATGTATTTTCAAATCCTATATTTAATATATATGATCAAACAATACTTGCCATTAAACAACCTACAATAGTTGATATGCTATAAAATCAGACGAAACTAAACGGAGCCCATTTGCTCCATATTTCATCTGTGTATGGAATCAAATGTTTAGGAGAAATCTACGAACAATAGAGTTGCTACGAGATTTTTTTTTTTTTTAATACACTCGTTCAATGATTCGACTCAGTATATGAATCTGTAATATTGGGGTTAGAATTTCTTTCAAAACCGTTCTGATCTTTCTTAATATTTTTTTCGATTTCAGATTATAGACGACTGAGAAGCATGACATTGTAAATCTTAACAGCAATAGTTGTAAAAGTTATGCCTCTGTAGTTCTTAGTGATTCCCAGGTCAACATAATTGGGGAAGGGAAGGATACAGCCTTTTGTCCATTTCTCTTTTGGGTTTTCTATTTACTCAGTATTGCATATTCGAAGATGTGTGTCGTCAAATATTCTAGTCTCCATACTTCTGGGGATATTCTAGTCTCCATACTTGTGGGGATATTTCTCTCTCCGTAAAGTCTTTTAGTTTGATCTCTTGTTGGTTATTAACATTTTTATAGGTCTATCAGTGATTTCTGGTGGGTCTTCAAGCAGATTCTTAGACATTTCTTTCGACTCCTAAAGTTTTTCTTCTTTACAGGCTACTTTTAGTTTTTCTCTCCATGTTCTTTTCATTTACTCTCTGCCATACAAATCGCGATAGTCTATCTTCTTCTGAATTTCTGATTTAATTGATTTGGTCTTGAATCTATTCTAATTGTTCTTTTTTTGGTGTGAATTAGTTCTCTCTGGATCTTCTTTAGTTTTTGCGCGTTGGCATTTATTGGGTTTCTTTTATTAAGTAAGAAGGCTTTTTTTTATGTTATCTCGTTTTTCTTTAATTGCAATTGATTCCCATGGAATTACATTTGGCCCTTGGTTAGTTACGTATGCATTTCACTGCTGCTTTTATATGGGAGGTAAGAAAGCTTTCATATTTGTCATTCGGAGTATATTTTTCGATGTTTTCTGAAAGTATCACAATTGTTTCTTACCCTATTTACCAACCCCTCCGCTCGGGCAGGATATGAAGCGAGGTCAATTTTTAAGCGGAGTTTAACAGAGTTTTCCTTCTCCTATACTAGTTGCCTCACCAAGGCTGAAGAACCTAGTCTGTCCTACTATTTCCCATAGCTGGGTGGAGAATCACTGGATTCATACCTTGTTTCTTACTGTTAGCATATATCAATTGCTTATATCCCTATTGCTAAGTGAGGACCGGTCATATCATGAGGCTTCTACTGTTTGTTTCTTATTTCTGCGTAGAACTAGTCATATGTTGGCTGAGACGATTCTGTAATTGGAAGATACTCCTTCGAAAGAGGAGTATGCCACAAAATTCAAAGCACTATATATTCACTTCTAGTTTATGAATATGTAATTTAATTATGATTTAATGTTATTTGGGTTGGTATAGGTCCATAGTTTTCTTTCTTTTCTGTAATTTGTTTTTTTGGAATTTAGAGTTTAAGTTTGCAAGTCTGTTCCCTTGTGAAAACCTGCTTGATAGTCATTATTTCTGTTTTACGAATTGTGTGTGCAGAATATACATTTTCCGTCTTTGCCTATTTTAGTATTCATGTCGCCACCGATGATTAGAACGTTGTGTTTGGTAATGTACAGACAATGGAAGGTAGTTCGTAGGAGAAGGTGGGAATGTCCGTTCCATCAGTGGCATTGGTGAGACTGTAACACAAGACGATTAATATGCTAAAGTTACCATTAAATGTAGCACACATCATTCTTGGTTAGATTTTCTCTATGCTATTTTGGGCTATTTTTGCCAAATCTGCTCATCAGCTATGACAGTATTTCAAAATAAAGAGCTCGATATTTCGAAATCAAAATATAGCTGGTTTATTTCATTACAACCCAATGTCCTAGTTTAAAGATAGTTAAAATGATTATGGTTGGTAGGTTGCTTTGTTTTATGGTGTATCATCCATTTTCGGGTCATTTAACGCCGAATAAAATTTTAAACAATTCAGTTTAGTATAAGAACAGTTTTAGTTTACAATCAGTAAAATGTCAAAACAGTTCTATTTCGAACAATTCAGTTTAGTATAAGTACACAGTGTAGTTCTCTTTAAACAGAGTTCTATTTCAAACAGTTCATTTTAGTTTAAGAACTCAGTTAAATGCAAAAAATACCTATTTCAGTTCAACAGTTCTTATTCAAACAATTCAGTTTAGTATAAGTATAGTTTTTTTATTTACACACTGTCAAATGTTAAAACAGTTCTATTACAAACAATTCATTTAAGCACACAAAAACAGTTCCATTTCAAACAATTCATTTAGCATAAGTACGTAGTTTAAATGTCAGAAATACTTCTGTTTCTATCAATTCAGTTTAGTATGAATACGTAGTTTAGTTCTATTTGACCCATAGATAGGACCCTATCAGGTGCTACCACTCCGGGCCAGAGTTGACCTGGGAGCGATTGCAATGAAGGGGTACTCAGCATTCCCCAAATCTCCAGCATTACTGGAACCTCACAATAAGATTGTTTAGCGTCTTATCCAGGACACTCGTAGGGGTGGGGTCTTACCTCTCTGCAAAGATGCAGTCGGTGTATTCTATACCTCCAGCTGACTGGGCCATAAAAGGAATATGAATATCTCATTAGATATTTACATTTTGGTTAATTTAACATATACTTTACATAGATAAAATCTATATTTATATTTATATTTATAAAGGTTAAATGGATGTTTCATTGTGTTTACTGTCCATTTTTACGTGTTTACTTATAATAACTTCATTCTAAATTAGAAAATTGAAAGTTTGATTTATAATGGGTTAAAAACTATATCTGTAAAAGGATGTTACAATAAAACTAAAGTCTCATGGGTCTGCTTTGTGAGAGAGGAGAGATGATACTTGTCTTATTTAGAAAAACAAAGAAAGAAAATTGATAGCAAGTTTTTTAAAAAAGGAAAAAAAAGGGAAAACAAAGCGTAAAATTTACCAACTACCCACAAGTCAGAATACGTTTGGAATCGTGTGGGATTATATTCAACACATTTTACAAATAGAAAAATCACGACTCGGAGCTGTCTACATGCGAAATTTCATGAATAATGTGAATTTTGGATTTCACCCCTCGCCCCAAATGTTTGCTTTATTTTTCAATTGAATCACTAGTCAGTAAAACACGTCGTATTTCTGATCAACGCACTGCTCAGTTCGAACCCCGTGTGAAATATTACTCTTAACACAACTGTCGGAATGTTTGTCGGTCTTAAGTTAACTTTAGCATCTTAGTCAAATGTTGGAGTCATTCACTAATAAATGCGTTGGTATGTAAACTGGTGTTGTTCTCTCGGTGGACTACTGTGCTTTGCCTCACTCAATACGAGTCGATTCGTTTTCTCCGCGGTTCAAACACTAACTGAACTTATGACGACAAAGTTTGTCACTATATATAGATTTCTTCCCATTTTTGTTTTCTAGTTTTAATGATTCCGGATTTCCTGCTTATCATTCTGCTATTTTAATTATGTTACTGTTTTTGGTTACAAGAATTGGATTCTCTGTTCTTTTTGTTTCTTTGATTCCCTTTATCATCTCATCCAAATAAAGTCGACTTCCTCCTTGTTTTTTTAATATAGTCTATCAACGTCATCTCTCGTGCCTCAGGAATTGTGCAGCGTCATCAGTTCTTTTGTTCTGAGGCCATGTTTCTGAGTTCCTCCCTTGTCAAATTTTAGAAGAGTCCACAATATCTTACAGTCCAGGTTTATTCTTTGTAAGTTCCTGTTGCAGGGTCTGGTTTCCTGTAATTTTCTTGTCCTTCTGAAGTACTGCTTTCTGACTCATTCCGTCATTTCTTTTTTCCCGGCAGCGAGGCAAAGAATATCCCAAAAGTAAATTCTGTTCATGGATAAGACCTTCCCTAAAAAAAGGCATGTACGAGGTATGATAGTAAACTGTATCTAATGGCGAGACTCCAGTTCTAAATCTCTGGGGAGTGTGGAGTACCTCTTCATTGTTATTAATCTCAAGTTCACTCTGAACTGGAGAAATGTTACTAATTAAAATCTCATCAATGTGTCAAATAGATCTTTTTAAGAATTAATCGTATCTGATAAGACCGTGTGTAAAAAGGGGGTTTAGATATCACTGCATAAAAAATGTGCCCGTGGTGTAATGGTTATCGTCGCAGGATGTGGACACGACGACACGAGTTCAAATCCTGGTCGACCCTGATTACAGGAAAGGTATGAATCCAAATATTCTCCCTCCAGCTATGGGTAAATAGTAGGGCAGACTAGATTCTTCAGCCTTGGTGAGGCAACTAGTCTAGGAGAAGGAAAACTCTGAATTGAAACCTGTTAAACTCCGCTTAAAAATTGACCTTGTGTCATATCCTGCCCGAGCGGAGGGGTTGGTAAATAGGTAAATAATGTTGTTATTTTTCGATGTCTCCTGAAAAGTATAAAATTTGTTTCTGACAAGTGCTTATATCATTATTATTACAATAAAAAGTGAATACCTGATCTCTAGGCATAAAATAAAGCTAGACGGGTTGACATGCCATTAAAACGAAATAATCAGTCAGCCATAAAGTTTATTCAAAAATATCAAATATTATGTAATAGAAGACGAACAAGATAACTGAATTACTTTAAGGTTTATTCAAATATAAGTTGCCAAGTCGGCTGTAGAATACACCTACTGCGTCTCTGCCGAGGTATAAGACCCCTCTTTTAACAAGTGTCCAAAAGAATCTGATGATGAAGTGCCAGTAATGCTAGAGCTTTCATGAATGTGGAGTATCCGTTTATTGCCATCGCTCCCAGGTCCACTCTGACCCGGAGTGGTAGCACCTGATTGGGCCCTATCGATGTGGCAAATTGAATTGTTTGATATTTAATAAGTGTGCAAGCGAATGACTGATCTTTAATTGGATTTTTAGAAATAGAACTGTTTGACTATTTTATTGTGTAGAAACAAATGACTGATATCTAACTGCATTGTTAGAAATACATAGTAATATTTGGAATCATTTAACTGTGTTTCAACGAACGAGTAATGTTGAACAGAATTATTAGTGTTAAACAGCAATAATCTTACCACTTTACTGGCTGCAAACAAAGGATTAATATTAAATAGAATTAGTAGAGCTAGATAGCAATAACTGAAACCATTCAACAGGGTAGAAACAATAGCTATACTAATATGAAAACAAATTGGTTGCAACTCATTTAAAAATGAAATTACATACAAACTTTATTTAGAAATCATGTATATATCCATTTAACTGTGTGCAAGTAAATGATCAATGTTAAATAGAATTATTCTTGTTAGATTGAAATACTAGAAACTATTTAACTATGTGCAAAGGGATGAGCTACGAACCGTTTAAAAATGTTATCAAGAAAATGTGTTTATAAATCATATATATTTAATATATATGTATGAACAGGATTTGCTATGAAATTACTTACAAAGGTTAATATGCCATAAAACCAAAACAAACAAAATTAAATAAAACTTGACAGAGGTCCAGTTAAGGTGGATATTCTTATAGTATTTATAAGTGACTGATTCAAGGGAGGAAATCTGTGGTTAACTTCACCACAATTTACAAAGTATAAAATTTTGGTATAATTGGTTGTATTCAAGAGAAAATAT
This sequence comes from Sepioteuthis lessoniana, assembly GCA_963585895.1. Classification (NCBI taxonomy): domain Eukaryota; kingdom Metazoa; phylum Mollusca; class Cephalopoda; order Myopsida; family Loliginidae; genus Sepioteuthis; species Sepioteuthis lessoniana. Next base: position 44,961,839 of record OY757918.1, on the reverse strand, counting down.
GCGCGAAAAAGTGAAAATCAGAATAGTAGCCAAAAATTTATGAATCTAAATGAAAATTCAAACGTATAAAAAACAGAGAAAGTTTTTGAATATCGTATACAAACGCTAACTTGTAAAAACAAATATTAGAAATAAAATTAATGGCTAACAACTATAAAATAATTTGTACTACAGAAACATATTTGTCCGCGCAAAATGTAAAAGAAGCAGAAATAGCAAAAACAAACGATAAATCAATTCGGGAAAATAGGAAAAATTAAAGAAATTTTGAAGGACTGCTCTTTATGTACATAAAACTTTGAAAAATATCTAAATTGAATTAGTTTTCCAAAATTTAATCTTTGGTTTGAAGAATAAATGATTCAAATAATAATTTTTTTAGATAAAATATGTCCATACAGATTTCAAAGTTATATTAAATAGAAGAGGATATAGCGCTAGAATGCTTTGATAAAGCAGCTTTAACGTTAGGTAAATCTGAAAATATCTTAATTTTCAGAGATTTTAACATACCTACTGGTTTGGTTGTGTTCACATTAATTCAATAAATCAACATTTTAGAATACAAAACGGATATTTAGATTTGTTTACAACAAAAGGATTATATTGGTTTATAAACTATACAAGATATAAAGTAACGGGAAATAGATTAGATAAATATATCTCCATTAGATTAGTTTTTCAAGGTTTGGTTTGGTTTTGGTTTGGTTTGGTTTTATGGCATCTCAACCTTTATAGGGTATTTAACGCCAAATCTATTTTTATGTAAATAATCTGTTCTATTGGAAACAGTTCAGTTTAGCCTAAGTACACAGTTTAATTGTCAAAAACATTTCCATTTCAAACTATTCAAGCAGTTATATGTAATAATTCAGTTAAGTGTAAATACAGTTTTAATGTCGAAAAACAGTTCTATTTGAAATAATTCAGTTAAGCATAAGCACGCAGTTTAAGTGTAAGTACGGTTTAAGTGTCAAAAACGTTTCTATTTCAAGCTATTCAGTTTACTCAATTCAGTTTAGCATAAGTATGCTGTTAGTTCTATTTAACGCATAGATAGGGCCCTATCAGGTGTTACCACACCGGGCCAGAGTGGACCTGGGAGCGATGGCAATGAAGGGGTACTCCACATTCCCCAAAGCTCCAGCACTGCTGGAACCTCACCATCAGATTGTTTAGTGTCATATCGTTAGGGGGGGTCTTACCCCTCTGCAGAGGTGCAGTCGGTGTATTCTACAGCCCCAGCTGACTGGGCAATTAGTTTTTCAAGTAATGTTTAAAAGGAGAGTTAAGTTCAAAAGCAACGATCATACACGCATTGAAATTAAAGAGAAAATGTTGATTGCAAAAACAAAAACAGAGACTGATTTAAACGTACTGAAAAGTTAGTGTCAGAAAAGGGAGATACAATTAATTGGAATTACAGTTCCCATATTCTTAATGTTAATGAAACGTGGAAAGAATTAAATAGAAATAAAACTCAATAATAAAAAATATTTCCAAAGTTATTTTGAAATTCTCTAAACAGGAAGACCCATTAATAAAAAAACATTGGGACAGCAATCGGCTATCTCTTAAGAGAAAAGAAAAAAATAAACCTTGGAAAGAATTTGGAATTATTTCATGTATGGAAAACTTGCAAAATACTTTAAATAAGCAAAATTGATACAGTCGGAATATTCTACGGCCCCAATCGACTTGGCTAAGATGGAAGACGTAAATGTCGGTTCTTATTAATTAAAAAAGGTGTAGCTGTTGAGATCGTCTGAGAAATCGACATATAATTTATTCACTTCGTATTGACTAACCTTCAGGTGGTCAGGAAAAATATTAATCCAGTAAACACTTTGAATTTAAAAATAGATTATACTTTTAGGTTTAAAAATTTAATTATATTCAAGTTAATCGACTTTGCCCATGACTGACTTTCGATGATCAGAAAAGTATTCAGCTTTCTTCTTGACTTTAGTGTTGTATAGCCGTGATACAACTACTCGTATACATATACATCCGGAAACATAATCAACAATAATGACGAACGAACACACTTCTTTAGAAAAATCTACCTCTCACACTTTATTCGAAAGGGTTGCGAAAGGGCTGTGAAAGGGTCGTGTGTGAGAGGTGAGTTGGAGACTGAACAGACTGCAACATATTGACCCAAGTTCCTCTGACTATAGCAGCACTTCTTTCTCATTCTGCTGGACTGCTCAACCGGGGGTCCTGAGGGTCCAAACACTCTGCTGGGAGCTGGTTCTCACTGCCCCGAACTGCAACTCGAACCCCAACTAATGGAATCCAACTAACTCGAACTGTCTGTGGCACCGGGTTAGATAATTGTTTGACACCCACCTGCTTCCCATGGGTGTCGCAGTTGCACCGATTTCAACCCGTCCACAGGTCAAGGTGATATCTTCGATATCTTCGACATCTTCGACCGGATGCGCCTGTTCCTTGATTGACGGCTGGGACGAAGGTCAATATGTTACATTTGCAATAAATCATAACTTAGCTTTCTTAACGAATATCAAGAAGAGGAGTTCCATGCTGATTGTTGGCACGTTCATAGGCAGGATGTGACACAAGGTCAATTTCTTAGCGGTATAAAGCAGTTTTTTTAAAGAGAAATACACTGAAAAGAGTTTTACTCCATAAATGGATGGGAAAGTGTTATATAATACGAATGCACAGGAAAGGGTTTTACTTTTGTAATGCATTTCACACAGTTTTACTAAAGTAATGCAATGGAAAAATTTTACTATCGGAATAAATTGCACACTGTTAGATCATATGAATGCATGAGAGATTATTGGAAGCTAGTTTGAATTAAGAATTTTTTTTCTCTTAGGTTATATAACGAAGAGTAAAGGAGCCAGTTTCTTTACATATAGCTTGCGGGTGGGAAACAGTTGGATTTTTCTCCAGTCACCTTTTTTAACTGACTGATAAAACGGGTGGAGTCCCCGTAGCGTAAAGGTTTAAGTGCTGAACTGCGGCCTCGAAGTTACCGAGTTCGAACTCCTTTTACGCTCTTAATACTCTTGAAAAGGAATGAACCACCTTATCCCTTCAGGTATGGGTTAAATGATACTGTTACTGCTTTTCTCCAAGAATTACAAGGGTATTAAATAACCCACGAAGGCTGATATGCCATTAAACAAAGGAAAATAAACTGACTGATAAGACGTGTGTGTCTTTTGCGAAAATAATTGGATGTGTATGTTTCTTGGTATATTAAAAAAAATTTTTTGTTAGAATACTTATCGTTTCTTAATTTAATTTAGAAGCTATATCGCTTAGGCTTGGTTAGTTGGCTGGCTGTGTTTTAAGGTATGTCAACCCTTATTGGTTATTTAATACGAAATCCTTTATATATATATATATATATATATATATATATATGATTTGTAAACAAATAATTCATTGGTAACTTTTTAAACTAGATAGAATTCCTTTGTTTGCTAGGTTAAACGATTTAAAGTATTCCTATATAACTAGAATGATTCAATTTGATATTCACAAACATTTGTTTGCACATAATTAAATGGTTTCCAGTATTACAATCAAATACTTTTTTTGGTGCATAGCTGATGGCTTGTTGGGTTTTATGGCATATCAACCATTGGAGGTTATTCAATGCCAAATACTGATTTTGCTTTTACTAAACCTTATATTCTTAGACAAATAATCTAAAGATAACATTTTCAACTAACAAGAGATTGGTTGGATTTTTATGGCATATCAACCTTTGTAGATTATTCAATGCCAAATCCATTTTTATACAAATAATCAGTTCTATTTCAAACAATTCAGATTAGCATGAGTACTCAGTTTAATTGTCAAGAACATTTCTGTTTGAAGCTATTCAGTTTAGTCAAACAGTTCTGATTCAAACTATCCTTGAAGGTATACGGGCAAAAAAACTACATGAAGATGGAACAAATCCTACTTGTATACGGCCTACCAAAAGAAACCGTAGCAGCAATAACAATTCTCTACAGAAACACCAAAGTGAAAGTACGTTCACCGGATGGAGACACAGAATACTTCGATATTGTAGCAGGAGTACTACAAGGGGGCACGCTAGCCCCATACCTCTTTATCATCTATCTAGACTACGTGCTTAGAACTTCGATCGACAAAATCAGAGAAAATGGCTTCGAGCTGATAAAGAAAAGAAGCAAAATGTACCCCGCAAAAACAATTACCAACGCCGACTACGCCGATGACATAGCGTTACTGGCGAATACACCAAACCAAGCCGAAACACTACTGCATAGTTTGGAACGAGTCGCCGCAGGCATTGGCCTCCATATCAATGCACACAAAACTGAATATATGTGCTATAACCAAACAGGCGACATTTCCACACAAGAAGGAACCTCTCTGAAACTAGTAGACAAATTCACCTACCTGGGATAAAGCGTCTCATCAACCGAAAAAGACATCGATACACGGCTAACGAAGGCATGGACAGCTATCGATAGCCTCTCGATCATATGGAAATCAGACCTGACCGATAAAGTGAAACGCAGTTCCTTCCAGGCAGCGGTCGTATCGATACTGATATATGGATGCACTACTTGGACGCTAACTAAACGGCTGAATAAGAAGGGAGACGGCAATTACACAAGAATGTTGCGAGCAATATTGAACAAGTCCTGGCAGCAACACGCCCCAAGGCACCAACTATACGGCCACCTGCCTCCCATCACGAAAACTATCCAAGTTAGACGTACCAGACATGCAGAACACTGCTGGAGAAGCAAGGACGAGCTGTTAAGAGATGTACTCCTATGGACCACCGCATATGGCCAAGCAAAAGCAGGTCGACCAGCTCGAACATACATACAGCAGCTATGTGAGGATACGGGATGTAGCCCAGAATACCTGCCAGAGTTGATGAATAATAGGGAGAAGTGGCGAGAGAGGGTCAGGGAAATCCGTGCTAGCGGCACGACATGATGATGATGAAATGTCAAAACTGTTCTATACTAAACAATTCAGTTTAGCGTAAGTACAGTTTCAATGTCAAAAACAGTTCCATTTCAAACAATTCAGTTTAGCATAAGCACGCAGTTTAAATGTTAGTAAACAATTGAATTGTCAAAAACATTTCTATTTCAAGTAATTCAATTTAGTAAAACAGTTCTAATTCGAACAATTCAGTTTAGTCAAACACTTCTAATTCAAACAATTCAGTTTAGCATAAGTACACAGTTTAGTTCTATTTAACCTATAGATAATGCCCTCTCATGTGCTACCAATCCTGGCCAGAGTGGTCGTAGGAGCGATGGCAATGAAGGAGTACTCCGCATTCCCCAATGATCCAGCATTACTGGAACCTCACCATCAGATTGTTTAGTGTCATACCCAGGACACTTGTTGTGGGGGGGGGTCTTACTCCTCAGCAGAGAAGCAGTCGGTGTATTCTACAACCCCAGCCGATTGGGCAATATGCAGAATTAAATGTAAAAACAGTTTTTATTTCAGATAATTCAGCTAAGCATAAGTACGCAGCATGCATGTCAAAACAGTTCTATTTGAAACTATTCAGTTTTGCATAAGTACACAGTTTAGTTCTATTCAACCCATATATAGGATTCTATGAAGTGCTACCACTCCGGACTTGAGTGGACTTGGGAGGAATGGTAGTGAAGGCGTTCTCCGCATTCCCAGAAGCTCTAGCATTACTAGAACCTGACCATTAGATTGTTTAGTGTCTTATCAGAGCACTGGTTGTGGGAAGGGTCTTACAGTCAGCGTATTCTATAACCCCAGTCAACTGCGCAAGCTCATTACTGAATAGTTTAAAGGATTGCTATGAAGCAGTAATAATTCAGTTTAACATCATTCATTTTTTTGCACACTGTTAAATGGTTAAACATTTCTATTTGACTCATAGATAGGACCCTAACCGTTACTACCGATTTGATTCAGATTGGACCTAGTAGTAATGACAATGAAACGCTACTCCACATAATCCACAGCTCCAGGACTGGAGTCTTAACCTCAGGTGCATTTTAGTGTCATATCCACGACTCTCGCTGGGACAGGGTCTTATCCCTCCGTAGAAATGCAATCGGTGTATTCTACAGCCTCCATCAGCCGACTGATCTTACAACTTAGCAAGCTGAATCTTCAATGATAAGACTCAAAGAGCAATAAATGTTATTACTTTGGCGATCGACATACATCTGAAAATTCGAGGTAATACAAATTGTTACAATTAATGAATTGCCGAAGTAATGTACATCAAACACAACAACAAACCACTAAAGTCAATTTCAGATGCATTTAACGAGGATGGATGGCTTTAGAAGCTTAAAGTGGCAGTGAGAAAATTTCTATTCTATCTTTAGATAAGGGATGAAAACCACTGAGATATCATAGAAGGTTATATATATATATATATATATATATATATATATATATATATATATATGGAGAATAAGTGGAAAAGTTGATAAACCAAACACTTAGAACGAGTTTAGTAATGATATTTCGCTCTTTATTGAAGGAAAATTGTTCTTGAAAATGACTACTAAACTCGTTGTAAGTGTTTGGTTTATTCACTTTGCCACTTATTTTTAGCTTCTTGTCAGAATTCTCAAAATCTATCATTTCTCCATGTATATATATATATATATATATTGCCAGTATTAAATAGGAAGGATACTTTATTTATGCCGAGGTTATCGTTGATCCGTTCAAATGTTTTTTATGAGCCGTTTGATTTCTGGATGGAATAAATTCAAAAAGGTGAAATATTTTTCGCAAGTATTTTTGGCCCCAACTGGAGCCATCTTCAGGGAAACGAACAATGAAACGACAAACACAGTAATGAGTCATATTCAGCAATATAAAGAGTTGGAGGGAGAACAAATGGGAGGTGAATTTACGGAAGAATAGGATTATGATACGCATTTCTTAACCTAATAAATCTTTGTAGATAATTAAAAAGATTTAACATTTAAAGTTTGATAGATATGTTAACATAACCTCCCCATTACGGTCCAGGTGTGTCGCAAGATTAATTAGTTCTCTGAATAAACCTGGTCTGATTTCAGGGTTTTCTTTCTCTTAGAGTGGTTGCCTAATCAAAGCTAAAGAACCCAATCTATCATATTCTGAATGCATTCTTTTCCGAAGTATATTAGCGTGAAGTGAAATACAAACAGCCTATGGCAAGGACATGGACTAAGTTCTCTTATTCCCTTTCCTACGACGATAACCGTTACGCAAAGATTCCGCTTTAAAAAAAACTTTAATTGATGATACTAACATTTCAGAAAAGAGTGAAGGATTCCGCTTGCATTTCAGTGACGTTCAACGCCGAAAATTATATTTCCCTTGTAAATTGGACTTACCTCGTTCATATCATCAATAAGTTTGAGCTTTTTAAGAGTCTTACTCCAACAGAAATTTGCAAGGTACGACGGGTTTTGTTTTTGGATATGGCAACATATAAATATTCAAAATTTTAGCAATATATAGTTTGATTTGTTTTACTGCGTATCAACCCTTTTCGGGTCATTAACGCCGAATTAAATTTCAAACAATTCAGTTTAGTATAAGTACAGTTTTTTGTGTTTACAAACATTGAAAAGTCAAAAAGCTTCTAATTCAAATTATTCAGTTTAGCACACGTTCATAGTTTTAACGTCAAAACAGTTATATTTCAAACAATTCAGTTTAGCGTAATTACAGTTTAGTTCTATTTAAAACAATTCTATTTCAAACAGTTTATTAAAATAAACTGTTTGAAATAGAAATATTTTTAGAATTCTATTTCAAACAGTTTATTAAAATAAACTGTTTGAAATAGAATTGTTTTAAATAGAACTAAACTGTAATTACGCTAAACTGAATTGACGTACCATTTAACAAAGAAACCAAACCATAAGTATGCAGTTTCAATGTTAAAAATAGTTTTATTTCAAGCAATTCAATTTTTTCATAAGTACTCATTTTAGTTCTATTTGACCCATTGATAGGACCCTATCAGGTGTTACCTCTCCGGGCCTAACTGGACCTGAGAGCGATGGAAGTGAAGGAGGACTCCGCATTCACTAGAGCTCCAGCATTACTGAAACTCCTCCATTAGAATATTTAGTGTGATATATAGGAAACTCATTGGTGGGAGAGTCTTACTCCTCTTCAGAGAAGCAGCCGGCTTATTCTACAGCCATAACCGATATGGCAAAGCAATATATAGATTGATCACCTTTGTTTGCTTTCAACTGCTTATAACCAATACTAGATGTGACTAGTTGATTGGTTTGTTGGTTAGTTGGGTTTACATGTCAGTCATTTTGGGTTTATTTATGCCGGAGTCAGTTCAACGATAATTGTCTCCACTTGGAAACCCACCAAAAATAACACATGAACCAATCACCAGAATAATTTGCAAACAATTAGACATTAAACTAGGACCGTTCACACAAGAAGAACTCGACTCGGTTCTCAGAAAAATTAAAAATAGGAAAGCTGCAGGGCTGGACGAAATTCCCCCGGAAGTATGGAAGACCAGACAATTCGACGACATACTGCTCCGACACTGCAACGCAGTATACAATCAAAATCCGATAGATAGATGGATGAAGGGATGCATACTCCCCTTCCCTAAAAAGGGTGACCTCGGATTAGCCAAAAACTACCGAGGCATAACACTTACATCCATAGCTGCCAAAATCTACAATGCCCTACTACGAAACCGAATAGAACCCAAAATCGACAACATACATAGAAAAAACCAAAATGGCTTCCGAAGAAATAGATCCACGACCTCACAAATATTAACCATCCGCAGAATCCTTGAAGGTGTACGGGCAAAGAACCTACAAGCGACATTAATATTTGTCGACTTTACAAAGGCTTTCGACTCCATTCACAGAGGAAAGATGGAACAAATCCTACTAGCGTACGGCATACCTAAAGAAACCGGAGCGGCAATAACGATTCTCTATAGAAACACTAAAGTAAAAGTACGATCACCGGATGGAGACACAGAATACTTTGACATTGTAGCAGGAGTACTACAAGGGGACACGCTGGCCATGTACCTCTTTATCATTTGTCTAGACTACGTACTTAGAACATCGATTGACAAAATCAAAGAGAATGGCTTCGAACTGACGAAGAAAAGAAGCAGAAGATACCCCGCAACAACAATTACCGACGCCGACTACGCCGATGACAGAGCGATACTGGCAAATACACCTGACCAAGCCGAAACACTTCTGCATAGTTTGGAACGAGCAGCAGCAAGCATAGGCCTCCATGTTAATGCACACAAAACGGAATATATGTGCTATAACCAAACGGGGGACATCTCCACTCTAGAAGGAACCCCACTTAAACTAGTAGACAAATTCACCTACCTAGGAAGCAGCGTCGAATCAACCGAAAAGGACATCGAAACGAGGTTAACGAAAGCATGGACAGCTATCAATAGGCTATCGATTATATGGAAATCAGACCTAACCGATAAAATGAAACGCAGTTTCTTCCAGGCAGCGGTCACATCGATACTGCTATATGGATGCACTACATGGACGCTAACAAAACGGCTGGAGAAGAAACTAGATGGCAATTACACAAGAATGCTGCGTGCAATCCTGAACAAGTCCTGGCAGCAACACCCCACAAGACACCAACTGTACGGCCACCTGCCCCCTATCACGAAAACTATTCAAGTTAGACGAACCAGACATGCAGAACACTGCTGGAGAAGCAGAGATGAACTCATAAGAGATGTACTCTTGTGGATCCCCACACATGGCCGCGCAAAAGTAGGACGACCAGCTCGAACGTACATTCAGCAGCTATGTGAGGATACAGGATGTTGTCCTGAAGACCTACCTAGGGCGATGAACGATAGGGAGGAGTGGCGAGAGAGGGTCAGGGATATCCGTGCTGCCAGCACGATATGATGATGATGATGATATATAGCACCAAAAATCTAACTTCCCAATCATTTTAAACGAGTAAACACTTCATGATCTCAAAAAGATCTATTTGATCCATAGATGGGTCACTAACTTGGGGTTTAGAGTGGATCTAGGAACCATGGATAATAAGAAGTGACTCCCTACTCCTCCGAACGCCAGAACAAGAGCCACACCGTCGGATGCAGTTTAGCGTCATACCCATGGACAGAGTGGTTGAGTAATTTTATTCTTCATTGAGAATAGATAACATTTATAAAGTTATACTTTCATTATACCTCGTTACTAAATATATGATAATTATTTCCCCAACGTCGAAATATAGCTATTTTACCCTCTTATCACTAGATATCTATATTGTTTTCACCATATTTATCCTTATCATTATATTTCACCCCTTGCGAATTTTTCACACGAACTTGAAGTGGTGGTCATTCACAAGGATCTGGGTGAGAGCAAGATTCGTTATCTTATCTCTAGTATACGCTGTCTCATTTACAGGTTCTTGCCGTCCGTTCCAATGCCTCTAATTACGATTGTTATCATTGTAACCTTTATAGCTTTCTAGCGGAGGAATCCTCGTAGCGTAGCTGCTAACATGCAGAACAACGATATCACAGAAATTGAGTTTGCACTGCAGTCACGATATTAAGTCCCACTTCGAACTAATATTTTTGAAAAAGATATAAACTCCTTTATCTTCAAAGCATTTGTTAAATAGTACCATGACTACAAGGATGACTTTGGCATCAAATAACACATGAAAGTTGATATGCCATTTAACAAAGAAACCAAACCAAACAAAACAAAAGCAGTGGTGTGTTTAGGACCTGTTTTTTTTTTTTTTTTTTATCTAGTTCTTCACTTTTAAAAACTGTTCTTTCTGTGGTTTTCTGAAACGCCAAAATCTACCGGATAAAAAAGTTCTTTTCTTCTTGTTAAATGGGCATCTGATTTGAATTGAGTGATTCGTTTATATCTCATTGTCTCAGATAAGCTGCTGGTGTGTGTGGCGTTTTGGTTTTTAATATTTTGCATTTCGTTTTCGTTTGGGGATTTTTCCTTTTCCGTATTTAGAGTTTTGTAATGGATAGGTGAATCTTGTTCACATACTTCCCAATTTACTTGTTCAGAAATTCATAGTATATTAAGGGCAGGAGACTTATATTTCTTTAATATCATTCTAACTGGGTCGGGAGTCCTTGGCTGGTAACATTAAATCAAGTGGGTTCTATTCAAATTCCTTTCATTTTTTTCTATACCCTATTTGCGTTGGAGTTCTCTTAAGATAACTGTGATGTACATGTTTGTTGTCTTCTCTAGCCAATACTTTCCATTCGTGTCATTAAGTTGAGTTATTGCTTTGGTCGTTGTTTGTGTATCTAAAATCAAAACAGCCAACATTCGCAGGATGCTAACTGGGGCCCCGATGTTGGTTATCAAAGAGGTAACTGTCGATCATGACAGACCTTTTGTCTCGATTCCACGTAGACTTAGATCTAGATTTGTTATTTTTCATGGGTAGTAAATTGTTTTCTATACTAGACCCAGGGGTTGCTTATTATTAAAATTCCTGTCACTGATGTGACCTGGTACTCTGATAGGAATGAGGACATTTAAGCAGATCATAAAAAGATTTAAATCTGGTTTTGAATTTCATGTTTTGATTTAGTAAAGATTCAACAGTCACCTCTTTTTAAAACCCTGTTTAGTTTAAATCATTATTGGTTTCTTGTTTAAGGTACTTGATGGTACTAGAATTGACTTATGTAGTTTTGTTGTTAAAAGCAGAGCCATTTTGTGGTATTCATCAATGGCTGATCATTGTTCTACGTTTCAGGATATCCAAATCATTTAAACCTTCCTATCTGTCAATTTTTCTTTAACGGCTTTTTGTCAAAAGTCGTGTGATTTCGGGATTAGATGGAGGCTTCGACTATTAACAAGTTCCAGTTGTGATGTCCTTTTTTATCTTCCTCCGTTGCCCTCCATTTCCCCATTCTTATACATTTTTATACAATTTAACATTAAATCTCAAAGGAAAAAAATAATCGTTACTTCGAGAGTAGGGTCAACATTTTTAGAAATATTTACAAATATGTAACAATATTCAGAATATCAATAGAGATTAATTTAATAAGTTTCGGGCGTGTTTTTACCTTCTTGTTCCACTTGGCTATCCTCTATTTTAACCCTTTCTCTTTCCATATAAGTTGTTAGATATTACTAATGGTTATCTTTGCTCAAAAGAGTTCTAATCAGGTTGTTTCGGGATGGAAACTAGCTTTGACTTCTCCCATCATTTCTTGCAAGTTTTTTGCATTAGCGCCAGCTGGTCATCTTTTACTGGAATCCGTCTGATTGCAAGTTTCCTCATTCCTCCAGGACTCTTCTGTGTATTCTAGCCCATCTAAACAATACTGTGCTCTGTATAGTCTCCTTTCTTCATCTGATTTCCATTTACACCGCTCTTTTTTACCATGCCACTGAGGACTGTTCCCTGCGCGCCAACTATTACTACATAACCATCACCTCCATGTTCCATAGCTTTTTCAGCACTGGCAAGAGGCAAGTACAACTCTATTTTTTCACTTTCTCTAATTTTGCCTCTGTGGTCCGCTGCAATTACAAAACCACAAGCTAACAAGCTCCTTTATTTTTTTTTTCAGAAAAATCCTGGTAGCCTGTATTTTTCTCTTCGTCCCATTTCTTCCCGCCAGTAATATATTCTTCCGAGTGGGTTTTGTGATAGCCGAACGAAATCTTTATCTACCGTGCCTTGGTTTTTCCCTCATCGTTGCTATTGGCTACTGTGCCTTGTCTAATCACTGCAATCTGCATTACTTGCAGGTAAGTAACCAAATCCAGTTAAAAATAAAAAAACAAAAACAAAACTTTTCTTCTGTTGAAACTTACAAAGACTTTTTAATGTTATTATACTTATATATATTATATTTCTCTGCAACGAGCGAAAATTAATGAAATTTAAAATTTATTGCAATGTATTAAAAATCTCTTCCACAACTTATTTAAGATACCTAACGAAAAGTTATCCATGACTCTATTATATTTTCAATAATAATGGTAATAATATTAAATTCAAAAGAGCAAAGAAAGACTGATTACAGCGGCCAGTAACAGAAATATCAACAGAATTAGAAAAAGGAGGAAAATGACCATAAATAATTTAGAAGAAGGAAGAAAAAATAACTGTATGTATACTGTAAAAGCAATGAATTAAGGAAATATCAAGTCTAGAGTTAATTAACAAGGTGGAAGGAACATGTCATCTCGTGGATTTTGCTGTCCCGGTAGACATAGAGTGAAAGTGAAAGAAAGCGAAACGATAAACAAATACCAAGATCTTGCCAGTGGACTGAAGAAACTGGGAAAAAGGAAGATGTCGATGATGACAATGGTAGTTGGAGTCCTTGGGACTATGTTCAATAACATATGAAGGAAACTGAAAGAACTGGAGATTAGAGGAAGAACAGTAATCATGCAAACAACAGCACTGATAAAAGAAAGAATACTTAGAAGAGTCCTGGAGAACTGGGGAGACTTACTGTCACTCGGACTTCAGTAAAAAAAAAAATCACGTTATAACTGGTTTTAAAAATCAGCAAGGAATAAAATAATAGTAAAGAAAAGATCCTGCAAATTTGTACACTTTGCTCTTTCAGCTGATTCAGAATTAAAGTAAAGTGGCTACCTAGATACATACTTGGATCTTGCTGGAGAGCTCGAAATGGCTAAAACGTAGAAACCTAAAGAGAGAAAATAAATGTTTTAAAAATGCATTTCTATGCTATGACTTTTTTTTCAAAAAATTTTATCATTATTTTATTGCTTTTCTACAATGAAATTCAGACCAGAAAAGTCATGTAATTGACAAGAAAATCGCTGTATGTATTCACCAACTCCTACTTATGGACAAAATGTGACACAAAGGTCAATTTTTTAGTGGAATTCAAAAATTTTCAGTTCAAAGTTTTCCTATTTCTAGACCGGTTGCCATACTAATCCCAGTCTGCCTTACTCTTTGCCTAAAGCTGGAGGAAGAATTGTCAGATTCATACCTTTCTCAAGGGTTTTAGCGCTATATGAAATATAAATAGCCTCATCCAAGATTTGAACTAATATCTCCATGTCCGTTTCCTACGTCATAAACCCTAACACCACAAGCACATTCTAAAAGAAAATAGCTTCAACTCACCCAAATAATTACCAACGAATAAATAAATAGTCTTGTTTTAAAAACAACACATTGTAGATATAACGTCTATCTTGTAAAGCCCGTCTGTGAGTATTTACGCGGCAACCAGATAATGTCGCTACCTTTACGCCCTTTCTGAGATATTCAGAATCATGGCAATATAAGGTCTTTAATTTTATATGAATCAGTTTCTGCATGACGCACTCATGTGAACAATTAAACAAATTTAGTAACATTGGCATTTTTTTCAGTGTGGCGCAAAATTTGCCTAAGTTTTGGAAGTATATTCATAATTTTCCCATTTAGCAAATCTTTTACCACCCTCAATCTCCCTCTTCTTTTAAACAGCATTCAACTGATGTAGGTGAGCTGGCTCCAAACATCTATTCCTGTGCTGAGTCCCTTGAAGATTGGTGTCCGAATGTGATATCCAGCCGCAATCGTATCTGAATTCCAAATTTTCTTGAGTGACTTGATGGATTCATGCATTTCCTTTTAGTAAAAAGACAAAGAAAAACGAACAAGAAAAAGAGAAATTTCTTTTTAAGTTATCTATTTTTTATTGTTCTCAATTAGAAAAAGTTTTGTAAAAAAAGATTCTTTTAGGAAGTTTTTTAAAAAATTTTCTTATATGAGACAAAAGACCTAAGATGTACTAATGGCGTAGCATATCCATTGACTGAATAAAAAATATTTTCTGATCCAAACATTTTTAATAGATTATATATATATATAGCTGAAAAGGGTGTAAATGATTGAATAAAACTGCGATCTATAAATTAATGAGTTTTTAAAAATTTGAAAACAGAAGTTACAAAAATCTTCTCTTGTAAGAAAAAATAATATTAGTCAGAACGTGAATGCTTTTAAGAGCAAGTGAAGATTCATGCATGAAATGTAGCAGTTATTGTCAGCTTAAATCTTAATGGTCATACTTTGTGAGAGTAAAAAACCTTGCATGAGTGTGTAGCTATGTGGGGGAGAAGTATCACGAAATTTTAAAACTCATGCGAATGCGCCGATTGGTCAAAAAATGTAAAAATGCAAATATTGAAATAACAGCTTCTCGAAAATTTTTCACATAAAAATTAATACTTAATCAGAATGAAAATCATTTGATTTCCCATATATACATATATATATATATATATATATATAAAGAAAATATATATATATATACATAAAAAGAAAAATTGATAACAAGGTAATCCAAGTAGACGTAATTTAAAAACAACAAACACTGATTCATTTATCAAATGGCCAACTTTTCTTGTCATAAACGGTTAACTTTTTCATGTTATACAAATTTTCCCTAGGTTTTTATATTTTGCACTTTTTACACATTCATCGTTGATTTAACATCTCTAATATCATCCCTCATGGTCCTGATGATTGTTCGTTGGAACCGAAACGCTCTCGTGTCAACTTTGCTTGTCAATTAATCTCTCCTTCAACTTGGATTACCTTGTTATCATTCTTTAAAATATATTGTTGGATTACAATCCATTATTTACCTCTCTCTCTCTTTCTCTTTCTCTCTCTTTATATATATATATATATATATAGGGTGAAGGTGCCTCACGGATGTGTGTTGTATAGCCACTCATTAACCATGACCATGATTAACTATACAAACACATATATACATATATGCACATATACGTGCAGAATAAACATAATAACACAACAACGAAGAAAGACGAGCGAAGACTACTTTAAAAAATATATATATCTCACTTTATTGTAAGGTTTGCGTGTGAGAGGGAGTTAGAGACCGAACAGAACTGCAATATATTGACCCCCACTCTTATGGCCATCAGCGTTGTGTCTTTCTCGTTCTCCTGATTCTCAACCGGAGGCCCGGGGGCCCATTCTGCTGGCTTTCTCTACTGTATCTTATCACCAACTGGTCTGGTCCCCAAACTCCATCGGGGGTCCCGAGGGCCCCTTCTGCTGGGTGGTGGCTTTCCCAACTACATATTTCTCCAACTTCTCTGACCTCCAACTCACTGACTTCCTGTCAACACCGAGTTATATAATAGTTCCATCGCCAACTCAATCTTTGGAATGGCATGTTTGATCGTCATTAAGCGGAAATAACTGTCATGCAGTTCACAGTTCACTCTCTTCCGGTGCATCAGTCTATGAGTGTACCATGGGATTTTTTTACCTTGTCCCATTTCGTCAGCCAAGCCCGCCTACGCGATTTCATCTCATAACTGCCATCGGATGGGTCACTTTCTTCAGGTGCATCACTTTGGAATGGCATGTTTGGCCGGGTCGAAGGTCAATATACAACAATGTGTTTTCACTTGATTCGGGAGAGTGTGTTTCAAATTAGATGTGACTGATTGTCTGGTTTGTTGTTTACCCGGGTGTTTTTGACTATGCACTTTAATTTCAAAGCAAAGGAGTTGGGGTTTTATAAAGAGAGTGCTTTTAAATTAACAGTGATTGGTAAGCTGGTTTACTTGTTTATATAGATGTTTGTGTCTACCTAATTTTTATTTCAAGGCCATGTAACTAAGTGTCATATAAAATCAAAATGACGTCTATATTTGCTGATTATTGATTTTATTTTCATTAGTTTTTCAATTATTTCTATGATGGTGAATTTTGTATCTCCTAAGATCGAGACCGAATGAGTGGAAGTGTCGTTCTACTAATATTACATTGTTATCATCAATGTATTTGATTCTCTGTTTAAAATAAAATGGTTATTTTAAATAGTCATGTGAAGAATATTTCAATATTGATGGCATATTTACCGGTGGTATATAACGGATGAATAAAAGGTCAGACTGGGATCTTTAACCTTGGTGTGGCAACCGGTCGAAACCTCTGAATTCAAACCAGTTGTAGACCTGGTGAGGGATGGTCTCGCCCTGGCGATTACTGCCCCAAAACACGATGCACGAGCAGAGACCCTACTATTAAAACAAGTTACAGGACCAGTTACATGTGAGCTGACTCAGCAAAGTTTAGAAAACAACAACTATATTCAGACCCTATAGATATATTGTCGACATCACTCTTAGTATATCCACTGGTGGGGGATGTCCTCGTGGTGTTATGGTTAAAACGATGGACTGCGAAATCGTAGTAAGCGAGTTCGAACTCCAGTCGCGCTATTACGTTCACTTTCGGGCAAATACCCTTGAGAAAGTATGAACCCCCTTATCCTCCTAGCTATGGGTTAAATAGTACCACTACTGTTCTTCTTGGAGAATGGCTTTAGCATTAAATAACCTTACAAAGATTGATATACCATTAAACAAAGAAACCAAACCAAACCTATATCCTCTAGCCGACACCCAGTCTGTGCTCAGATCTGATGAATGTGAATTTTTACTTATCGGCCCACCCTGGCGAATCCATATGTACGGGTCCATTGGAAAACATTTCTTATGATTTTTTCTTACTTCTCCATGTGCCTAGCATTCAAGTCTTACTTGGACGTTTGTAAGATGGAAGTTAAGTGGTTATATAGAGTTTCGGTTTTGCAATCTGTGGTCGCTGGTTCGATCTCCAGTTGTGGAGATCACGGTATACACTGCTGATGAGACCTAATAAGGACGAAACAGCTGTCCAGTGTTTCCGTATGTCATGCGTAAGTGTCCGCCGGATTTTCTGGTCATTAAAAACTGCGGTTGTGTAGGGTGCTGCTTCCACGAATAATTCAAAATAGCACGCATTATCCTTCTGCAGATCGCATTTAGCTTTTCTCCAGACGTTTCCTAACAGTCCAAGTGGTGCAACCATACATTAGTACTGACACAACTACAGCTTGAATTCATTTGTGAGATAAGATTTCGACCTGGTCGTTAATCTGTCAATAACATTCCATGCTTTACTTGCGCGAATGCTGACCTTGCTTTCAGTAGATGGGATATTACTACCGAAGTATGTGAATTGGTTAACTAATTCCTGAGGCTTGCCATTTAAATAGAAGAATGTACCGTCTTGATTAATACATATGAACTCTGTCTATCTGAGTTCAATTAAAGATCAATACATCTTGCTGCCTACTACAGACTTTGCATCAGAAATTCAGCTGGAGCAGTTTTACTTGTAGCTTGCCCTAGATAATCTGTGTAGTTTTCATCAGCAATGGATTCTGCTGGATATCGACTGATTGGCCTAATGAGTAGAATGTTTGGCAATGAGTAGAATGTTGGCCTAATCATATTTACGAACCCCTCCGCTCGGGCAGGATATGACACAAGGTCAATTTTAACAGGTTTGAATTCAGAGTTTTTCCTTCTACTAGACTAGTTGCCTCACCAAGACTGAAGAACCTAGTCTGTCCTGCTATTTACCCTTAGCTGGGGGGAGAATAATTGGATTCATACTTTTTCCAAGGGTATTAGTGCTATCAGTCTCGTCCAGGATTTGAACTCGTTTCGCTGTGTCCATTTCCTACGACGATAACCTTTACACCACGGGCCTAATGAGTAGAATGTTTGCCAAAGACTTAAAAATGCTACTTCATACCACTTTGCTTAACACTCAGCATTATAAGGCAAGGATCAAGGGTAGAGTGGAGCAATCCAGGGAATGGAGTAGCGCCCCCCGTACACCTTGGTGTAATTGCTATTGAAAAGGGAGACTTTCGGTCACCCTCGACTAAGGTCGCCAACTTTACTTTATAATGAACGAAAAGTGTTTTACTCTAAAAAAGGCCACATCTATTGATGTTCGTCGTACATAATCTAAGCAGATTATAAACAAAAGTAGGGCAAATGTATATCATACTTGCAAGATTATGTCGTAGAGATTCGGATAAAGCAGATGTATTTTTAAGAAGCGCTAGATCATCGGCGTAGTCAGCACCCGTACTAGTTTCTGTAGGGTTTTTATAGCAAGATCAAAACTGGCATCGTCTTTCTGGCAATGGTAATTTTTTGCCATGCGTATATTTTTTACAAAAATATTTTTCTGATTTTCTTTGGGATTTCGCTTTGGTTTTTCGTTAGACAACCAACCATTTTTTTCTTGACTCATACAGATTTACTTTTTTTTTCGGTTAGGATCGAAATTTAGATACATTCATTTTCAGGTTTCAGCAGATGTAAAGTTCTTTTTTGAGTATAATTTTTTTTTATTAATTCATTTTTTATTGTTTATTTTTTTTTTTAGCTATACCCTTTTGGAATATTCAAATGCAGATATTTCCAATCATTGAAGATTATTTTCGCTTATGTCTTCTACAGGTGGTTTAACAATTTTCTCGCGTTGTCCTTGAAACATGTGTTATTTGAAAATAGTTTTCCCGCTTGAATCATTCTGACTTTGGAATCAAAGTCAAGAAAATCATTTGTATCTAATACCTTATTTGTTGTGAACATTTGTTTATTTAACCCTTCCTGGGTGATATTTTATCGAAGTATTAAAAAGTTTTATCTCGACTTTTATCTCGATTTACATGATCTTCGAAATAAATTTTGGTGAAGTGTCGGTTAGCAATCGAATAAATCATTTAAGGCAATACAACAAAGTATCTATTCTTTCTTTCTTTCTTTCTTTTGTTTGTGCGTGTCTCATATAGAGATTCTTCCTTTCTTTTTTCTATGAGTTTATTTTTAACGTATCATTCATTTTCTTTCTTTCTTTCTTTCTTTCTTTCTTTCTTTCTTTCTTTCTTTTATATATATTTAATTTTTTTTTTAGGTTTTTTCGTTTGACTTTCTTTCTTGTTTTTTTCTTGCTTTTTTCTTTCTTTCAAAGATTTTCCCTTCCCTCTTTTTCTGAAGTTTCTTTTTTCTTCTCTCATTCACTCTCTCTCTCTCTCTCTCTCTCTCTCTCTCTCTCTCTCTCCAATTCTTATTGACCATTGTTTTCCCGAAGTTTCATTTCTTGGACTCTTTTTCTGTATTTTAATTCTTTTTGTTTTCTTTTGATGTCTTCTCTTCATTTCATAGTCTCCCCTACCACCCTTCTCTAACGATCTTTTTCTGAAATTTTTTTCCCTTTTACATTTAAAGAAAGCTACCAAATATGACGACGTATAAGATGACTTTTTAACATAAGATACCCACCCCTGCCCAAACTGCTCTCTGTCTTATACGCCCGGTATAAAATACGTTTCCTGAATCCTGTGGGGTAGGGGAATAATGATTCATGGTCGGCCAACCCCTATCGATGTAGTACTAGATGTAGTACAGTAAATGTCGATGAGTAAGTACGTGTAATACCAGGACATGTAATCCTACTGTACGTGTAAGGTTGAAACCAATGTGATATATTTTGAACTATGTTTGATCCATAGTTATCCTTTATATATATATATATATATATATATATATATATATATATTTACCAAGAATATACGTCAGTGGTTTATTAATTGATAGCCGGTATTTGTCGCTGCCTCCCACCAGACACGACTTGACACAAGGTCAAAAGCCTGAAGGCCGATTAAAGTGGGGATAAAGGGGAGGGGAGGTCGGGAACGAATCGAGACTCGAACCCTGCTTGTCTGTGCTGCTCATCGGCTCACTTAGTGCAATGTGAGCCTGATGAGGCAAGCAGTTTCACGAACCCAAATGTGGGTCCGGGCACGTATGCCAGTTAACGGCTTAAACTAGACGCTTGGTCTAGTGCCGTGCATGGGGGACAAAGGAGACAAAAATGCAGCTCGCCCACCCGAAGGTAGCCTAGTCGAAACTAGGTGCCTAATTAAAGGCCCCAAGTCTGCCATTGTTCCTTTTGCAGAGCCACGCGCCGGACCGAAGTCCAAGCCGGCCAGAGAGAAAGTCACCTGGGCTTGTTTATAAATTGACGCTGACACGGACTCAAATCTCTGCCATCATATGACTGTCTGTTGCAAGTCATTACAACGTCACTAAATAACCGCTAGCAATGCTTGCAGGAGGCCTGCTCTCCCACTTTCTTACCTGCATTCAACAGGGTAACATCACTGTAACTGTATTAGAATTCAGCTATCACAAGATCCTTTCATAGCTTCATGACACAAGCCGAAAAATAAATACGAAGCAAATCTCAAGCTTAAAGATTGCCCAGTCGGCTGTGGCTGTAGAAATACGCCGATTGCTTCTCTGCAGAGGGGTAAGCCACCCTCCCCCAACGATTGTCCTGGATATGACACTAAACAATCTGATTGCGAGGTTCCAGTGATACTGGAGCTTTGGGGAATTTTATTGCCATCACTCACAGGTCTCCTCCGGCCCAGCGTGGTAGCACCTGATAGGGACCTTTCTATCGGTTGAATAGAACTAACAGCATACTTACGCTAAACTGAATTGTTTGACTAAACTGATGGTTTGGTTTGTTTGGTTTTATGGCGTAGCAACCTTTATAGGGTATTTAACGCCAAATCCATTTTTATGTAAATAATCTGTTCTATTGGAAACAGTTCAGTTTAGCATAAGTACACAGTTTAATTGTCAAAAACATTTCCATTTCAAACTATTCAAGCAGTTATATGTAATAATTCAGTTAAGTGTAAATACAGTTTTAATGTCGAAAAACAGTTCTATTTGAAATAATTCAGTTAAGCATAAGCACGCAGTTTAAGTGTAAGTACGGTTTAAGTGTCAAAAACGTTTCTATTTCAAGCTATTCAGTTTACTCAATTCATTTTAGCATAAGTATGCTGTTAGTTCTATTTAACCCATAGATAGGGCCCTATCAGGTGCTACCACACCGGGCCAGAGTGGACCTGGGAGCGATGGCAATGAAGGAGTACTCCACATTCCCCAAAGCTCCAGCACTGCTGGAACCTCACCATCAGATTGCTTAGTGTCATATCTAGGACACTCGTTAGGGGGGTCTTACCCCTCTGCAGAGGTGCAGTCGGTGTATTCTACAGCCCCAGCTGACTGGGCAATTGACTAAACTGAATACACTTGAAATAGAAATGCTTTTCACAATTAAACCGTACTTACATTTAAACTGCGTGCTTATGCTAAACTGAAACTATACTTACATTTAAACCACGTGCTTATGCTAAACTGAATTATTTTAAATGGAACTGTTTTCTGACATTGAAACTGTACGTACACTGAACTGATTTGTTTAATATATAACTGTTTTTGACATTTAACTGTGGGTAAACAAAATCTGTACTTATACTAAACTGAATTAGCTGAATTAGAACTGCTTGACTAAACTGAATAGCTTGAAATAAAAATGTTTTTCACAATGAAACTGTATTTACATTTAAATGAACTGAATTAAACTGAATAGTTTGAAATAGAAAGGTTTTTGACAATTAAATTGGGTACTCAAGCTAAACTGAATTGTTTGATATGGAACTGATTATTTACATAAAAAATGGATTTTGTTAAGTAACCTACAAAGGTTGATATGCCAACCAACCAACCAACCAACCAACTAAAAAGACCACTTTATGTGCAATTCATACCTAACCTTGTATATATTGAGTAGCTGCCTTATACGGCTTGGTTAGAGCTAGTCATTTTTATTGAATAACACGTGGACCTTGGTGGATTACTTAATGCCAAAGCCATCATTTTAAAAGTGGCACTATTTAACCAATAGATGGGCATATTAGGGACCTCAAACCTTTCCCAAGGGTATTAGTCCGAAAGTGGACGCAATAGAAGGAGTGGAGCTGGAACTCTTTTATTACAATGTCTCGGTTCAGGACGTTAGCCACTGCGCCACGGCAGACTCCTCCCTCTTGTATGGTAAGTATAGCCTAAGATTTTACAAAAACATTGTGTATCGTCGTATCCACCCAGTTGTCTTATTTCCCGAAAATACAGTACCTTTCTCACCTGAGCTAGTATTTCTTTTTTTCTTTCTGCAAGTTTACTTCTCAAAAGTTTCCTGACTTTGATTTTTGACTTTGTTTGTTTGTTGGCTTGTTTGTTTCACAGATTCCATCTTCTTCTTCTTCTTCTTCTTCTTCTTCTTCTTCTTCTTCTTCTTCTTCTTCTTTCTAGTCTATGTTTCTACCGCCTGTACCTACCGTTGTTTTTCGGAAGTTTCATATCTTCGTTCGTTTCTTTTTCTCTCTTTCAATTCTTCTTTTCTTTCGTCGTCTTCTTATTATTTTCTCTTTTCTTCAATTCTCTCTCTCTCTCTCTCTCTCTCTCTCTCTCTCTCTCTCTCTCTCTCTCTCTGTTTTCTTCTTCTTCTTATTATTATTATCATTATTAGAGTTCGGTATTGTCCTCCTAGTTTGTCCTCTCCACAGTTCAAGGTAATTTTACATTTTCCATTGAATTCTTCTCGGCTTTTTATTAGTTGTTCTATCAGTCAACTAAACTACGTTGTTCAGAAAAGACCTAAAAAATGAGCTCCACATGAACTTATAAAGAAGAAGATTGGTAAGCACATAAACACATAAATGTAACACGGTATAATGTCTTTCAAACTCAGTAAATAGGCTTCACCTATTCAATCGTACTGTTGACAAAGCTTAGAATAAGGTTTCTTTATATATTGCATATCAAACTTCGTAGATTATTTATAGCCACCATCCTTTTATAATAATACGAGTAGTAATATTTAACCCATAGCTGGGAAGATAAGGGAGTCCGAACTTGATTTTTCTAACGAAGTCACAGCTCAGGAGGTAAGCCACTGTGCTGATTTTATCCCCGATAGACGGGTAACAGCCCGTCAAATCGGGTATTCCACTAAATTACAAGTGACAGTGTAGCTCCAGTTATAAAGATCAACTTAATTCTGAGGTCCACTCTTACCCTGATTGGTAATAAATTATAAGATCCAATCTATAGGTCAAATCAATCTGTTTATAAATCATTCATATACGATAGTACCGTTTAAAAAGCCTCATAAAATACAACAACTGAAAAATGTAAATATGAACGTACAATAAACGTTATTCCCTAACCTCTTGGCATAAAAGATGCCATTAAATTCAATCAACCAATCAATCAACCACATATTTGGAAAAGGAATATCAGTAAGCGTTTGAACATGGAGCTCACCTTCCATCTCATGGCTATGCAAGAAAAATTCATTTAACTTCTAAATTTGCGCTTAGGATAGATCTTGATGCGATAAGACTATATTAATATGTGTCAGTTGCACTGTCTGAAAACTCGACGCCGATTTTCTTGTGTTCCATTTAAATCATGCACCTGACTGAAACCAATTTTAATTATCCGAGATTACTCAAATGAAGGGGATTTTTTTCACGATTTCATTGATCAGCTGTTTTACAATCAGTGCTGATAACCCGAAAAAAATCAGCCTCATTACTTTCAAGACCGATATTATAATTAAACCATGGGATTTCCTCAGGTTAAACCAGTAGCTTTTTTAATTGCATTCATCAGTTTCGCGGGACGTCATAGTTCAGCGTCCGGATTTTAGCACTGGCACGCGAAAAGTTTTATGAAAAAACAGCAGTTGTTCCTGCTGAAAGTCTCTCTTCACATCACACACGCAGTCGAAAGGAAAGTAAGTTACTATATAAATTGGAATTCATGTTTGTCAGGAGTTTTCCTGAACGAGATTAGATACAGAATCGAACTACCTTTCGGATTGCAGCCTTTGAGTTACATAATAGATTAACTAAATCTATAATTGACATGAAAAGTAAATTAATTTGAACTAAAAAGTGTACTCAGTAACCATTTGGTCGATTGCGTTTGAATGAAAGCAAGTGAACTTGAGATCAATCTGACATTCCGGTTTGGATTGCATAATCTCGATGATATGAACAAACCGACTTAGAAATTAGATTTCAACTTTGAATTAGCCGAGACCAGTCAAAATGATAGGACCTGATTTTTTTATCTCTAAACCAGGCGTTCCCGACTTGCATACAGAGTTAATAATATATATAAAGTAAATAAACAAGCTGCACAAAAGAAGATGGGTTCTTGCTATTCAGCTGGGTAAAGAAGATCGAACAATGATGAAGAGACAGAACAACATTGAGATCGCGTGAACAAGATGGCGGCAAGAAGCGACGTCTGGTCAGAGAAGATGTCTATATAACAACTTCTTTTCCTGCTCCTGTGCTGTGAGTTTCCTTGTCACGCAAGTAGGGGATTTGAACCTCTTCTCCTACACTGGTTGCCCAACTAAGGCTAGAAAGCCCATTCTACACTACCATTTATTTATATATAGAGTCAGGAGAAAAAGAGATACGTTCATGTCTTTTGCAAGTGCCGTCTTTTAGTTGGGTTTTCTCTGATTTTTGGCGAAGAATTATTTTACCAAGTGAATAATCTTTCGTGATTGAATCTATGGCGTCTCGTGAAATATCTTCCACATAAAAAGATGTTTCATTCCTGTCTCAATCCTGAGAGACAATTACAATCTTTTAAAACCTTTTGAAATCTAACCGTATTTGGAACTAAGTATATTTCTTTGATAGGCCGGGTTACCAGACACACGCCAGGTTAGGTAACTCTGTTAAGCAAATTGATTTTCTGAAGAGTAAGCATGAATCACAATTCCTTGTTCTCAAGTACCCAGTACCGACAGAAATAATCGCGTTTTCTACGTTCCTAAAGAAAATGATTTACTTCTTCTAAGTCTCTTTGAAAACTTACCTACATTCTATCGTAGAGCTTACTTAGCTTAATGCAATAGAAATAAATTCTTTTTTCATCAGCAGTCGGGCGAAATATCATAAACATTCTTAATTGAAACTCAAAAACCAGTACATTTTTCTCTCTGATATGTCCAGACTTTTAAGGAAATAATCTCCCAAACTAAAACCTGTTCATTTCAAAAGAAACTAAAACATACACAAGGGGAATAATAACACCGTTACATAGAGCATGTTTTCTGCTACAAAAGAACTTTCTACTTAGTTACCTTCGTTGCCAATGTATTTTTGCCAGAGATTTGTCAATGTCTATATGTCACATTCTTTAGAGGAACGTCCCGAAGTATTGATTTCTATTTTATTATGTCGTATTGATTTCTATCTTATTATGTCGTTCTACCACGGCAGAGGCGAATATTTTTTTTTTGGCATGGTAGTAGACATTGAACCTTCCTGTCCATAAACTTTATACATATATATATATATATATATATATATATATATATATATATATATATATATATATAAGACCTGTTATTTAATGGTGAGGATCTAAATCTAGTGCACTAGAGAGTGTGGAGCACACCTTCTTTGCTATTACTCCCTGTTTGCCAAAGACTTAAAAATGCTACTTCATGCCACTTTGCTTAACACTCAGCATTATAAGGCAAGGATCAAGGGTAGAGTGGAGCAATCCAGGGAATGGAGTAGCGCCCCCCGTACACCTTGGTGTAATTGCTATTGAAAAGGGAGACTTTCGGTCACCCTCGACTAAGGTCGCCAACTTTACTTTATAATGAACGAAAAGTGTTTTACTCTAAAAAAGGCCACATCTATTGATGTTCGTCATACATAATCTAAGCAGATTATAAACAAAAGTAGGGCAAATGTATTTCATACTTGCAAGATTATGTCGTAGAGATTCGGATAAAGCAGATGTATTTTTAAGAAGCGCTAGATCATCGGCGTAGTCAGCACCAGTACTAGTTTCTGTAGGGTTTTTATAGCAAGATCAAAACTGGCATCGTCTTTCTGGCAATGGTAATTTTTTGCCATGCGTATATTTTTTACAAAAATATTTTTCTGATTTTCTTAGGATTTCGCTTTGGTTTTTCGTTATACAACCAACCATTTTTTTCTTGACTCATACAGATTTACTTTTTTTTTTCGGTTAGGATCGAAATTTAGATACATTCATTTTCAGGTTTCAGCAGATGTAAAGTTCTTTTTTGAGTATTTTTTTTTATTAATTCATTTTTTATTGTCTATTTTTTTTTTTAGCTATATACCCTTTTGGAATCTTCAAATGCAGATATTTCCAATCATTGAAGATTATTTTCGCTTATGTCTTCTACAGGTGGTTTAACAATTTTCTCGCGTTGTCCTGTTTCAAGGACAACGCGAGAAAATTGTTAAACCACCTGTGTTATTTGAAAATAGTTTTCCCGCTTGAATCATTCTGACTTTGGAATCAAAGTCAAGAAAATCATTTGTATCTAATACCTTATTTGTTGTGAACATTTGTTTATTTAACCCTTCCTGTGTGATATTTTATCGAAGTATTAAAAAGTTTTATCTCGACTTTTATCTCGATTTACATGATCTTCGAAATAAATTTTGGTGAAGTGTCGGTTAGCGTCCGGATTTTAGCACTGGCACGCGAAAAGTTTTATGAAAAAACAGCAGTTGTCCCTGCTGAAAGTCTCTCTTCACATCACACACGCAGTCGAAAGGAAAGTAAGTTACTATATAAATTGGAATTCATGTTTGTCAGGAGTTTTCCTGAACGAGATTAGATACAGAATCGAACTACCTTTCGGATTGCAGCCTTTGAGTTACATAATAGATTAACTAAATCTATAATTGACATGAAAAGTAAATTAATTTGAACTAAAAAGTGTACTCAGTAACCATTTGGTCGATTGCGTTTGAATGAAAGCAAGTGAACTTGAGATCAATCTGACATTCCGGTTTGGATTGCATAATCTCGATGATATGAACAAACCGACTTAGAAATTAGAATTCAACTTTGAATTAGCCGAGACCAGTCAAAATGATAGGACCTGATTTTTTATCTCTAAACCAGGCGTTCCCGACTTGCATACAGAGTTAATAATATATATAAAGTAAATAAACAAGCTGCACAAAAGAAGATGGGTTCTTGCTATTCAGCTGGGTAAAGAAGATCGAACAATGATGAAGAGACAGAACAACATTAATCGCGTTTTCTACGTTCCTAAAGAAAATGATTTACTTCTTCTAAGTCTCTTTGAAAACTTACCTACATTCTATCGTTGAGCTTACTTAGCTTAATGCAATAGAAATAAATTCTTTTTTCATCAGCAGTCGGGCGAAATATCATAAACATTCTTAATTGAAACTCAAAAACCAGTACATTTTTCTCTCTGATATGTCCAGACTTTTAAGGAAATAATCTCCCAAACTAAAACCTGTTCATTTCAAAAGAAACTAAAACATACACAAGGGGAATAATAACACCGTTACATAGAGCATGTTTTCTGCTACAAAAGAACTTTCTACTTAGTTACCTTCGTTGCCAATGTATTTTTGCCAGAGATTTGTCAATGTCTATGTGTCACATTCTTTAGAGGAACGTCCCGAAGTATTGATTTCTATTTTATTATGTCGTATTGATTTCTATCTTATTATGTCGTTCTACCACGGCAGAGGCGAATTTTTTTTTTTTTTTTGGCATGGTAGTAGACATTGAACCTTCCTGTTCATAAACTTTATAGATATATATATATATATATATATATAAGACCTGTTATTTAATGGTGAGGATCTAAATCTAGTGCACTAGAGAGTGTGGAGCACACCTTCTTTGCTATTACTCCCTGTTTCACTCTGCTTCGAAGAAGTAATACCTGTCCCATCAATGTGTGTAATTGATCTGTTTAAAAATTATTCATATTTGAATGCACAGAAAAAACACCCTGAAGAAACAATTACACAAAGAATGTAAATATGAACCACATGAAAAATGTGAATATATCAAAAAATTTATTTAAAATACTTGTGGTTTACTCGGTGTGGTTCGTATTTTATAACAAATTAACACCTGTAATATCCAATTCTTATTTCCAAAATAAACAATTGGTGGACGGAGAATATTTATTACAATTACTTAGATAACATTAAAAAATATAACTTGATTTGTTTAAACAGATTGTTCTCGAATGTTAAAAAAAACGATGGCCGATTTATTATTTTTCTCCATTCTAATTCCAGCCCAGTTGGCTGGGGCTGTAGAATACGCCAGTTGCATCTTTGCAGAGAGATAAGACCTCCTCACTCCAACGAGTGACCTGTTTATGACACAAACAAATCTGATGGTGAAGCTCCAGTCCTGGAGATTTGGGAAATGGGGAGTACCGGTTAATTACCAGTACTTCGTGGGCCACTCTGAAACGGAGTGGTAGCACCTGTTTGGGTCCCATACGCGGATCAAACAGAACGGTTTAATTATTTTACTCTGTTAGAGTGTTCGCCAATTGTCCGGGAGACCTGGGTTCAATCCCAGGTCGAGTCATACTAAAGACTCAAAAAATTGTACTTGTGGCCTCCTTGCTTAATACTTGGCATTATAAGGTATGGATCAAGGGTAAAATGTAGCAATCCAGGACAGGAGTAGGGCCCTTCCCTACACTTTGCCTTCGTAGCTATGGAAAAGGAAGCCTTCTAGTCACCATCGACTACGGTCGCCAACTTACTCCGTGCAAACAATGACTGATGTTAAATTAAATTGTTAGCGCTAAATAATAATACTTGAAACAGTTTAACTGGCAGCAAAACTGATTAGTATTAAATAGAATTATTAAGGTTCGATAGAAATACATAAATCCATTTAGCTGTGTACAAAGTTTGTGTTTACAAACCATATTACATGTATATATGAATAAATAGGATTTGACATTAAATAACCAACAAGTAATGATATGCTATAAAAAACATCCAACTAACCAACCATTTTTATTCAACATTCATTTCTATCAAAGTTTTTACGCTTAAAATTGTTCAAATAGATAAGTCTATGTTTATCAACATTTCTTTTATTCAAGTTTGTCCCTTTGCAATTACCTTTAGAAATGAATAAAATAGCTTTTAATATATATATATATATATATATATATATATATATATATATATATATATATATATAATTACAAACAAAAGGCGAAAATATATCTTATCCTATTATCAAATTGATAATAAATCTTATCCTATCTTATTAAATTGATAACATTTTAAAAAAAGATTAAAAACAAAAAGCAAGATACTTTTGTTATCTTTTATTGAAATAATATCATTTTAAAAAATTAGCTTCTTCGTGTATCACTATTTTTTTCATTTTAATTCTATAATTTTGCATTTTTAGAAAACTATTTTCCGTTTAAAATTATTCAAATTGATAAAAAGTTGAAATTTGCTTTTTTAATTTAAGAAAAAAGGAAAGAGATTTTATTTTCGAGAAAAATTGTTGTAATTTTAAAGAAATATTCCCTTATGGGCAATAAAGGAATATTTCTTTAAATTAAAAATATTTCTTTATAATAAAAATATTAAATGAAAACTATTTCTTTTAATTAGAAATAAATAATCAACGATTTGCAAATTAAGAAACAATATTTTTCAATTTGATTTAATTTTGATTTTTGCAATTTATCATTGGAATAAAAAAAAGTCATTTTCAGTTTGATTAAATTCAATTTTTTGCAATTGTTTACCATATGGGGCGGGGCTACTGAGGATTATTTATTTAGTTTAGTATGTTGAATTTTAGTTTTAGCGTATCTGCTTCAGTTGGTTTTCTTCTTATCCGATCTTAATTCGTTGGAATCTTCTGTGGCTGTAGAATGCTGCAAAAGAATTACTGAAGGAAGGAAAAAAGAGAACAGGATACCTTTAAAATTTCAACTATATTTCTGGGTTCAACAACCATTCTACAGGTGAGGAGATTCTTCCTGAAACCAAATAAAATGGTCACGTCTCCCAGATAAGGTGTTAGAATATATCAGTCGTCTCCGATGGTTGATAAGTCCAATTTGGTGCTTTTTATGATGCTTGTTTCGGCGTGTAGGCTCACTAGCAGCAGACACTACCTGCATGCGAAGCCCCAGCACTTGGCAATCAAACGTTCTACCTTGCTAGTAGCCGAGTGGAAAAAACTCTATTTAGTCTGATGGGTACTGCTGAGATCCAGTTTCCTCTCTTTGCAAGGACGGTTCCTTTTTCCGCGGATGCGACACCCCTACTTCCTGTTAGGAGCTTCTGGCAATTTCTTCACTTTTTGAATTTATTTTATCGTATTCATTTTCTTTTTCTTTTTCTAATCACTGCAAGCGAAAGAGAATAATGATAAAAAATACGGTGACATTTGTTTATATCGTAAGTAGTAAAAATAATTAGTATATATAAAAATATTTTTTTCAATGAAAATACAAAAAACTGTTGAAATAATTACACAGAGATGTAATAGTAAACTTTTAGCTTCTTATAAGATTAAGTTTAATCTAATAATCGAATCATCAATTTGAGTATAAATAAAATAATTTTTTTGTCTTGAAATGGTTTCGGAAGTAAAAAAGAAAACAGTCATGTTGCTTGAAACAGAAGTGAATGGCTACAACAGTGTGGGGTCAGTCTAAACTGATTGAAAAGTAGAATTTAAATTTGAGTATCCTGTCCACAAATAAAACACAAATTTATAAAACAACGCGTAGAAAAAGATAAGAAAACTATGTTAAATTAGTTAAATATTCATATACATTTTAACAGTTGTATTTACACAACTATGTTCTTATTTGATTGGTGCTGTGGTCGGCAAAGACTAAAAGTTTAAAAATGTTCTTGGGGATAAGATAGTATAATGTGTGTGTATGTGCGCGTGTGAAATGAAAAGCACATCGTTGCAGAGTATATGTTTAA
This sequence comes from Sepioteuthis lessoniana, assembly GCA_963585895.1. Lineage (NCBI taxonomy): Eukaryota > Metazoa > Mollusca > Cephalopoda > Myopsida > Loliginidae > Sepioteuthis > Sepioteuthis lessoniana. Next base: position 44,930,203 of record OY757918.1, on the reverse strand, counting down.
CTACTGATTGAATGTATGTGTTTGTGTGTGATGGAGTAGTGGTAGGAGACATGTGAAATCCATAAGAAAATAAGTTAATAGAAAGTCGGTAAACTCACATTCGTTGTGACTATGAGAGTTGTTTATTTGATCAGAAAGCGTGGATTCGAACTTGTCATCATAAAGAAGTGAAATTTTGGTCGGTTAGAATGTATGATTTAACCGCTAGTGTATCTTCATTACAATGGAAGTGTTTTGCCGAATTTTTGCTCCGTGTTGCTATGTAAGGGGTTCTTGCATTTTTCGGCTATGTGTTGCTGTTTGTCGCTGTCTGTAGATGTGTGAGGCTGTGTTCAACTGTACGAGAGTTTTCGCAGCTGTCAGAAAGGTTTGAGAGGGTGTTGCCGCCGAAAACGTGAAATAGATAGGTATCCTAATCACGTAACTTGCTCTAAATGAAAGGTTTTATTTCGCGTGGGACGTGTTCAGTCGGGGTTCAACTGTGTGGACGTAGTTGAAAACACTGACTCGTGACTATTCTGTCCAATTAGGTTCCAGAAACAACTTATTCAATGTTTAATTTATTTGTTCAAAAACTTGTGCTTTTATTATTTTGATCCGCTTTATGAGTGTACGTTTTTCACATATCTGAGCTTTCCTTATGGATTTTAAAATATAAAATTTTATATCCACTAGCAGGAAAACTAAATAACTCACAATATATTGTCTACTGGTCTAATTTTTTTTAGCTAATTTTGCCTTTGTCATTAATTCATGAAACGCTAAGATCGAAGAGTTGTCTCTTGTACCGAATAGTAACTATCTATGTCAATAATAATTAACGTTTCTGAGTAGATTATATTGTTGGTCACGAATACTGTGATTTTGGTACAAGCTTTTTCCCAGGTGGTGATAATGTAGATAATTAATTCTCAGCTGAAAACTTTCTATATGCGATGACTATTCTGTGATTATTGAATCGGCTGCAAAGCAATAGACAGTTGGATATAATCTATATTGACATGACACGTATTTAGTTTTTTAGAACTTCAATCTACTTAGACAGTCATTCAAACCACGTGCCTGCCCTATATAGATATATAAATCAAAGAAGAAACCCAAATATGTAAGATATCAAACTATCATATTAAATATTTGTTTGAAATTTTTTTTGTATTCAATAGGTTCACGTGCCAAAAAGAAACTACTCGAAAAATATAAATATAAATCGACAATTTGGAAGTTAATAATGGGGTATAATCCGACTCATTGGTTTTGTGGGCAGAGTGTTCGCCAAAGGTCCGGGAGACCTGGGTTCAATACCAAAGACTTTAAAAATAGTACTTGATACCTCCTTGCTTAACTCTCATCAATATACGGTACGTATCAAGGGTAAAGTGGAGCAATCAAGGGAAAAGAGTAGCGCCCTCCCCTACACCTCGGTATAGTAGCTATTGAAAAGGGAGCCTTCTGGTCGCCGTCTACAATGGTAGTTAATTTATAATCCGACAATATAGAGAGAAAAATTGTTAACAAGGTGTTCCAAGTAGGAGAGATTTTTACTTGGATTATTTTGTTATCAATTTTTCTTTATAAATCTACAATTTGCGAGATTCTGTAGACTGTATACCTAAAATAACACTTAATTGGTTGAAATGGCGTTAAAATCAATGCATCAATCACGACCATGTGCGTATAAAAATATAAGCAATTAGTTTTGGTATATGAACTGTTAGATGTACTTACGAAACAAGAATGAAAACTAAATGCATCAAGTCGGAAAAAGAGAACTGAAATGTATTTTTGTATATTTCAGTTAAATCATTTACTGTCCTTATGTGGAAGTAGCAGTTAGAGTCCCATCTATGAGTAAAAAAGGATGCGTTTAGTTTAATGGTATATTAGTCTTCTTAGGTCATTTAATGCCAAAGATAACGGTGACACTATTTAACCCATAGCTGAGGTGATAAGGTGGTTTTATACTTTTCTCAAATGTATTAGTCCGAAAGTGAATGTAACAAACTGACCGCGGTTCTAACTCGCTTCCTTCGAGGCCGTTGTTCTGCACTTTGTCCATTACGCCACACGGATTCTCTTTGATCAGTCTGGTTTGGTGGTATATCAATCTTTACGGGTTATGTAATACCAAAGCCACCTTTGTAGAGTGAGAGTTATGGTATGGTTTAAATGGATAAATTCATACCTTTCCCAAGGATATTAATCTGAAAGTGGACACAAGAGCGTGATGTCGCAGTCCAGCTCGTTAACCATTACGCCACGGGGACTCCTTTTTGATTTGTTTGAAAATTATTCATATTTGATAGGAATACTTAATACCACATAACTGTGCAAATTAATTGTATTAAGACTAGTTGGGAGGCGGTAGAATTGCTTATTAAGGATAAAGTTAATTCAGTCAAAATTGTTGTAATTTCTTGATATAACATGTATTTTTACAAACAAATTGTCACTATTTAATAGGAATACTTAAAACAATAAAACTGCGTTAAAAAATTATTACCTGTTGTGGTCTTCAAATAAGACCGGTGGAAGAACAACTCAAACAACGGGTGATAGGTAAACGTTATTGTATTAGCAGAAAAAGGAAGTCATACAATGGAAGTACTAACCGTGCTCGGCTCGCAGTCCGTCTGTCAAATGCCTCGTAAGGAACGAGAGGTTGTCTCCCCCTAGCGAGCTAAGCTCGGAGAGTATGTTTAGGTTGAACAAGTCCATCTTTTGGGTATGGTAGGATATGTCCCCATAACATTACCATTTCACTTCTTGTGAGTTTTTCAAACCATCGTTACCTGATGATCCTTTACAGGAGTCTGAGCATCAGTAAAACTCCTCAGGTTTCCAGGACTCGTCTTAGTATTTTAGCTGATCTTAGCATTGCAGTAGTTTGGATGGTCACAGTTCTTCCTTCGATTTCCGACTCTTCTAATCCCCTTTACCAAGCCTTTGAACACAGTTCAAGGAGCGCCATTTGGTATCACGTTACTTTCATGTTAAACGGCTACTTTAAATCTCTGGCAAGTACTGGACTCTCTTTTCACTTTACTTCCTTTTCACCGTGTTGTCCACCATGACAGCGAAGTTGACAGATTCTATATTTTTGTTGATAAACACTAGTTACGATTTAATTTATTGAAAAAAGACTGGTATTGGTATAAATATTCCAACCATGTTTGATATTCTGTAAAATGGACCAACAAACTAACCGGTAAAGCATGAGTCACAAGAATATGATTAACTGGTTTCAGATTAATAGATAAGTGCATCAATCATAAAATACATTAAACTATGTGAAAAATTTTTTTAAAAAAAGCAATGAAAAAAGGGAACAGTTTTACTTATATTTTTATATCAATTTTATTTCTTTGTCTATTTTCAGCTTTTGCGAAAATCTGCTCTATTTTTAATCTTCATATTCACAATCCGTTCGCATATGGTACGTATATTTTGATTCTTAAGGAACTACATCTTTTTTGTTTGTGTTTTTATACCCATCAAGGCACCCTGTCTATAGGGCCCAAATATTTCGATTAAATCCTAAGTAGAAGACCAAATCCCCTCTCGCTTACGTGTTCTGGTATGACACCGAACTGGTTGTGTGGCTCTAGTTCTGGGGCGCTTGTGAGTTTTGAGTCACCCCTCGTTGCTATTACCCACAGGTCCACTCTGACCCGTTTGGTAATACCTGTTAGAGTACCATCTATGGGGGAAATAGATCTGAGTGAAAGTTATTTGTATCTTATAGGAATACTTGAAAACATAAGTAAGTAAGCAAGAGGAATAGTTACTTGAATTCGGTATAAATTATTAGTATTAAGGATAGTTACTTGATGCTGTTGGGGAACAAAATACGGTCGTCTCCCTTTTTGGGATTTATGAGCGGTGCTTCCGACAATCACGTGACCGTTGGTCGTGTGGCATTTCAAGAAGCGAGTTCTAACACTTTTCAACAATACACATTAGATAGACCAGTCCATCTTGAACTTCAAAATACCCCATATCTCAAAAAGCCAATTTAGTAAAAAAAAAAAAAAAAAAGAAAAAAATGCCCTTTTCGGATTCAGTATCCACCAAGAAACCTACACATGTTTAAAATTCCTCCGTAATTAAAAAAAAACATCCTGAGTTGTTTATTCGATGAATTGAAAAAATGTATTTATTCAAAAAATTCTTTTTCTTACAGAGAAACAAAGAATGGCTGCAGAGTGACACTTTATTCCGATCAGGCCTTAAGGTTTGCCCTAACAATGCAAAGGTAAGATCTGGCCTTAAAAGTTTTTAAATAATGCAAATGTAAGATTTAGTCTTATGGTTTGCCCCAACAATGCAAAGGAGGATCTGGCCTTAAAGATTGCACAATTATTGGTAATTTAAGATTTAGTCTTATGGTTTGCCCTAACAATGCAAAGAGGGATCTGGCCTTAAAGTTTGCACAATTATTGGTTATGTAAGATTTAGTCTTATGGTTTGTCATAACAATGAAAAGAGGGATCTGGCCTTAAACTTTGCACAATAATTGGTAATGTAAGATATAGTCTTATGGTTTGCCCTAACAATGCAAAGGAGGATCTGGCCTTAAAGTTTGCACAATTATTGGTAAAGTAAGATTTAGTCTTATGGTTTGCCCTAACAATGAAAAGGAGGATCTGGCCTTAAAGTTTGCACAATTATTGGTAATTTAAGATTTAGTCTTATGGTTTGACCTAACAATGCAAAGGAGGATCTGGCCTTAAAGTCTGTACTATTATTGGTAATGTAAGATTTAGTCTTATGGTTTGCCATAACAATGCAAAGGAGGATCTGGCCTTAAAGTTTGCACAATTATTGGTAATGTAAAATTTAGTCTTATGGTTTGCCCTAACAATGCAAAGAGGATTTGGCCTTAAAGTTTGCACAATTATTGGTAATGTAAGATTTAGTCTTATGGTTTGCCCTAACAATGCAAAGAGGGATCTGGCCTTAAACTTTGCACAATTATTGGTAATTTAAGATTTAGTCTTATGGTTTGCCCTAACAATGCAAAGGAGGATCTGGCCTTAAAGTTTGCACAATTATTGGTAATTTAAGATTTAGTCTTATGGTTTGCCCTAACAATGCAAAGGAAGATCTGGCCTTAAAGTCTGCACAATTATTGGTAATTTAAGATTTAGTCTTATGGTTTGCCCTAACAATGCAAAGAGGGATCTGGCCTTAAACTTTGCACAATTATTGGTAATGTAAGATTTAGTCTTATGGTTTGCCATAACAATGCAAAGGAGGATCTGGCCTTAAAGTTTGCACAATTATTGGTAATGTAAGATTTAGTCTTATGGTTTGCCCTAACAATGCAAAGAGGATCTGGCCTTTAAGTTTGCACAATTATTGGTAATGTAAGATTTAGTCTTATGGTTTGCCCTAACAATGCAAAGGAGGATCTGGCCTTAAAGTTTGCACAATTATTGGTTATTTAAGATTTAGTCTTATGGTTTGCCCTAACAATGCAAAGGAGGATCTGGCCTTAAAGTTTGCACAATTATTGGTAATGTAAGATTTAGTCTTATGGTTTGCCCCAACAATGCAAAGGAGGATCTGGCCTTAAAGTTTGCACAATTATTGGTAATGTAAGATTTAGTCATATGGTTTGCCCTAACAATGCAAAGGAGGATCTGGTCTTAAAGTTTGCATTATTATTGGTTATGTAAGATTTAGTCTTATGGTTTGCCCTAACAATGCAAAGAGGGATTTAGGCCTTAAACTTTGCACAATTGTTAGTAATGTAAGATTTAGTCTTATGGTTTGCCCTAACAATGCAAAGGAGGATCTGGCTTTAAAGTTTGCACAATTATTGGTAATGTAAGATTTAGTCTTATGGTTTGCCCTAACAATCCAGAGGAGTATCTGGCCTTAAAGTTCGCACAATTATTGGTAATGTAAGATTTAGTCTTATGGTTTGCCCTAACAATGCAAAGAGGGATCTGGCCTTAAACTTTGCACAATATTTGGTAATGTAAGATTTAGTCTTATGGTTTGCCCTAACAATGCAAAGGCGGATCTGGCTTTAAAGTCTTCACAATTATTGGTAATTTAAGATTTAGTCTTATGGTTTGCCCTAACAATGCAAAGGAGGATCTGGCCTTAAAGTTTGCACAATCATTGGTAATTTAAGATTTAGTCTTATGGTTTGCCATAACAATGCGAAGAGGGATCTGGCCTTAAAGTTTGCACAATTATTGGTTATTTAAGATTTAGTCTTATGGTTTGCCCTAACAATGCAAAGGAGGATCTGGCCTTAAACTTTGCACAATTATTGGTAATGTAAGATTTAGTCTTATGGTTTGCCCTAACAATGCAAAGAGGGATCTGGCCTTAAACTTTGCACAATATTTGGTAATGTAAGATTTTGTCTTATGGTTTGCCATAACAATGCAAAGGAGTATCTGGCCTTAAAGTTTGCACAATTATTGGTAATGTAAGATTTAGTCTTATGGTTTGCCCTAACAATGCAATGGAGGATCTGGCCTTAAAGTTTGCACAATTATTGGTAATGTAAGATTTAGTCTTATGGTTTGCCATAACAATGCAAAGGAGGTTCTGGCCTTAAAGTTTGCACAATTATTGGTAATGTAAGATTTAGTCTTATGGTTTGCCCTAACAATGCAAAGAGGATCTGGCCTTAAAGTTGCACAATTATTGGTAATGTAAGATTTAGTCTTATGGTTTGCCCTAACAATGCAAAGAGGGATCTGGCCTTAAACTTTGCACAATTATTGGTAATGTAAAATTTAGCCTTATGGTTTGCCCTAACAATGCAAAGGAGGATCTGGCCTTAAAGTTTGCACAATTCTTGGTAATTTAAGATTTAGTCTTATGGTTTGCCATAACAATGCAAAGGAGGATCTGGCCTTAAAGTTTGCACAATTATTGGTAATTTAAGATTTAGTCTTATGGTTTGCCATAACAATGCAAAGGAGGATCTGGCCTTAAAGTTTGCACAATTATTGGTAATGTAAGATTTAGTCTTATGGTTTGCCCTAACAATGCAAAGGAGGATCTGGTCTTAAAGTTTGCACAATTATTGGTTATGTAAGATTTAGTCTTATGGTTTGCTCTAACAATGCAAAGAGGGATTTAGGCCTTAAACTTTGCACAATTGTTTGTAATGTAAGATTTAGTCTTATGGTTTGCCCTAACAATGCAAAAGAGGATCTGGCTTTAAAGTTTGCACAATTATTGGTAATGTAAGATTTAGTCATATGGTTTGCCCTAACAATCCAGAGGAGGATCTGGCCTTAAAGTTCGCACAATTATTGGTAATGTAAGATTTAGTCTTATGGTTTGCCCTAACAATGAAAAGGAGGATCTGGCCTTAAAGTTTGCACAATCATTGGTAATGTAAGATTTAGTCTTATGGTTTGCCATAACAATGCAAAGGAGGATCTGGCCTTAAAGTTTGCACAATTATTGGTAATGTAAAATTTAGTCTTATGGTTTGCCCTAACAATGCAAAGAGGATTTGGCCTTAAAGTTTGCACAATTATTGGTAATGTAAGATTTAGTCTTATGGTTTGCCCTAACAATGCAAAGAGGGATCTGGCCTTAAACTTTGCACAATTATTGGTAATTTAAGATTTAGTCTTATGGTTTGCCCTAACAATGCAAAGGAGGATCTGGCCTTAAAGTTTGCACAATTATTGGTAATTTAAGATTTAGTCTTATGGTTTGCCCTAACAATGCAAAGGAAGATCTGGCCTTAAAGTCTGCACAATTATTGGTAATTTAAGATTTAGTCTTATGGTTTGCCCTAACAATGCAAAGAGGGATCTGGCCTTAAACTTTGCACAATTATTGGTAATGTAAGATTTAGTCTTATGGTTTGCCATAACAATGCAAAGGAGGATCTGGCCTTAAAGTTTGCACAATTATTGGTAATGTAAGATTTAGTCTTATGGTTTGCCCTAACAATGCAAAGAGGATCTGGCCTTTAAGTTTGCACAATTATTGGTAATGTAAGATTTAGTCTTATGGTTTGCCCTAACAATGCAAAGGAGGATCTGGCCTTAAAGTTTGCACAATTATTGGTTATTTAAGATTTAGTCTTATGGTTTGCCCTAACAATGCAAAGGAGGATCTGGCCTTAAAGTTTGCACAATTATTGGTAATGTAAGATTTAGTCTTATGGTTTGCCCCAACAATGCAAAGGAGGATCTGGCCTTAAAGTTTGCACAATTATTGGTAATGTAAGATTTAGTCATATGGTTTGCCCTAACAATGCAAAGGAGGATCTGGTCTTAAAGTTTGCATTATTATTGGTTATGTAAGATTTAGTCTTATGGTTTGCCCTAACAATGCAAAGAGGGATTTAGGCCTTAAACTTTGCACAATTGTTAGTAATGTAAGATTTAGTCTTATGGTTTGCCCTAACAATGCAAAGGAGGATCTGGCTTTAAAGTTTGCACAATTATTGGTAATGTAAGATTTAGTCTTATGGTTTGCCCTAACAATCCAGAGGAGTATCTGGCCTTAAAGTTCGCACAATTATTGGTAATGTAAGATTTAGTCTTATGGTTTGCCCTAACAATGCAAAGAGGGATCTGGCCTTAAACTTTGCACAATATTTGGTAATGTAAGATTTAGTCTTATGGTTTGCCCTAACAATGCAAAGGCGGATCTGGCTTTAAAGTCTTCACAATTATTGGTAATTTAAGATTTAGTCTTATGGTTTGCCCTAACAATGCAAAGGAGGATCTGGCCTTAAAGTTTGCACAATCATTGGTAATTTAAGATTTAGTCTTATGGTTTGCCATAACAATGCGAAGAGGGATCTGGCCTTAAAGTTTGCACAATTATTGGTTATTTAAGATTTAGTCTTATGGTTTGCCCTAACAATGCAAAGGAGGATCTGGCCTTAAACTTTGCACAATTATTGGTAATGTAAGATTTAGTCTTATGGTTTGCCCTAACAATGCAAAGAGGGATCTGGCCTTAAACTTTGCACAATATTTGGTAATGTAAGATTTTGTCTTATGGTTTGCCATAACAATGCAAAGGAGTATCTGGCCTTAAAGTTTGCACAATTATTGGTAATGTAAGATTTAGTCTTATGGTTTGCCCTAACAATGCAATGGAGGATCTGGCCTTAAAGTTTGCACAATTATTGGTAATGTAAGATTTAGTCTTATGGTTTGCCATAACAATGCAAAGGAGGTTCTGGCCTTAAAGTTTGCACAATTATTGGTAATGTAAGATTTAGTCTTATGGTTTGCCCTAACAATGCAAAGAGGATCTGGCCTTAAAGTTGCACAATTATTGGTAATGTAAGATTTAGTCTTATGGTTTGCCCTAACAATGCAAAGAGGGATCTGGCCTTAAACTTTGCACAATTATTGGTAATGTAAAATTTAGCCTTATGGTTTGCCCTAACAATGCAAAGGAGGATCTGGCCTTAAAGTTTGCACAATTCTTGGTAATTTAAGATTTAGTCTTATGGTTTGCCATAACAATGCAAAGGAGGATCTGGCCTTAAAGTTTGCACAATTATTGGTAATTTAAGATTTAGTCTTATGGTTTGCCATAACAATGCAAAGGAGGATCTGGCCTTAAAGTTTGCACAATTATTGGTAATGTAAGATTTAGTCTTATGGTTTGCCCTAACAATGCAAAGGAGGATCTGGTCTTAAAGTTTGCACAATTATTGGTTATGTAAGATTTAGTCTTATGGTTTGCTCTAACAATGCAAAGAGGGATTTAGGCCTTAAACTTTGCACAATTGTTTGTAATGTAAGATTTAGTCTTATGGTTTGCCCTAACAATGCAAAAGAGGATCTGGCTTTAAAGTTTGCACAATTATTGGTAATGTAAGATTTAGTCATATGGTTTGCCCTAACAATCCAGAGGAGGATCTGGCCTTAAAGTTCGCACAATTATTGGTAATGTAAGATTTAGTCTTATGGTTTGCCCTAACAATGAAAAGGAGGATCTGGCCTTAAAGTTTGCACAATCATTGGTAATGTAAGATTTAGTCTTATGGTTTGCCATAACAATGCGAAGAGGGATCTGGCCTTAAAGTTTGCACAATTATTGGTTATTTAAGATTTAGTCTTATGGTTTGCCCTAACAATGCAAAGGAGGATCTGGCCTTAAAGTTTGCACAATTATTGGTAATGTAAGATTTAGTCTTATGGTTTGCCCTAACAATGCAAAGAGGGATCTGGCCTTAAACTTTGCACAATTATTGGTAATGTAAGATTTTGTCTTATGGTTTGCCATAACAATGCAAGGGAGTATCTGGCCTTAAAGTTTGCACAATTATTGGTAATTTAAGATTTAGTCTTAAGGTTTGACCTAGCAATTCAAAAGTAATGTCTGGCTCTTGAAGTTTGCTCTGGCAATGGAAAGGTAAGAAACACACGTTTTTTTCTATTTTTGAAAAAGTTAATTCGTGGAGTGTATTATAAGTATTTCTGATTTTTATACTTTACTTCAAAGCTTCTTCATATATTAGTCAAAATAATTCCATTACATCATCATCATATATAATGCACCATTATCAAAAATATTTATTTGTATCTTTTGTTTGAGATTTAAAAAAAAATTCTGCAAATGCAGTATATAGCGGATTATGAGTCATCCTTTTTTTAAAAAAGGATATCCCAGAAAATCGCTTTGCATTTTATAACGTCAAGGGTCAATTTTGGGTTACTGGCTCGTGGAATTCTAATGTTTCAGTAGCCCTTAAATGAAACCGCTAACATGTCTGCAAATGTTAACAAGAATCTGAATTCAGTGGAGAGGGCTACGAATGTCAGGGGAAAACCCTTCATCGTCGCTTGAATCAGTTTATTAATTCAATTACCTGACCAAACTCAGGTACAACGTGTAATCCCATGCATCTTATTATCTGTTAAATGCGGCGTTTTTAACTGGGCTATTTATTAATTGGTTTTATTATAAGTGTATATAAAAAAGTTATTACTCTCTTCAAACATTCCTTTTGTGAATAACAAACTTTAGAAATTAACCTATTTTCAGTGCAAAAACTACCAATTTTGTATGTTTTCCTATACGTAAGATCTGGTTTTTTCGGTTTCTTTGTTTTTAATGGTATATCAAATGTTGGAGGTTATTAAAAGCCAACGTCATTCTTCTAGAAGAACAGTAGTGGTATTATTTAACCCATAACTGGGTTCATAACTTTGTATGTATTTGTCTGAAAGTGAATGTAATTGTCAGACTGGAGTTAGAACTAGCTTACTACGATTCTGTAGTCCAGTGTTTTAACTATTCCTCCATGAGGACACTCCCAATAAGATTTGAATATAACAACGTTGATTTCAAAATCTATGAATACATATGCTGAAGTTATTCGCGAAAAGAACAAAATGTTTAGAATATTATAATTTTTCGATATTTGCGATGGGAATATAGATCCCTTTCTCGAATCGATCGTCAGATATAGTCTCCCATCATGTTTAAAAATACGCCAGTTTGTAACCTCGTTTAAAATCCTGTATGTCTCTGTATAAGCACTCATCTTATTCCTCTGAGTATTCTCATTGAAATTATCAAGATGATCTTTAAGGATTGAAACTTTCAGGGAGTTCCCGTTTACAATTTTGCCGTGTTTCTCCACCATAGCATCACCCAGTTCCAACTAATTTTCGGTTTTGGGATTGCCCAGAAATCTCCCAACCATTCTGTCAAAGGAGTCTGAAGCTTCAGTCTAAGTTTCTGTTGGAATTCTATGCATTCCGCGATCTTCTTTGGGGAAGTCTTCGTGGCGTATAGAATAAAGTGCTTTAGCAGCATTATCGAAATAATTTAGCAACATTATCGAAATAATTTAGCAACATTATCGAAATAATTGAGTTCGAGCTCCTGTCACGCTTTTACGTTCATTACCCCGCCCCAGCAATGGGTTAAATAGCATTACGGTTATTATTCTACAAGGATGGCTTTGGTATTGAATAACACACTAAGGTTGATATGCCATTAAGAAACCAAACAAACGTTCTTTTATGAATGTTCCAAGGAAGAAATCAGTTGTTTTCCTTCACCAAATGGGTTAATTAAAAAATGTTATTGTCCTGGTCAAAAAAGCAAAATTAAAAAAAAAAAAAAAAAATTATTTACTTTAAGCGGTCACAATTGGGAATTAATACTTTCAACCAAGGAAAAAGGAAAAGTAGATATCTTGTAAATATCTACTGATTATTGCATGATTTTAAAATGTTTTTGTAATTGTTTGGGTTTTATGGCATATCAAACTTTGTAGGTTATTTAATACCAAATCCATTTTATAAAAATAAAGTTCTATTTCAAATGATTCACTTTAGCATAAGTCCACTGTTTAAATGTCAAAGACATTTCTATTACAATCTGGTCAGGTTAGTTAAACAGTTCTATTTCAAATAATTCAGTTTAGTGAAAGCACAGTTTCAATGTCAAAAACAGTTATATTTTTAAAAAATTCAGTTTAACATAGGTACGCAGTTTAGTCCTATTTGACCCAGATATAGGACTCTGTAAGAGTGGACTTGGGTGCGAATGACAATAAAGAGGTATTTCGTATTTCCCAAAGCTCCAGCGTTACTGAAGCCTCACAATCAGATTATTTAGTGTCATATTCAGGAAACTTGTTTGTGGGGGGGGGATCTTATCCCTCTGCAGAGATGCAATCGATGTATTCAACGGCCCCAGCCGATGGGCCGAAGTGTTTTGTAGAATTAAGTTTATTTAAGATTTTAAATACAAATATTAAGCGTTATCAATTTCGATGTCACAAACGTATTCATAATTTTTTACGTATCTCTAAAGTTTTTCAAATGTACATTGCTAAAAGATATATTCATGATTACACTATATTCTCAATAGTAATAGCATTACACACACACACACACACACACACCACACACACACACACAGCGCACATTTACTCTTTCTTTCTTTCTTTCTTTCTCTCTCTCTCATACACACACAAACATAGAAACACACGCTCACACACACACACACACACACAAACACACACACACACACACACGGACGCACACAGTGCTCATTTGTGTGTGTGTGTGTGTGTGTGTGTGTGTGTGTTATCATAAAGACAACTTGTTTCGGAAGCCTAATTTGGCAATTTTAACGCATTGTTTTAAACTCAACCTCGAATCCTCAAAAACTATAAGAATATATCTCGAAGTGTGAGGACACGGAAAAGATATTTGTATCCTACTGTAAAAATCTGTTTTAAGTGTTTCAAAAATGTTGACATTTCCCATAGAAAGTGAGTGACAATCACCTGTCGATTTTGAATTACTAAAATATACAAAGTAGATGTAATCTAACTACATATAGTCAGAAAACACTCAAAAGAGCGAGTGCCATTGAAAGATATCCTACCCAGAACATTACATATAGTCCAAAACACTTATAGGATCTTTTGAGATACACCCTACTGGCTCTAAATTGATGACTAGTTTTGTTTTCCTTATAGCCATTGTGGCTACCACTTATTATTAAACAAGGAAAACTAATACAGACATCTGTCTTAATTTTGGGCTATGTGAGGCTGATAAGAAAGAGAAAGTTTAGCGACGATTCTATAATCTGTGTGAGGTTTATATATGCGAGTTGCATACGATAAATTTCCAGACTTTTTTTTCTTATGGGCACTTTTATTGATAGTACAACCATGGAACTCTAATCCCCTTCGAAGTAATCTCCTCCGGTTGCAATGCACTTATTGTACCCTTCTAACAACTTCTGGAAGGACCCATAGAAGCCCTCTTGTGTGAGCGTGTCAATGACCTTCCTCACAGCCTCTTTCATCTCCTCAATTGTCTCATAACGACAGCCTCTGAGCTTAGGGAATAAGCAAAAGTCACAGGGAGCAAGGTCTGGACTATAGGGAGGGTGAGGAACTGTTTTGATACCCATCTTGGACAAATAGTCTGTCACAAGGATGGAATTGTGGACTGGTGTATTGTCCTGGTGGAAATGTCACTGAGCCGATTTGAAGAGTGCTGGCCTCTTCCCTAGGAATCTCTTGCTGAACTCCCTTAAAACCTCAACATAGTAACCTTAATCCTAACCCTAACCCTTTGGCCAATCAACTTTGGTGTATTGACTTCCTTATTCCTCTCACAACTCTCATCATCCCTCACACACTCCCTGGCTTCCTTGAATCTCTTATGCCTCTCAAAAACTGATACTCGATTCGTGCAAGATGCTCCAAAAGTAGTCTGAAGCGTTCCATATGTTTCTATGGCATTTTTTCCAAGTTTAAAAGTCAATTTTATTGCATATCGTTCTTCTAAAGTGTCAGATTGCATTTTTGAAATTCACCAACTGTGACAATCAGGCTTTAGTAGGGTGTATTCCAATTGCTGCTATAGCTGTTTATTTGAAGCTGAAATCATAAAAATTAGTCAGTCATCTCATAAGATGTATAGCAATAACATGCTGAATTTTCAAGAGTCTACGACAATTTTAAAAGCCCATACGAAAAAATCCGGAAACTTATCGTATGCACCTCGTAGATAAGAGGAAAATATTCAAATAAGAAAGGAACAATCCAATGTGAAAATAAAATTAACTGAAGAGACGGGGAAATGTTGCACAATTTTCAAGCTAATTAAGGGAATTTATAATTATGTTGGACATTTTTTTTAAATATTTCTCCTTGAACACAAAATTTACTGCGAAGGGCGATTTAAAAAAAAGATAAGTCGATAATCGATTGGATTTTACTATTTATAGATATGTATATTTTTTATAATTTGTGTAATTAGACTAAGAACATCAATATCGTAGAAAGTTTTGATTTGGATGAATTTAGAAATAATGATAAGAAAAAGAAAATTTTATGAATGATCTGATGAAATATTTAACAGAATGTGACCTACATACAAGTATGATTGGAGGTGCCCGTGGTGTAATGGTTATCGGATACGGCGTCACGAGTTCAAATCCTGGACGAGACTGAGTGTATTTCACATAGCACTAATACCCTTGGGAAAGGTATGAATCCAATCATTCTCCCACCAGCTATGGGTAAATAGAAGGGCAGACTATGATCTTGTCATATCCTGCCCGAGTGGCGGGGTTGGTAAATATGATACAAGTATGATAATAATATTGTATAGGTTTTGAGCAAAGTTTTTTTCGTTCGAAGTTTACCTGTTATAAGATAAAGTTTTCGAAACAAACATTTAAAAAGCCAACTCCAAAAATAATCTTACGATAGAAGTATAAAGCATCAGATAAATGTTTTAAAGGAAAGAAAACGAAGAAAAATTAACCAAGAAAAAAATAGTGTTAGATATAAATTTGAAGAAAAAAAAGATAAAAATGAATCACTTGTTACATAAAGGTTTTAAGAAAAAGAAAACTTTTGACAAAAAAAAAAAAAAAGGAAATTATGAAGCGTTGAATACATAATTGAAGAAAAAAAAACTTCTACGAAAAAAGTAGAATATATTTAAGTGTTTGGTGAATGTTCGACGAAAAAGAAAAAGAAAAACGAAAAGAAAAAAAAACTACAATTAAGTTTAAAAGAGAAAGAATAAATCCTTTGAAAAAAAAATGAAGGAAAATTACTAAATTGTTCGGTTAAACATATGCAAAAATGAAGGAAAAAAGAAAAAAACCAAGTCTAACATGAATATTTGAAGAAAAAAAAACAAAGGAAAAAATTGCCAAAAAAGAAAGAATAGATAAAGCGTTTAGTGAAAGAGAACGAATGTTTTTACAATAAAGTAACGGAAGGAAAAGCAAAAGAAAGGAAATGAACTTTTGACAAAAATGTTAACGAATAAAATTTTGTAAGAAAGAAGTACTTTACAAAAAGAATGATAGACAGAATGAAGAAAAGATAGGAAGAATCAAGCGTTAGATAGCTGAAACAACTCTTCAAAATAGTCGCCATTTTTATTTTTCAGCTTAGAAAAATAGGATAGAATACTAAAGTGAGAATCGATGAATTATGCCGAGTCATACTTCAAAGCAGGTATTACATTTCTGACAAGAAAATCAGCCTTCAATATCTTACCTTATAACTGATACCAGTGAGAATGAGCCCAGATATTTTCTTATTATAAACGAGTTCAGCATAGGATAAACTTGATACGTCTAATGAGTATTAAATTCACTATCCTAGACTTACATCCAGCCATAGATTAAATTGTACCATAGCAGTTTTTCTGCAAGGATGGCTTTGGCATTAACTCACGAAGTTTGATATGCCATTAAACAAAGAAATCAAACAAAACCAAGACTTTCGCAGATTTATTTTATCGTGTTAACGATAGCGGCTTGTAATATAATGGCCGAGGGATTTCGTTTTATATATCTTGCCTTTCGGTTTAGTTAGGCTAAGAACCTTTCTCTGAGCGCATGGATTAGTTAGGTGCAACTTGAGCGCAGGTGTTGACGGGCGCGCGGGGAGGATGTGTCATTCAGACATGTCAAAATAGAAACCCCAGATAGAAATTATGACCGGTGGATGTGAATGACATGACCGGAAGCGTGGGCTGAGATTTGAGAAAAGTCAGTTAGTTGAGATTGAGACCTGGGCGAGGCCAGACGAATTTGTGCGCTACGGGCGCCGCGCGTGTTGGGTAGTGGGGCGGCAGATGGAAACGTCGTCATAGAAAGATTGTGCCTCTCTCTTCTGACGTCGAAAAACCTTTTAACTCAAAGGTAATAAAAAATTTCGTACCTGAACTAAGAAGTCGTAAGTGTTTTTGTGTTTCGGGATTCCTATGTTACCTATGTGCCTTATGAACATTCTATGTACGTTTCAATATTCATGTATGGCAATGTTACTGGCTCACTTAGAATCATAGTTATCATTGTAGGAAAAAGAATCAGAGGCTCAAGTTCAAAGCATTTTGTGTTTCAGTTTGCGCTAATGCCCTAAAGAAAAGCATGAAGCCATCTTTCCTCTTTCCACTAATGAGTAAGTTGTAACACAGACTGGTTTCTTTAGCCTTGTTAAGGAAACCGGCCTAGGAAAATGAAATCTCAGAATCAAACCATCGGCACTTCACTTAAAAATGGCTTTGTGTAACATTTTGCTTATGGTGGATGGGTTGGTTAAATACACACGTTAACAGTGTTGCATTCGATATGGCCTTAGCATTAACTCACGAAGTTTGATATGCCATTAAACAAAGAAACCAAACAAAAACAAGACGTTCGCAGATTTATTTTATCGTGTTAACGACATCGGCTCACAATGCGGCAATTGCACGGAGAGTGATTTATTTTATTTATTAACATAAATTTAACATGTATTATGACTTTTTAATATTTTTCTTAGCTTAGCTTACTTTATTGTAATATACAAATAAGAGCAAGAAGACAACGCTACGCCAATCTACCGAATAAAGGCGGTATTAAAAATGTTGATGTTTACGCGGACATCAAAACCGAGTAACGCATTGTGGGAAGTTTCATAAATGCGGCAATTTTACGGGGAGTGATTTATTTTATTTATTAACATGAATTTAACATAACACAAAGGTCATTTCAATCATACATCCTAGATGCATCAAGGAGGTCTTCAGTGATGCAACTGTCTTCATCACCGATTTCAGGTTATTTTTGCATCATATCGGCTCCGACAGAAACCCTGGAAGAGCCAAGCCACCTCCCTGATCGCGACGTGGTACGCTCGTGCCTCTACCAAAGCAAAAAAAAAAAAATCTAATAAGGCCGGACTTTGGCTCTTCTTATAGACATCTGTCCTTCAGTAACAGCCAATGAAAAACAGGGCATTCCACACTCCTCTACTATATATAATACCATCTTTACCTCGTCCGTTTTAATATGATGGAATTGAGAGCACCTCTGGTGGTGTAACGGTTAGCAAGCTAGACTAGCAAACCTACACGAGTGAGTTCGAGTCTCATTGGGCGCACAATTCATTCGGCCTTGTGTCACATCAAAGCAAAGCGCTTTGTAAATTACATAATATGATGAAATTGAGAGCACCTCTGGTGGTGTAACGGTTAGCAAGCTAGACTAGCAAACCTACACGAGTGAGTTCGAGTCTCATTGGGCGCCCCATTCATTCGGCCTTGTGTCACATCAAAGCAAAGCGCTTTGTAAATTACATAATATGATGAAATTGAGAGCACCTCTGGTGGTGTAACGGTTAGCAAGCTAGACTAGCAAAACTACACGAGTGAGTTCGAGTCTCATTGGGCGCCCCATTCATTCGGCCTTGTGTCACATCAAAGCAAAGCGCTTTGTAAATTACATAATATGATGAAATTGAGAGCACCTCTGGTGGTGTAACGGTTAGCAAGCTAGACTAGCAAACCTACACGAGTGAGTTCGAGTCTCATTGGGCGCCCCATTCATTCGGCCTTGTGTCACATCAAAGCAAAGCGCTTTGTAAATTACATAATATGATGAAATTGAGAGCACCTCTGGTGGTGTAACGGTTAGCAAGCTAGACTAGCAAACCTACACGAGTGAGTTCGAGTCTCATTGGGCGCCCCATTCATTCGGCCTTGTGTCACATCAAAGCAAAGCGCTTTGTAAATTACATAATATGATGAAATTGAGAGCACCTCTGGTGGTGTAACGGTTAGCAAGCTAGACTAGCAAACCTACACGAGTGAGTTCGAGTCTCATTGGGCGCCCCATTCATTCGGCCTTGTGTCACATCAAAGCAAAGCGCTTTGTAAATTACATAATATGATGAAATTGAGAGCACCTCTGGTGGTGTAACGGTTAGCAAGCTAGACTAGCAAACCTACACGAGTGAGTTCGAGTCTCATTGGGCGCCCCATTCATTCGGCCTTGTGTCACATCAAAGCAAAGCGCTTTGTAAATTACATAATATGATGAAATTGAGAGCACCTCTGATGGTGTAACGGTTAGCAAGCTAGACTAGCAAAACTACACGAGTGAGTTCGAGTCTCATTGGGCGCCCCATTCATTCGGCCTTGTGTCACATCAAAGCAAAGCGCTTTGTAAATTACATAATATGATGAAATTGAGAGCACCTCTGGTGGTGTAACGGTTAGCAAGCTAGACTAGCAAACCTACACGAGTGAGTTCGAGTCTCATTGGGCGCCCCATTCATTCGGCCTTGTGTCACATCAAAGCAAAGCGCTTTGTAAATTACATAATATGATGAAATTGAGAGCACCTCTGGTGGTGTAACGGTTAGCAAGCTAGACTAGCAAACCTACACGAGTGAGTTCGAGTCTCATTGGGCGCCCCATTCATTCGGCCTTGTGTCACATCAAAGCAAAGCGCTTTGTAAATTACATAATATGATGAAATTGAGAGCACCTCTGGTGGTGTAACGGTTAGCAAGCTAGACTAGCAAACCTACACGAGTGAGTTCGAGTCTCATTGGGCGCCCCATTCATTCGGCCTTGTGTCACATCAAAGCAAAGCGCTTTGTAAATTACATAATATGATGAAATTGAGAGCACCTCTGGTGGTGTAACGGTTAGCAAGCTAGACTAGCAAACCTACACGAGTGAGTTCGAGTCTCATTGGGCGCCCCATTCATTCGGCCTTGTGTCACATCAAAGCAAAGCGCTTTGTAAATTACATAATATGATGAAATTGAGAGCACCTCTGGTGGTGTAACGGTTAGCAAGCTAGACTAGCAGACCTACACGAGTGAGTTCGAGTCTCATTGGGCGCCCCATTCATTTGGCCTTGTGCCACATCAAAGCAAAGCGCTTTGTAAATTACATAATATGATGAAATTGAGAGCACCTCTGGTGGTGTAACGGTTAGCAAGCTAGACTAGCAAACCTACACGAGTGAGTTCGAGTCTCATTGGGCGCCCCATTCATTCGGCCTTGTGTCACATCAAAGCAAAGCGCTTTGTAAATTACATAATATGATGAAATTGAGAGCACCTCTGGTGGTGTAACGGTTAGCAAGCTAGACTAGCAAACCTACACGAGTGAGTTCGAGTCTCATTGGGCGCCCCATTCATTCGGCCTTGTGTCACATCAAAGCAAAGCGCTTTGTAAATTACATAATATGATGAAATTGAGAGCACCTCTGGTGGTGTAACGGTTAGCAAGCTAGACTAGCAAACCTACACGAGTGAGTTCGAGTCTCATTGGGCGCCCCATTCATTCGGCCTTGTGTCACATCAAAGCAAAGCGCTTTGTAAATTACATAATATGATGAAATTGAGAGCACCTCTGGTGGTGTAACGGTTAGCAAGCTAGACTAGCAAAACTACACGAGTGAGTTCGAGTCTCATTGGGCGCCCCATTCATTCGGCCTTGTGTCACATCAAAGCAAAGCGCTTTGTAAATTACATAATATGATGAAATTGAGAGCACCTCTGGTGGTGTAACGGTTAGCAAGCTAGACTAGCAAACCTACACGAGTGAGTTCGAGTCTCATTGGGCGCCCCATTCATTCGGCCTTGTGTCACATCAAAGCAAAGCGCTTTGTAAATTACATAATATGATGAAATTGAGAGCACCTCTGGTGGTGTAACGGTTAGCAAGCTAGACTAGCAAACCTACACGAGTGAGTTCGAGTCTCATTGGGCGCCCCATTCATTCGGCCTTGTGTCACATCAAAGCAAAGCGCTTTGTAAATTACATAATATGATGAAATTGAGAGCACCTCTGGTGGTGTAACGGTTAGCAAGCTAGACTAGCAAACCTACACGAGTGAGTTCGAGTCTCATTGGGCGCCCCATTCATTCGGCCTTGTGTCACATCAAAGCAAAGCGCTTTGTAAATTACATAATATGATGAAATTGAGAGCACCTCTGGTGGTGTAACGGTTAGCAAGCTAGACTAGCAAACCTACACGAGTGAGTTCGAGTCTCATTGGGCGCCCCATTCATTCGGCCTTGTGTCACATCAAAGCAAAGCGCTTTGTAAATTACATAATATGATGAAATTGAGAGCACCTCTGATGGTGTAACGGTTAGCAAGCTAGACTAGCAAAACTACACGAGTGAGTTCGAGTCTCATTGGGCGCCCCATTCATTCGGCCTTGTGTCACATCAAAGCAAAGCGCTTTGTAAATTACATAATATGATGAAATTGAGAGCACCTCTGGTGGTGTAACGGTTAGCAAGCTAGACTAGCAAACCTACACGAGTGAGTTCGAGTCTCATTGGGCGCCCCATTCATTCGGCCTTGTGTCACATCAAAGCAAAGCGCTTTGTAAATTACATAATATGATGAAATTGAGAGCACCTCTGGTGGTGTAACGGTTAGCAAGCTAGACTAGCAAACCTACACGAGTGAGTTCGAGTCTCATTGGGCGCCCCATTCATTCGGCCTTGTGTCACATCAAAGCAAAGCGCTTTGTAAATTACATAATATGATGAAATTGAGAGCACCTCTGGTGGTGTAACGGTTAGCAAGCTAGACTAGCAAAACTACACGAGTGAGTTCGAGTCTCATTGGGCGCCCCATTCATTCGGCCTTGTGTCACATCAAAGCAAAGCGCTTTGTAAATTACATAATATGATGAAATTGAGAGCACCTCTGGTGGTGTAACGGTTAGCAAGCTAGACTAGCAAACCTACACGAGTGAGTTCGAGTCTCATTGGGCGCCCCATTCATTCGGCCTTGTGTCACATCAAAGCAAAGCGCTTTGTAAATTACATAATATGATGAAATTGAGAGCACCTCTGGTGGTGTAACGGTTAGCAAGCTAGACTAGCAGACCTACACGAGTGAGTTCGAGTCTCATTGGGCGCCCCATTCATTTGGCCTTGTGCCACATCAAAGCAAAGCGCTTTGTAAATTACATAATATGATGAAATTGAGAGCACCTCTGGTGGTGTAACGGTTAGC
Source organism: Sepioteuthis lessoniana (assembly GCA_963585895.1). Lineage (NCBI taxonomy): Eukaryota > Metazoa > Mollusca > Cephalopoda > Myopsida > Loliginidae > Sepioteuthis > Sepioteuthis lessoniana. The sequence continues at coordinate 44,908,421 of OY757918.1, read as the reverse complement.
AAGCTAGACTAGCAAACCTACACGAGTGTGTTCGAGTCTCATTGGGCGCCCCATTCTTTCGGCCTTATCCCACATCGAAGCAAAGAGCTTTGTAAATTACTAATATGATGAAATTGAGCGCTGTGAGAACATAGTGTGATCATTCTCAAAGGAAGGGGGTTAAGCCTCAAATTCCGATATTTAACGTCACTGAGAAATTTGCATCCAATACAAATCACACGCGCACACACACGTGTGTGTAAGTGTAAAAATAAACAAATTGTTATGTTAGGTTAAGAGTTTATTTTTCGTTGATTTTTGAAGGATATCAACTCTTATAAAAACTACTAAAAAAACTTCCTAAAAATAATTCTATTCACAAAACTTTTCTCCTTCTGATGAACTAAGGTCAAAATTAGTTGAGAACAATCCAAAAACAAATAACATAAAATAGATGTTCCTATCCGTCTTATCACTTTTTTTATATTCATTCATGTATATATATATTAGATGGACGAATTGTTTAATATATATATATATATATATATATATATATATACATATATATATATATATATATATATATAAACAAGGCACTAATATATAAAATATACACACACGCACAAACATATATATATATATATACACAGATTGGTTTGGTTTCTTTGTTCATTGGCATATCAACCTTCGTGGGTTATTTAATCCCAAAGCCATTCTTCTAGTCGAACAGCAGTGATGCTATTTAACCCATAGCTAGGAAGATGAAGGGGTTCATACCTTTCCCCAGGGTATTTGTCCAAAACTGACTATAATAGCTCGACTGGATTTCGAACTCGCTTACAACGGTTCCGGAGTCCAGCACTTTAACCATTACACCACAAGAACACCCCCTCCCTATATATGCAAAGGTGCACTGTTTGAAAATCATACCCGTATATATATTTTTGAAAATCATACATATATATATATATTGCATAGTAAATTTTCCACTGATCTCCTTTTATTAAAAATTATATTTTCTATGTCTGGTTGGACATGTGTGAATGTGCAGCCGAACTGGATGAATTTTCTCATTGTTTCCTGAATGCATTTGTGCTATTTGAAAACACGTTTGGCTGGCGTGCCTGGAGTTTTATTTTCTTCTTTTTCCCGAAAGAGCGGGGCGGGGGGAATCTTTTTTAATCCTTCAAAACGTTTTTGGAAAAAATGCTATGTACAAGTGGCATTTATTATTCAATGTGTATGCCTAATATCTCTTAGAACAAAAAGATGATAACATAAAAAAATCAGTAATCGAAAAACGATTCTTATTTTTTTAAACTCTGGCTCGAACAAGACTTATAGCTTCAATTGAAATACATAGTTAACACTAACAGATCCCAAATCTTTGTAGTTTCCAATCGTTACTAAACTGAATTTAGTATTGTTCAAACCCAAAGGATTTATTTACCTAACGCCTCCATAATTAGTAGGATGTGACATAAGGTCAGGTTTGAAGCGGAGTACAGCTGCTTTGTCCTGCTATTTTCTTCATTGCTGGGATGGGGTAGAAAAGTTAGATTTATGCATTTCCCAAAGGAACTACCGTGAAGTGAAACTTAAACAGCGTGGTCCAAAATTTGTACTTGTGCCACCGTATCAATTTCCGTTGACGATAACCGTTACGCCAAATGTATGTGTTACTGATTAAACATGGTCTACCTGATCCCTCCATTTGTTGACTGATAGATATGGCTGATAGGATGTTTTGAAATCCACTAAGACTGAAAAAAATAAAAAGCAAAGCAAAGTAGAGCAAATCAAACTGAAAAAAAAAAAAAAAAAGAAAAGAAAAGAAAAGAAAATCAAATCAAATCAAACATTGCAATAAACGTGAAGAATCAGTAGAGAAGCTCTCTCAATGAAATATTATTGCTGACTGAGAACCTCTGCGAGAGAGTGTCTATATACTCTCGAATAGTAAGTTTCCTTCTCAATCAAAATGACTGGACATATTATGTACTGACTATGTAAGTATATTGCCATGTTTCTAATCCTATTTACCAACCCCTCCGCTCGGGCAGGATATGACACGAGGTCAATTTTTAAGCGGAATTTAAAAGGTTTGAATTCAGAGTTTTCCTTTTCGTAGACTAGTTGCCTCACCAAGGCTGAAGAACCCGGTCTGCCCTTCTATTTACCCATAACTGGAGGGAGAATAATTGGATTCATACCTTTCCCAAGGGTATTAGAACTATGTGAAATGCAATCATTCTCATCTTGCAATGTTTCTAATGCCAGCCTACTCACGGGGTTTAGAATACGCTGACTGTATCCTCTGAAGGGTGTAAGAGTCACTCCTAAAATAAGTGTTGTCCCGTGTATTTGCATCTGATGGAGAGGCTCCATTTTGTCGAATCTGGGGTGTGTGTAATACCCTTCCATCGACATTACTCCCAAGTCTACTCTGATCGTTGCCCAGTCGACTGGGGCTGCAGAATACACCGTGTGCATGTCTGTAGAGGGGTAAGACTCCCAAATGAGGGTCCTAGATATGACAATAAATAAACTGATGGTAAGGCTCCAGTAATGCTGGAGCTTTACCTCGTAATTTCCAGGTGCACTCTGCTTCTGAGTGTTATCACCTGATAGGGTCCTACCAATCGGTCAAAAGAACTGTTTTGCATTTTGTTATTTAGTGGGCCGTACCACGTGACTTCCGGTATCGCGGAAGCAGAAAGAGAAGCAGAAAGGGAAGCAGAGAGACAGCTCTGAAAGGACGACCAGCTTCGGACGTAACACCAACAGCGCAAGACTTATAATACTGGTCGGACTGTACCACTTGAGTTTATAAATAATTAACTCTATTTCACTGTGTATCTTTTCCTTACCACGATACAACACATTTATACTGTATATTTTGACTTTTAAACTGAGGGCAAACAAACGACTTATGCTAAACTGAATTTTTAAAAATAAAACTGTTTAATTATTTAACTGTGTGTAAAAAAATACTGATGTTTAATAGAATTGTTAGTGATACATAGCAATACTTGGAACTTTTAAAATTTGTTAACATGCTAAACTGAATTGTTTGAAATCGAACTGTTTGATGATTTAACTGTGTGTAAACTATTTAACTTTGCTAACTTATGCTTACAAATTTATATATATCTAATATATATAAATAAGCTGTATTTGACATTAAATAACCTAGAATGGTTGATATGCCATAAAACGAATCCAAACCAAATCAAACCACTCTGATCCGGGATGGGGTACCTGTTAGGGTCCCATCTATGTGTTAAATAGATCATTTTTTTAATTATTCGTAATCGGTAGGGGAAAAATCTTAAGAAACGATAGACATTCGTCCTTTTCCCGGTGACATATCTACAAGCCAGTGAGCGAGTTGCTCTACAGCAAGAGGCCAGTAATTATGCCGGTTCAGTTTCCAGTACTGGACATATCATTTACTGTCCAATTTTTCCGTACGTGTCTTTAATGACATCTATACTTCCTCAAACAGAATTTGATGACATCAAGTTTATTTCCAAGTTTATGCATTACAAATCACTTCTCAGGTGTCCCCAATGACATTTAGGTTTGACGATATCACTTCTTCATGGTTCATATATAAATAAATGCATTGTATTGGTTTACAATATTTACTGAATTTTCTCTTTTTTCTTTTTGTCCTACAGCTATATTTCAATGTAGGTATGGGTTATCTACGCAAAAATGAACTCAACCCAGCAAAAGACTATTTTTATGAAACAATTCGGTATGTATAAGAATGAGTGAAATTACTTACGAATTTTTTTCTTTTATTTGCATCCATACTTTAAAAATTTTTGGCGTCGTCGTTTGGCGACAAAGAACAATGATTTATAATTAAGGTTTGGTTTTGTTATTTTGTTCAATGGCATATCAAACTTTGTGGGCTATTCAATATCAAATCCATAGTTTTTTCCATATTTTTTCCATAACTATTAAATCTGGATGATTTTTATCACGCAAAAATTATTGTTTCAAATATGGCGGCAAATCAAACAGAGTGCATCATACTTGAAAGGAGATCTGTTATCAAATTTTTGGTGGCTGAGAAGAGCAAACAATGTGAAGTTTACGAGAGAATGAGTGACGTGTACGGCGAAATTTTTTTTAGTAAGAAAATATTTAAAATCGGCTAAAACATTAGTCTGCCAGAACGATCTGGGATCAGAAGAGCAGTCCATCTCCTGTAAAGAAAAAAAATTCGTTCTGAGACATTTGGATATGCAAGAACCAGTCACTATTAATTTCCTTAAAAAAGACGTTGCTATAAACAGTTTTTCCTATTTCTAACTCTTTTAATCAAAGTTCTAGCTTGCTTATAGAATGACCCTTATATATATCGTCATCCACAGACAGACTGTTTCATTATAACATCACTCTTCTGTGTGGCTAGACACATGAGACTCTCCATGCCGGGATCGAAACTCGCTTAACTTTTACGTCATGCTGATGACATAGCCCCTAAGCCAAGCCTGCGACTCATCGTCAGCAATGGAATTAACTGACATGTATCAAATTTCGTTTGATTACATTTTGCGCTCTCGGATACCAAAGTACTTAATTCATTATTAGAACTTTGCATTACGTGATTGGCATTTGTTATATATATATATATATATATATATATATATATATATATATATATATAAAGTGATGTACTCCTATGGACCCCCGCATATAGCCAAGCAAAAGCAGGACGACCAGTTCGAACATACATACAGCAGCTATATGAGGATACGGGATGTAGCCCTGAAAACCTGCCAGAGGTGATGAATGATTGGGAGAAGTGGCGAGAGAGGGTTAGGGATATCTGTGCTAGCGGTACGACATGATGATGATGATGATGATATATATATATATATATATATATATATATATAACAGTATTGGTTGTCACTATCACACTTCATGGGTTTGTGGCAGACTAAATGCGTTATAATTTGGAGAGTGCTCAATATCTGGTCGCAGACTAGCTTCAATGCTATCAAATATTTATAAAAACAAATAATATATATATATATATATATATATATATATATATATATATATATATATATTTGTATAGCGTATCTTGATCAGGACAGAAAAATAGTTGAAAGTAGAAATAAAATCTATCATACCCCAAGTATCCATCCTTCCGAACAGCTAACGCTTTGCAATTTTTTTTCTAATTTTAATAAAAACTTCAAGAAATGATTGAGTTATCGTTAGATATTTTTAACGATGTGTCAATCATTTTAGCCTATTTAAACTTTAGTAGGAGATTCGGTTGAAACTATATTTGTAGGTGGGATCCGTCACTTACCATGTACGTCTTTTTTCCTCGTTGTCCCATTGTGCGTACCAATTCTCTTTGTAATCACACTATCTATGTATGCAAATTGACGTTGTCCCTTGCGACCATGTATTGAACTGCTAAGAGGAAATTCAACTAATCGCAACTGTTGGCCAAATCGAAAAAAAAAAAGAAACCGAATATTTTTTTATAATTTAGGCTAATACTACCTGTCTAAGTCTGGAAAATAAGAATATATATATATTTATTTTCCACAAAACAGACATTTCCATTCTCATCAAATAAGTTTTTAGCTATCAGAAAATTATGTCGGACCAAGAGGAAAAGAAATCATTCTGACTGGAACAATTCTATCCCCACCAACTCCTCACCAACCCCTCCTTTCTCACACTTTCTTCCATTGTTTTACCCGTTCCCAACAACAGACAGTGGAAGTGCGTGTATACATGCAAAGATCCATGTCTCTAAATCCCCAAATATTCGTATGTATGTATGCGCAAGCGACGGCACATGCACATACATACTAATATTTAAAAACTCACAAACTTAGACACGTAGACACACATAACTCACTCCTTTCAAACAAAAAATTAACCATATTGATCAGTCATTTTTTGAAAACCCTTCACTCTGTCTGACAAACGCGTAAAACATTAAACCCAGGGTCACAGACAATTCCATTCAATATATATATATGTAGTTCGATGTGTACTTATTTACTGGCTATGGAATAAGTACAATCTTGATAAGAGATCTGTTTCTAAAACTTCTTGTTTAAAAAAGATATGGACAAATATATTTGGATATTTATTTCCAATATTCAGATTTGGCACTACGAATATATTAATGGGCTTTATAGTAGACTGGTAGCGAGACTCTTAGTGACTGCAACATCGTCGGAAGCGAGTTCGAACTCTGGTCGTGCTATTACGTTCACTTGGGAAAGTTATTGAACTCCCTTTTTCCCTAGCTATAGATTAAATAGTTCCACTGGAGTTTTTCTACAAAGGATGGCTTCCCATGAAAGTTGATATGCTATTAATGAAATAAGCCAAAAGAGAAGATGAATCGCATCCCCCCTCGTAACAATGCTTAGCAACAAACACCTACAACTAGCTCAAGTAATCAAGAACGGTTAAGACGTTTTGAATATTTGGTTGGCTTCCATTTGGTTTTATGGCCTATCAACTATTGTTGGTTATCTAATGCCAAATCCTATTTTTAAATATATATCAAACATACGATTTGTAAACACATTTTGTAGATACACACAGACAAATGATCAAACAATTCTATTTCTGACATTTCAATTCAGCATAAGTCAACAAATTTAGATGGTTCAAAGTATTGCTATGCATCAGTAAAGATGTCCTTAACCTTTGGTTTGGTTTGGTTTTTATGACATCTCAACCATTATTGGTTATTTAATGCCAAATCCTGTTTTTACATATATATTAGATATATGATTTGTAAACTTATTTCATTGATACACACTGTTAAATGACAACAGTTCTATTTCTAGCAAATCAATTTAACATAAGTCAACAAATTTAAATGGTTCAAAGTATAGCTATATACCATGAACATTTCAATTAAATATCAGTCATTTGCTTACACAGTTAAATGATCAAAGAATTTTTTTATAACAATTCAATTTAGCTCAAGTCATTTGTTTGCCCTCAGTTTAACTATGAAACAGTTCTCTTTAGGCCATAGATAGGACACTATCAGGTGTCTACCACTCAGGGCCAGGGTGCTCCTAGGAACGATGGAAATGAAGGGGTACTCGGCATTTCCCAGCGCTCCCGCATTACTGGACCCTCATTGTGGCTGTGGGGGGAGTCTTACCCCTCTGCAGAGATGCGGTTGGTATAATCTACAGCTCCAGCCGACGAGGCTGATTTTGAAAGTAAACTCCAACTTAAAAGAGATTCTTTATGAGCCAGTCATGCTGGTCTATCGTTGACCAAATAGCTTCAGAGACATGATAGGAAGTAACAGCATACGAAATAATAAAGTATTGATAAGAACGTGGTGTAATGGTTATCGTCGTAGGAAATGGACACGGCGACACGAGTTCAAATCCTGGACGAGACTGATTGCATTTCACATAGCACTAATAACCTTGGGAAGGGTATAAATCCAATTATTCTCCCTCCATCTATGGGTAAATAGTAGGGCAGACTAGGTTCTTCAGCCTTGGTGAGGCAACAAGTCAAGGAGAAGGAAAACTCTGAATTCAAACCTGTTAAACTTCGCTTTAAAATTGACCTTGTGTCATATCATGCCCGAGCGGCGGGGTTGGTAAATATGGATAAGAAACCTTTAATAAAATATCGCCCTGTCAGTTGGAGTAGTAGTTTTAGCCGACTGCACCTCTGTAGAAGGGGTAAGAACCGCCTCCCCCATAACATGTGTCCTGTTTATGACACTGAAGTGTATCTGATGGTGAGGCTCAAGTCTTGGAGCTTTGGTGAATGTAGAGTATCCCTTCATTGCCATTACTTCCAAGTCCGCTCTGAGCCGGAGTGGTAGTGCCTGTTAGGGACCCATCTATGTGTCTAAGAGAAACATTTAATCATTTCATCATCATTATCATGTCGCACCATCAGCACGGACCTCCCTGACCTTCTCCTGCCATCCGTCTCTATTGTCCATCGTTTCCGGTAGTTCTTCAAGGCTACATCCTGTATCAGCACAGAACTGTTGTATGTAGGTTCTAGCTGATCGACCATGTGAAGAGGTCCACAGGGGTATGTCCCTTATGAGTTCGTCCTTACTTCTCCAGCAGTGACCCGCATGTCTGGTTGGTCTAACTTGAATAGTTTTCGTAATGGGTGGAAGGTGGCCGTACAGCTGCTGCTTTGTAAGGTGCTACCTTCAGGACTTGTTCAATATTGCATGCATCATTTTTGTATCGTTGTATAGTTGCCCTCAAGCTTTTTCTATATACGTTTAGTTAGCCTCCATGTAGTGACCATATAGTAGTATCAACACGCTCGCTGCTTGGAAAAAACTGCGTTTTATTTTATCGGTCAGCTCTGACTTCCATATGAACGATAGTCTATCGATAGCTGTCCATGACTTTGCTAGTCGCGTATTGATGCCTGTATCGGTTGATGAGACACTACTTCCTTGATAGGTGGACTTGTGTACTAGTTTCAGAGAACTACCGTTTACTGTACAGATGTTGCCCTTTTGATTAAAGCACATGTATTCCGTCTTGTGTGCGTTGACATGGAGGCTTATGCCTGCTGCTGCTCGTTCTAGACTATGTAGCAGGGTTTCGGGTTGGGCGGGTGTATTTGCCAGAAGCGTTACGTCATCGGCGTAATTGTTCGGGGCATCTTCTGTTTCTTTCCTTTGTCAGCTTGAAACCGTTGTCTTTTATTTTATATTATCGACGTTTTAAACATACTTCGAAAATACGAAGCATATCCACTTCAAGTCGGGCAGAGTTGGAAGAAATGGTTAGTAATTTATTGACTTTTACTATATTGTCATTTAAAAATGCATGAATGATTTAATTTTTTCATTTGTAAAAATCACTGTTGTATACTATCTGTGCTTTAAATGCAAAACCATTTACTGTAATTCCAAGTAACAATTGAACCTGGTTAAGAGAAGCTAATACTATTGGACATTATTAGAAACTGAAAACCTAAGTAAGCGTAAAATAGAATACATGTAAGGATGCAAAGAACCATAAATAAGGACTTCGATAAAATTTAAAAACAAAGTAATTGTGGTCTTTAACTAAGCTAAAACCTTATGAAAGAAGGGCCAAGAAAGAGAAAGGAGAAGAAAAAAAAAACATTTATTTTTCTCGAAAGCCATAGGAAGCAGCATGGTGGACGTAAAGGCAAGCGAACCTCATCCGGTCCTGGGTGTATGAATCCTACGTTTCAACAGCCAGGATCTAAGAGTTCGATCGAGGAACTATTGCTGCTCATCAATAAAAGTGGCTTTTATAAGTGAGAATAAAAACAGCCATCGAAAGATTACTATGATCCACACTTAAACTATTTTATCATTAACTATACTTTAAATCATTGAACTGTGTGTGAAGAAATTGCTGATGTTAAATTCAATTATTCATATTAGATAGCAATGCCATTTAACTTGGTTCAAACGAACAAATAATGTTGAATAAAATTATTAAATGCCAATACCTGAAACAATTTATATGTGTGAATAAAACTAGTTTCAAATAGTATATATATATATATATATGCGCGTGTGTGTTTGTATATATTTATATACATATATATATATAACCTAATATGAATAGTTTTCTTATCTCCTCATGTCTTTATCATGACTATTAGTTTCACGGATTTATAAAAAAAGTAGAATCATCAGATGAAACATGTGAGTAGAATGAACGTAGAAAGGATAAATCCTTTATATTCCTCGCACAAGCCAAGTATCTGAAATTTATAGTCAAAAGTTGAGAAAACAATTTATTCGTTTTTGGTTCTATCTTCCTCAGCGGGGTAGTATTTGAGATCTTTTCTGATCTAAGAAAAATATTTTTATAAGAGTTTATTCATTTCAACACTATATATATATATATGTGTGTGTGTGTGTGTGTGTGTGTGTGTTTTGTGTTTGAGTGTTTGTGTGTGGGTGTTTGGTTAAAGACACATGTTGCAGCTTTATTTTTGTAGACTTTGAAAATAAATAATGACTAATACCTGTTTTGATTTCTGATATTCCAGTGGAAATCATAAAACTATCGTATATTTGGTTTAAAATGAATGCTCACGGTGTACTAATTCATTGACAATATAATTGAAAGATAAATCGATTGAGATTTGTTAGGAGGTGTTACTTCATGGAAAATCCAATTGATAGATGTATATTGAGTGAGAGATGTACGCAGACTAAGATAGATAGATAGATAGATAGATAGATAGAGAGAGAGAGAGAGAGAGAGAGAGAGAGAGAGAGAGAGAGAGAGAGAGAGAGAGAGAATTGTTTGGAGGTGTTTATTCATGAACAACATTATAGGTAGATGGAGATAGTGAGAGGTATCAGCAGACTAAAACAGATATATAGATAGATAGATAGATAGAGAGAGAGAGAGAGAGAGAGATGGTGTGTGTGTGTGTGTGTGTGTGTGTGAGAGAGAGAGAGAGAGAGAGAGAGAGAGAGATAATTGTGAGGAGGCATTAATTTATGGATAATGCTATTGATAAATGTAAATAGAGGGAGAGATATAAGCAGACTAAGATAGATATTAACACACGGACATAGATAAATGTATGAAATAATGGTCAGTGAGATAGATAGATAGATAGATAGATAGATATGAAATAATTGAGATATTTTGATAGATATACATGAATAAATCGAGATAGATAGATATGGGCAGTGTGAGAGATATGAGCAAAGCTAGATACAAGGATAGATATTGACAGACTGAGACATATAAGTTGACTTAAATAGAAAGAAAAAAAAAGAAGAAAATTGTTTATTCATTTATTCATGGCTAATACAATAGATAGATAGATAGATAGATAGATAATCCATGTGAAACATAGATTTTCTCACCCTTGTATTTGGTGTTTTCCGGATATCTAGATGAGATGTATCGATTTTCTTTTAACCGAACTTGTAAAATTGTGAATTCAGCAAACGTTTACTTTATATTTGCCCGAGATATCGATTTTTTAAAAATGGGTCTTTTTCCATTTGTTCTATGAATCGGATATCGAAATTAGGCTCCTTCTGGAACGTTCGCCACTCAACTACTTTTACTCCGAAGCAAATAGCAGTTAACCACGTATTATCCGGCGTTATTCACACCTTGTGGACGGAGTTTGATTCAATGAAATATGGTTACGGGGCCGTCATCCCTTTTAGTGGGAAAATATGAGGTCTTTACAGGTGGCAAGATTTGCCATAATCTAACAGATTAAAAAGGAAACGCGGCTATATTTTAAGAGCACCAAGCGTTGGCCTGTTGGAAAATGCTTTCAAAGATACTCATTGATTAAAAAGCTTAGCCTCATACAATCCAAGAAAAAAATGTCAAGAAATGTGCAAAAGAAGATTTTACTGCATCTAACTTAGAAGAACAGAAAGATCCTCTCTCCTTTTAAAATCAATAGTTCAGAATTTTCGTTTTTATCTAGGTTCGAACATCAACCACAAGCGCAAGTTGGATATACGTAAGTTCAGTATAAAATAAAAATAATCATTAAGACAAATGATGATTGGAGGTGTAATGGTTATCGTCGCAGGATATGGACACGGCGACACGAGTTCAAATCCTGGACCTGTCTGATTGCATTTCACATAGCACTAATACCCATGGGAAAGGTATGAATCCAAATATTCTCCCTCCAGCTATCAGTAAATAGTAGGGCAGACTAGGTTCTTCAGCGTTTGTGAGGCAACTAATCTAGGAGAAGGAAAACTGTGAATTCAAACCGGTTAAAATTCGCTTAAGAATTGACCTTGTGTCATATCCTTCCCGAGCGGAGGGGTTGGTAAATATGATTAAGACAAATGATGTATATTGATGTTTGTTGATGTAGTTGACGATAAGTTGGGACCATTTATTACCCCATGATATTTGGTAGGGCATATGTTAGAAAAGGACAAATCACAAATTAGAAAATGAAATCAAAGAAAAGAAACTTCTAAGACTTTTCCTATTTTTTGATGTTAATGAGACTTTCCTTTTAGAAAATCATAACTTATCGTTACAACTAAATGAAAATTTGACAGTAGTAATTTCGGAAAATAATCACTTCCTATGTGTGAGTAATCCAGTGAAATTTCATTAAAATTTTTGGAAATTATAAAGGAAGGCTCCGATTGCTTTGTTTTGTCCCAAATTATCATGTTGTAGCAATTGGAAGGTTAAACAAAAGAATGACTGTGATCATTGTCATAGCAAGAGAATCTATCTATCTATCTATTTGCACATGTAGAATATGGCACAAAGTCAATTTTAAAGCAGAGTTTAACAGGTTTGAATTCAGAGTTTTTTCTCATATGCTACTTACGATACTAAGATTAAAGAGCCCCGTCTGCTCAACTAATTACTCATAGGTAGATAGTGAATAGTTGGATGTATACTTTTCCCAAGGTATTTAGCACTATGTGAAATGCAAACAGCCTCGTCCAGGTTTTGTACTCGGGTCACCAAGCACAGATGTAATTTTGTTGGCAAAGATGTCATCACACACACACACACACACACACACACACACATATATATATATATATATATATGTGTGTGTGTGTGTATGTGTATGTGTCTACATGTGTGTATGTCCGCGTGTGTACAGATACACACACATTCACAAAGACACGCGCATGCGCACGCACACACACATATATATATATATGTGTGTGTATATATACATATATATGTATTATATATATATACGTGCGTGCGTGTGTCTTTGTGTATGTGTGTGTATCTGTAAACACACACACACACACACACACACACACACACACACACACACACACACACACACACACACATATATATATATATATATAATGTATATTTCTATGTAAATATCTTTTGTAAATTTGCTGGCTGAAATCATTGTTCTCATTAACGATTATAAGACCATCAACTCCTATTTTATGGGGAACACATTTATAGAAAACATCCTCAAAATAAGCCCAGAAAAAGACGTTAGGATTGTCTTAAAGAAATCATAAAGTCTTTGCAAATGCATCCAGTGCGAAGAAATTAAGCAGATAAAACAAATCTTAATAACTCAAAAGGTTCTGAACCAATATTTCTCAAATATAAAATCGTCCCCCACCTCTCTTAGTAAAACATTTAACAAAACTTCCGCTATTTCTAATGGTTAAATTTTTTTTTTTTTAGATATTTGAAATTTACAAAAATAGACAAACTGAAATTGATATGCAGATTAAACTAATATTAGCTTAAGACCTCAGAAATCTAATAAAAATAATTTTTTCTTTTTGTCCATAATATATGTTGAAACATGGGTAAAAAGAAGGATCTAACACCAGCTAAAAAATAAAAAAGAACTATGTTATTGAGTGAGGGAATGTTTACTTTAAAGATATCAAAAGAGCTTTGCAGAGATCGTCGAACGATAAAGAAGGCTGTCAAAAAAATAATTAAGTTTAGAATTCGAATCAAAGGAAAAGGTTTTAAGAATTTGCTTCCTCGAGATAAACGAAAACTAAAGCGAGTTTTAACGAAATGTCTACTTTTGACCAGTGCTCAGATCTTTAAAGACCCTGGAATTGTGGGAGTCAAGAAAAACAAAAAGTGTAGAATACTTTCTGAATAGGAATCTGTAAAAAAATCTCACAGGCAATCTGCTCTCACTAAAGCAAATATTTTTAAGTTTTAAAATCGGGCCTATAAATACCTGAAAATTTACTTTTCTGAAGTAATTTTCACGGACAAATATCGAGTGACATTTGGTGGACGTTATGGGTGGGCAACGGATGGATTTTATCCAAATCATACGTGCCTGGGGCTAAAAGAACACAATAAGGAGACTGTAGACCAAACCATTATGCTCCTTTTCATGTATCTAAGCTTTCTCCTGAAATCTTTGAGTATAAAAGATTTACTGAAGAGAAGATAATGGAATGACCACCACCACGTCCTCATCTGTATCAGAACGAAAACCTTTTGTCAGTTGTTAAGAGGAAGTTATATAAAGGTAGCAAACAATATATCAGCAAAACAGACCTTAAGTAAAAACATTAAGAAAATCAATGGATAATGCATTACTGAGGAGAAGGGTCACTATTAAATGTAAATGATTCAAAGACATGTGTTTTTTTATTTTATTATAGATGTTGATCAGTTTTTTAATGATTTTGTTGCTTTTTATAGTAAGTAAGTAAGGTTGGCGATCTTAGTCGAGGGTGACCCGAAGGCTCCCTTTTCAATAGCTACAAAACCAAGATGTAGGGGAGAGTACTACTCTATTCCCTGGATTGCTCCACTTTACCTTTGATTCTTACCATATAATGCTGAGTGTTAAGCAAGGCGGCATCAAGTACAATCTGTTTAGTCTTTGGGATTGAACCTGGTCTCCCAGACAATTGGCGAACATTCTAATCATTAGGCTAATGAAAATGTAACTATTTAAGTTTTGCCTTTAACTTCAGACAGCATTTTTAGAATGCATCAAATAACTATAACAACTTCAGTAAAATATATTGGTACTTCCAATAATTTTAACTTATGCTTTGTTTTAACATCTCAATTGATTGATTAAAATTTGACAATTTTTTTCAAACCAAATTTGAATCATTGAAATTTATGTGATTTGCTTAAAAACTTCAGAGAGGATGTAGATGGTAAAAAATCAGAAGGGAAATTTTTTGATCGAAATAATTAGCATCAAATCATTAAGAATGGTTGTAATGAGATCGGAAAGAGGGAGTTGCAATATGCAGAACTAAATCTTGCTTTACATTAGAGTGATTCAATAGTAATTATGTCCGATTGTTTAGAGAATTGGGAATGTAAATCCGCCATCAGGATCTCTTATCAAAAGCTGGATATGTTAAACATGTCAAATTATATAATAACTTACAAACTCAAGAAACGTACAATCTTTTGTTGCCTATTTGTTCTTATCGTAATACACGTATTGTTTGTGGAAAAGTGGGCGAAAGACGTTCTAGATTAAAAAGACTATCGAGGATTCATAAAAATGATATTCCACTGGTGAATCTTTATTAACCTTGCACAAAATTCAATTCACGTTTATCATATCAGTCATGAAGTCAGCAGCTGGGCTCAAGACTCACATTAGAGCTCATAAATGTGAATTAATAATCAATCAGGATGATTGAATTATAATTTTGAAGGTAGAGATGGCTATTATCTATCAACATATATATGTATATAATTCATATGCATATATATATGAATGTGTACATATTTATATTTATATATATGTAAAATGCCTATATATATATATATATATATATATGCATCTGTAATATGCATCCATAATATGCATACGTGTATATGGTAAGAGCACACTAATAAACGCAATGTTGAACTAGTGTTCGTTATTAAAGCATGAAACTTAATCATCATCATCATCATCATCAAAGTATATCGACAGCACAGACTCCTTCGACTCAGTGTTGTCATTTATCCCTATCGGTCATCGCACCTGGTACGCCGGTAAACAGCATCCAGTGTCTGATTTTGATTTTTTCTGGTCGGGCAACATTGGTGTGGCCATATGTAGGAGTTCATGGGAAAACTGCCCACCAAAAGTTAATGCAAACGAATCATGCACGCAATTCACAAATCTCTAAGCATAAAAATAACCCCAGATGTGTTAACCTGCCATTAAAAAATTATCAAAGCAACGATCAACTTTCTTCAAAATCACACGCAACGGAACACTCATCTAAGTTTGATTCAAGGTCATATTTTTAAAGTATCTAAAGAAGCAGGAAACAGTTTACAGTAGTAACTGTATGAGAAGACCTTGCTTAACCATCTTCCCATGGCCAGGCTTGATCTTTATTTTATTGCTTTTAACTGGAATTTATTTTTTATTATATTTTTCTACAGAAAAAACCCAGGTTTCGCGTCTGCGTACAACGGTCTTGGAGATTGTTATTTGGATGAAGGGAACTTGACACTTGCTGAGAAATTCTATCAAAAAGCACTTAATATAAGGTAAGGAGAGCAAAAAGCTATTTAGGTGTCTTGATATGATAGCTTTATGAACCAGCACTTTTATCACAGTATAAGAGAAGATGTAAGTTGAAAGGATGAGGAAATGACCCTGATATCGTCAAGTTCAGAATAAGGGAAATGCAGAAAGTTGGGATATAAATAGATATTTTCACACGGAAGTTAAGCGTCATAAATACAGATCATATGACAGGGAATAGAGATTCGAAGCAGTTAGAAACTCGACATGCGGAAGAGAAAATAAAAAAGACTTGCCCGATCTTCTCTAACCACGACCCAATCACCGAAAAAATGTTAGTGTTATGTATCGCAAAGGCAGTATTTATTATTATTATTATTATTATTATTATTATTATTATTATTATTAATACTTACTCTTGTGAGTTTTTCACACCAACGTTTGCTGATAGTCTTTCACTGGAGTCTGAGTGACAGCAACTCCTCAAGTTTTCAGGACTCTTCTCAGTATTCTGGCCGATGTCAATAGTGTAGTAGATAGGATAGTCTCCACTTGTTTCCAAGTCCTCCAGTCTCTTGAACAATCTTTCGGTGACTGTACCAAGAGAACGAATTGGTATAAACGTCAATTTCATGTTCCACAGTTTTTTCAAGGTCGTGGTATTCATCCTTCTTTTCGCTTTCTTTCAATTTTACTCTGTGGTTAGCCGGGACAGCAAAGTCACTATTTATGCAAGTTCACTTTATTATTATTATTATTATTATTATTATTATTATTATTATTATTCACTCCTTGTGAGTTCTTCCCACGAGCATTAGCTGGTGGTATTTTACTGGTGTCCAAGGGACAGCAAGCTTCCTCAGGTCTCCCGGACTCATCTGGGAATTCTAGCCGATCTTAACAACTGTGAATAGTCTAGAAAATCTTGATTCGTTCCCCGATTTCCAACTCTTCCAGTCTTCTTTCTGAGTCTTTCGGAACCGTTCCAAGAGCACCAATCACATTTTGTATCAACATCACTCTCATATTCTGCTGCCATCTCAGTCTTTTGGCAAGGTCTAAATACGTATCTTTCTTTTCACTTTCTTTGATTTTCACTCTGTGGTTCGCTGACACGGCAAATTCCACTCTTCGGCAAATTCTCTTTTTTTTGTTAATGATCACTAGTTCTAGTCAAGGCTGGAAGATCATTTCTATCTCAAAATCCCAAAGAATTTTATGCATCTCATTCTCTTGGACGAATTCTGTTTCGTGCATATAACTTGGTAACTTGGTGAAATTTCAATTCCCTACACAATTCCTTGTGGTCTACCTTCCCTACACAGTCGTGTCTAGTCTTATACTCACTTTGCCTTAGTTTGCTACTCATGCTCATGATCTGATTAATTGTTTCGTCACTATCACCAAATCGTCTACATTTCCTAATCTGTTGTGTCGTGTCTATTTTCACTTTACTTTAATTGATCCTTATGGCGTTGTTTTGTGCTGCTATTTGAAGAGATTCAGTTTCTTAGCTATGTCATATAAGACATTTCACGCAAACTGTTTTTTTACACCAGTTTTAACGGGTAGTTTTTCACTGACAACAAGTCTAGTTAGCCCTGCAGGTCTTTTTTTTTTGTATTCTAGTTGATCTTAATATTGCTGTAGTCTGGATCATTCCACTTCTTTCTCTGATCACCAATTCCTGCAGTCTCTTTTCCCGGCCTTTATAAAGACTCTAAATACAATTGGTATCACTCTTACCCTCATGTTCTACAGCTTTTTCAGCTCTCTGGCAAGATCCAAATATTTTATCGCTGTCATCAAATAACCTACACTTGCTATTATTCTGCGTATTATCAAATCTTGCTTTGATATCATCATCATCATCATCATCATCATCTCGCGTTGCTAGCATGACCCTCTCTCGCCACCCCTCTCTATCATCCATTGCTCCCGGGGTGGAGACTTCAAGGCTATGTCCTGTATCAGCACAGAGCTGTTGTATACAGTTTCTAGCTGGTCATCCTACCTTTACTGGTCTATATGAAGGGGTCCACAGAAGTACATCACTTATGAGTTCATCCTTAATTCTCCAGCAGTGTCCCGCATGTCTGGTTGGTCTAACTGGGATAGTTTTCGTGTTGGGTGTTTAGTGGCCATACAGCAGCTGTTTTCTTGGGTGTTGCCTCCAGGACTTGTTCAATACAGCTTGCAGCATACTTGTGTAATTACCGTCAAGCTTTCTCTCCGTTTTGTGTTGCTATTAAAAGAGAATGAGTTTCTCTGAAGAGGTTTACCCTCGTTAGCAATATCTAGGTCATTCTATAAACAAGATCATCTGCTTGGCACTTGAATTATTTATTGGGTTGTTTTTCTTTTCCTTTTTTGTTTTCTAGATTTTGTAGTTTTTCTGTTAATTCTTCAGTTGAAATTGCTGTTAATTGTTGTTGTTATCAAGTCCTCTTCCTCCTTCTTTTCTTAATACAATTAGACTGTCAATGCAATTGTTGTGGCCCCGTAAAGGGTCACTAACTAAAACGTAAACACGGATATTAGATAACAGATTATATTACACAAGAAAGATAGAATTACATAGAAAAGGTAAGAAATCTCGTACTGTTCGGATAACACCGATACTGATCTGCGGTATTTGCTGACGGCCCTACCCAACGGGCAAGTGTGGCACAAGGCCTTTCTTGGGTGGGTCCGTGCGCAGTGCTGGAGCCCACACGCACCAGGCATTTCCAAAAATGCCTATGACCCCGTCGGCATTCCCCTTATTAGAGGTGACTCAAGCACTGGGCGATGCACCCAGCCCTCCCGAAGGGGGTAAAAGTCAGGGGGGAAGGCCCCCTGAGGCCGAACGAAATCTCCAGATACCCAGACACACTCCGCCAGATTCGTGCCACAGATAACACGGCCGGCCGAAGTGCTACCCGGCACCTGGAGAGGTGCAGAACGAGATTGATCTGCCTCTCTGGTAGCGAAATCTCTCAGGACTAATAACGGTGAGAAGAGTCCCTTATGGTGAGATGGGTAAGGCTCCCACAACAGTAATCTCCCGATTGAATGGCTTTATGCAATATGTTTTGGTCGATTTGTTTGTTTGGTTGGTTCGGTTTTATGGCATGTCAACCTTTGCATTTTATTTAACGCCAAATCCATTTTTATATAAATAATCAGTTCTATTTCAAACAATTCAGTTTAGCATGAGTACACAGTTAATTGTCAAAAATATTTCTATTTCAAACTATTCAGCTTATTCAAACAGTTCTAATTCAGATAATTCAGGTGAGTACAAGTACAGATTTTGTTTACACACAGTTAAATGTCAAAACAGTTTTATGTTAAATAATTCAGTTTAGTTTAAGTAGAGTTTCAATGTCAAAAACAGTTCTATTTCAACTAATTCAGCCTAGCATAAGCATACAGTTTAAATGTAAGTACGGTTTAATTGTCAAGAACATTTCTATTTCTAGCTATTCAGTTTAGTCAAACAGTTCAGTTTAGCATATGTATGCCATTAGTTGTATTTAACCCATAGATAGAGTCCTATTAGGTGCTACCACGTCGGGCCAAAGTGGACCTGGGAGCAATGGTAATGAAGGGGTACTCCGCATTTCCCAAAGCTCCAGCATTACCGGAACCTTACCATCAGATTGTTTAGTGTCATATCCAAGACACTCGTTGGAGGGGTCTTACCCCATCTGCAGAGGTGCAGTCAGTGTATTCTACAGCTCCAGCCGACTGGGCAATCGATTTGTTTGAATTCCTTCTTTGTACATATTAAGAATGGTCAAAAGTATCGTTGTCATCACATAACGTATACTTGCTATTTTTCTGCTTATCATCATATTTTGCTTTGATATAATTGATCCTTATAGCATTGTTTTGAATGGTCAAAAGTATCTTACCAGGTTGACTTTCCAGCGGTTTATTTCTTTGCTGCAGAGCTTGGTGTTGCGAAGTTTTCTCGTCCTTCTGAGGTACTCTTTTGTTATTTTTTCTTTCATCTATGTAATTTGATGTTGTTCGCTTCCAATATTTCTTGGCATTTTTCTTTTACTCCAAGTTTTCTGATTCTTTCCTTATTTGGTTATTCTAATCTTTCAGTTGTTCTTCGCACTTTTCTTTAAGAACGTGGCACATTTTTCGATGTCAAGTTCTATTCCTATATCATGGCTATATATTCTTTTCGTTTTTCATCACAGCATTCTGTACTTGTTTGTTTTTGGCGAATATCTTGATATCGTCCATGTGCATAAGGTTGCTAAATCTTTTCTTGTGATTTCGAATAATTTTAGTTCCTTGTATAATTCCTATTTAATTGAGTAGCATCATTTCTATCAGCAATATTAGTGGCGAGATTCAGTATTCCTGGAAGATGCCTCTTTGGATTTTTTCCCTCTGCTGGAGTTTGTCTTTTTGCAGTTAATTCTACTTTCCTGTTTTCCATAACTTTCGAGATGAAGTCTATGACTTTCTCGGATATTTTTGTATTTTTTCAGATATTATATTAGTTTGCGGAACTATATTATAGGCCTTTTTGTTGTCCATCCATGGCATGGTTACATTTCCCAATTTGATTTGGCCTCCTTGAGGATGTGCTGATCGATGTATAATAGTTAATATTTTCCCATTGTTCCCCTGGGGAATTCTTTCTATTCCTCGGGAAAAATCCACGAGATATAAACGAGTAATATGCTTCTTCTCTTATCTGTGTGGTTTGGATTTTTTACGTGATAGGTAAACACGTTATCGGTCTATAGTTGCTGAGGATGGGTCCTTTTTAGGAGTCTTTCTAAATCAGGTTAGTTTTCCTTTTCCTCACCAATTCAGGTATGTTTGCTTCCTCTAGGCATTTACTCAATCTATCTTGGATTACCGTAAGTTTTATAAGTCAGAATTCATGCATGCCATCAAAACCTGATATTTTCTAATTTTCTATTTTCTTGAGCATTGCTCTATGTAATTCCAGGTGTATATTCTCATCGGAACCTTCTTCATGTTCGTGTAATCATTTTTCATGCTATTTTCCTGGCTGCTGTAATCAGTCTTTCTTTGTTTTAATGTATCCGAGGACTTTTTGTACTGATGCCTTTATGCAATCCTTAATCCTAACGAGTCCTCTTCCTACTTCATTTCTTGGCACATAAAGTCTATCTATGTCATCTTTAAGTAAAGGAAAGGAGTAGCGTCCTTTACTACAACTTGGTATAGTAGTTATCGAAAAGGGAACCTTCGGGTCGCCCTCGACTACTAAACTTATTTTTATGTCATCTTTGGGAATTTCTGTTATGTTTTTCTGTTCCCATACCTTACTCCAAAACTGTTTGGTTTCCTTTGTATCCAGTTATCTATTTGTCCTTGTGCATAGTCCACTGACTTGTTGGTAGAATTTTCATTCATTATTTTGGAAGGTACGGTTTTGCTTTCATTGCTTGACTCAGTCTCGGTATCTTTTGAATCTCTCTTCTTTAACTAATATCTTTTGATCTATGTTTAAGATATTTTATTATCAGGATTGTCAACTGTCGTATTTTGTCAGTTTTTCATTTCATTGTGTTCTTATGTATTTTCCTTTCTTAGGACTTTCATTTGTTCTCCTAGTTACTTTGTATTTCTGCTGATCATGACATATCTGTCATCAATGTCCCAGATTGATTTTTATTTGTAATTGATATTTTTCATGGTAGTATATTGTGGTTTTATCAGACACAAGAGTTGATTATTATCTGTGCTACTGTTACTGATGTGATTATGTACCCATCCAGTAAAGAACAATCTTTAGCACGTAAAAATATATATGTAAGAAATAAAATAAGAAATGAAAAAATATTTACGCCTTTAAATTTTCTAAATTTTGATTCAGTTAAAGGCCACTTGTACCTTTTATACTTAATCTGATTTTATGGGTTTTAATCTTAAATCCTTATATATTTTATATATTTTAATCTTAAATCCTTATATATTTTCTCCTTACTATTTTCTTACTTAACAGTAACAATTTAAACATTTTGTACAACTGTCGCCTTTTGATTTGAGTAGTTTCTTAATAAAAGAATTTCGTTTATTTTTAGGGACAGGATTATTATTTTTTCATAAAATTTGACCACGTGGCTTTCAGGAGGTGTGGATGGGGGTCTCCTTTTTTTCTTCTTATTCTCTACGATAACTTTTTAAATATTAGAAATACTCATTCTACTTCGGTCATTTACGAAAAATAGACAGAAACAGATATGCACACATTTCTAAATACCATCAAATTTTTTTCTATCTCATCTTTAGACAAAAAAAGTTAAGTCATCGTTTGCATGAATGATAATTGTATGTATATATTCTTTCGTAAGATTGAAATTCAAATATTATGAGCATAACAACCAAAAAAAAAACCTTGGCTTTAAAGATGTATACAATGAATTATTGTTGTATATAATTAAGGAATGTTTTTTTATACTAATCATTTTTCGTTAATTATATTTTATCATTCAGTTTGGTAAGGCTTTGAACCACTCGGGTCTCTTAGTCCAGGTGCGTAGTCAAATGATGCAGTCTTACACTCGCGCGCAAAGGATATGATAATCCCCATTTGTCATAATAACTCCCAGACAGGAAATGGGGATGGAGTGTGGATGACGTCATGCCCTGATGAGATGGTCCTGAGAATTTGAGGAATTTGAAAAGAGAGTAGTTGAGATTCGACCGTTGAAAGGTGCAGTTGAGTATTCTACCATTGAGGCGTGCAGTTGAGTTTTTCGGATATCGACCGGCAGAGATGAATTGAGATCTTAAACATCACAAGATGCGCCGAGCGTTGGGCTGGGGTCAGCATAGTATGGTTAGCATAGACTTTTAAGAATTGAGTTTCTCTCCTCTTGTTGCCATGGACCGAAGCCAGGAATAAATGAACTCGTTATTATCCGAAACGAAAGAGTGTCTGTATTTTTATATGTATTGTATTACTATTGTTATTGATATCATTATGGCTGTACAATATAGTTTTTGCGACTTTAAATGAGATTGACTTTCATCTGTGTATGTGATTCATGGAATTTGGAACCCTGGATCCCAGGCAGCCGT
Organism: Sepioteuthis lessoniana; assembly: GCA_963585895.1. Taxonomy (NCBI): domain Eukaryota; kingdom Metazoa; phylum Mollusca; class Cephalopoda; order Myopsida; family Loliginidae; genus Sepioteuthis; species Sepioteuthis lessoniana. The sequence continues at coordinate 44,885,391 of OY757918.1, read as the reverse complement.
GCCTTCATGTGTTAGAAGAATTCACTCGCCCTTTAAGAAATATCTCACCAATCTTAAACAACCATTCGATTCCCTATATTAGATAAATTCCAACTACTCAATGTAGACAAATTATCAGCCATATTTTTTTTTATCAAAATGTAATGGAAATCATCTAAAAATCACATAAAATTTAAAACATCAGTTGGTCAATTTCATGTCGAAATCAACCGGATATTATGTGATCAACAATTAAAAGGTTTAAAAACACTACTTAAGTATAAAATTAAAAAAGGAAAAATATCCCTTTCATTAAGATCTTCACTGGACAACAAGAGGGAGTTTTTGGGTTGAAAATAAACCTATTCTAGTGGTTATAAGAAGTATTAAATATTTCCATTTTGCTTGGTGCTTCCAACTTCCACAAAGATTTAATTTTGATCGATGTATGTCTGTCTTTAACTTACTTTTCAGTCAACCATCATAAATGTTTCTTTTTAACGTATATATATATATATATATATATATATATTTGTTTATTTACCTACAGCGTCAGGAAAGAAGGACCTCTCTTGAATCTGTGCTATACACGCTTTAAACAAAAGAAAATGGTCGAAGCACAAGAATGCATCAATACAATAATTCGAGAGTATCCGTCGTCAGCGGACAGAGGATATTATGGCCTGGGTGAAATTGTAAGTTTTTCTAGTGTTTTGTATTTTTTCTAAGAAATGACCGGCTCATTGCCCAGTGTTCCCCTCCTTTCTGATTTTGTCTTTTCTCGCTGTCCATTTCCTTTTTGTTCCCTATTACACCCTCCGTATGTTAGCTCCGTCGACAGGATAGAAAAAACCACTAACTGCATCCTGTGTAAGAAGGTAACTCCATCGCAAAACAGTTGTTCTTTGTACGGCATTAAACAGCATCCACTAGTGAAGATCCAGTTGCATTCTGGGAAAATAAATCTTTTAATTACTATTGAATATTTAAGCCATCGCATTTGAAGTTTTCCTGCCTGGAAGATTCTATCGCGCCAACTTAGATGTAATACTAAAAATAGATTTGAGCAGTCTTTCCTGACTCAGGACTTGCTATCAAATCTTTTTTGAGTGAAAAACTTCATTCTCTGTATTGCAGTTTAATATGTGAAAACTTTCAACAACTTTGTTATCTACAAATTAACGAGAAGAAATACTTATCTACAAATCACTTATTTGTTATAAATACGTGCTGTTACATCTGTAAGAAAGCAAAAGTATATACTAAGTATGATATTTATGTCTTCTTGTATCCAAGTTTTGTTATTCAATTTCATTATTAGATATATCATAATATGGCTTTGTTCTGTGCGAAAAATACATTAAATATTTAACGCTTTAAGTTTATTTAGTGTAATTATTATACTTTTATGGTGTAATGGTTATCGTTGTAGGAAATTGACTCAGCGACCTGAGTTAAAATCCCTGAAGAGTTTGTTTGCATTTCACATAGTATGCAACTATTTTTCCTTCTGTTGCGGTTAAATTGTACGAAGGATTTGACTTTAACTGTGGTATTGTAATCGGTCTATGAGCATTTATTCAAAAACTCATTTAATATATAGGAGTTTCAAGTAATTATTATTATTATTAAATAAGGGACAGGTGTCTTCATGGCGTATTGGTTAAAGCAATGGACTGTGGATTCGTAGTAAGTGAGTTGGTACTCCAGTCGCGCTATTACGTTCACTTTCGGGCAAATACTCTTGGGAAAGGCATGGACCCCATTAACCTCCCAGCTATGGGTTAAATAGTACCACTACTGTTCTTCTTCGAGAATGACTTTGGCATTAAATAACCTACAAAGGTTGATATGCCATCAAACAAAGAAACCAAACCTTAAATAAGTATTTTTATCCAATAATAATAATAATTTGTTTGCACAGTTAGATGGTTTAAAATACTAATTATTAAAAAAAAACAACAGAAACAAACACAAAATATACACAATCAGAGCTTCAAGTAACTATTTTTAATGCAACTAATTTACAGTTATATGGCATCAAGTATTCCTATCTAATACAAATAATTTGCACATGATTAAGTATATATTTCTATTTAATTATAATCATTTGTTTGTACACAATTATATGGTGGAAGTGGGAGCAATGGCAACAAGGGTTTGGTTTAGTTTTATGGCATATCAACCATTGTTGGTTATTTAATGCCAAATCCAGATATTAAATGCATATCATTTGGTTAGGTTTGGTTTTATGACGTGCCTCCTTCTCCTACCTTCTTTTGCATGTATGTTTATAACTGAAAGCGTGACACACAAATTACAGATTGGTACCTAGTTACGAATAACCATATTGATACAGAGATATCTGCTTTGGTTTGGTTTGGTTTGATTGAGTTTTATGGCCTATCAACCATTGTAGGTTAGTTAATACCAAATCCTTTTTATACACATAAACAGTTCTATTTCAAACGATTCTGTTTAGCCTAAGTACAGCTTTTTGTATACACATAGTTAAATGTAAAAACAAGTTATATCTTATATTTTAAACAATTCACTTTAGCACAAATGAGCAGATTGAATATCAAAACAGTTCAATTTCAAACGATTCAGTTAGGCATAAGTACTGAGTTTAAATGTTAAAAACAGTTCTATTTCAAGCTATTCAGTTTAGTCAGCAAAGTTAAATGCTTCCAAGTATTACTAACACATCACACAATGAATCTCGGGCCTAACTAATAAAACAACAACTTTTTGGCAAAATTCGACTTTATTTATCAACATAGTCTCATCCAAGGGCGATGCACTGATTTCTACGCTTTTCTAAGAATTCTATGCCTTTTTTGTTGAACGATTTGTCTTTGGCCGCAAAAATACGCCTCAGTTTCCGATATCACTTCTTCAGTGGAGCTAACTCTATTTCCCTAGAGCATTCTTTTGAGGTCTGTAAACAGCCAGTAATCACTGGGGGCCAGATATGGAGAATAGGGTGGGTGCAGAAGCAATGCAAAGTTCAATTCATGTAGTCTTGCCATCGTTGCGAACGACTTGTGACACAGTGATTTGTCTCTGTGAAAGAATACTTTCTTCTTCATTTGTGGCTGTTTTTTGGCGATTTCTTCCTTCAAACGCACCAATAATGCTATCTAATATTCGCTATTGATGGTTCTTTCTTTCTCAAGGTAATCGATGAACAAAATACTTTGCTCATCCCTAGATAAAAAGGCCAGAATCTTGCCTGCTGATGTTTACGTCTTTGGTCGCTTTGGACGGCTTTCATGTGCTGCTGCCCACTCAGTTGATGGGTGATTTCACTCTGGAGTGAAGTGGTGGATTCATGTTACTTCCATTGTCGCATATTTCTGCAAATACTCCTTTTTGTTGCTTGAAACAGTTGCAAACAATGCTTTGAATCGTCGACACGTTGTTGTTTTAGATCGACTGTGAGCAAACGCATAAACCTCTTTGAACACACCTTTCTCATTGACAAATGATCATGCAAAATGGTGAATATACTGCCTTCTCAACGGTAACATCACTTGAATAACTGTAATTCGTAAACTAATGAAACGATTGGGCTCAAAATTTGACACACGCCATTTGAAGGTTAGTATTTTATAAAAATCATGAATTTTTCATTAGTGGCGCCATCTATATATCAGGCCCGAGACTTATTGAGTGATGTGTTAAGTATCACTTACTATTCAATTAAATATCAGTCATTTATTTAACCACAGTTAAATGTAAAAACAGTTCTTTTTCAAACAATTCAGTTTAGCATTAGTTTGAATGTCAAAGCAGTTCTATTTAAAATAATTCAGTTTAGCCAAACCAGACAGTTTAGCTGTATTTGACCCATAGACAGGATCCTATCAGCTGCTACCACTCCGGGCTAGAGTGGACCTGGGAGTGATAGTAATAAAGAGGTACTCTACATTTCCCAAAGTTCTAGTATTATTGGAGCCTCACCCTCTGATTGTTTAGTGTCATAGCAGGACACTCGTGGGGGGGGGTTACCCCTCTGCCAAGAAGCAGTCAGTATATTCTACAGCCCAAGCTGATACAACCATGGCTATGAAGAAGTATTCCTCACTATCCATAGGTTAATAACTTGAACCACACCATCGAATAAAGTTTATTGTCAGACTCAGGATACGCCACTTTTGATGAGGGATGCAGAGGATACAAGTGCTTTCAGGATGTTCATTCACCAACTGTCAGTTAATTTCAAAATAGAATGCTTTTCAACTCTTGCTTTTTATAACTTCACAAAATAAAACGTAGTCTCTTTTGTGTTGACTTAGCGTATATCGTTGCATATCAAACTGGGTAGAATCAAGTAAATGATTCTATTACCTGCAATAGGCACATTAATGATATCTATTCTTTTCCGTTTACAGTTCTATCACAGTGGCGACGAAGAAAACGCACTGGAAGCGTGGATAAAAGCAACTGAAATAAATTCCAGTTACACAGAAGCTTGGGAAAGTGCGATTGTCTCTCTTTATAACCTAGGTAAGTGTCCGTTCTTTGAATGAGCTGTTTCCCTCGAGAAGCTCTGATTCATTTTCCACTGTAATATCTGGATTTACCCAACACTTCTACCAGCGGAGCGAAGCTGGTTTGAATTCAAAGTTTTTCTTCTTCGAGACTGGTTGCCGTGCCGAAGAGGCTAAAAAGCCCGGGCTGCTTTACTGTTTGAATGGTTCGCGAGAAGAAAAAGGAATTCATGCCCACCCCAAAGGCATTTGTGAGAAAGTGAAATTCAAATAGCCACGCCCAGGATTTGAACTCGGGTTGCCTTGTCCATTTTTCCACCGCGATTACCGTTATGCCACTCATCTTTTCTGATCTGTCAGTAGCTCAAGATTTTTCTCGCCAGTTGTACCATTCCAGAGGTCTTGTTATTAAACAACTTTGGAATCCAATTACAAATTTTATCACTGAGATCGTTGTTAGTGGGTTCGATTCTCACTGGGTGCCGCATATTTCTGGCCTTGTGCTGCAAGAAATCGTTAATGACAACTATATAACAAGACGCCCAGGTGTAATGGTTAACAAGCTGAGTTATATTCTCTCACTGGATGTCTGCTATTTGCTATCAACTATGTTTGGCAGACACGGCTTAAGAGATTCCCCATCTAAGTACTAAACAGGATCACCGCTACTTAACTTCAGTGAGTGGATGTTTCGTATTTACTACTTGTCTTCAGGTACCAAAACTATGCCATTTTAAATTCGTAGTTTCAATAAGATAGTTCCCAACATTGTAACCGGTTGGCAGTATGGTTCAGAATACCTTTTATAGAAAAAAAAAGGTCAAAAATTGTTGTTGAGTTGTTTACAGATTAAATTTATTACCGTGGATCACTTTGGGAAATTATTCCATTGCAAAATTATCTTTAGTGCTTCTTAATTTGGCTATAATTTGTTTCTGTTGTAATTGGCGTTTTAGACGTGAAGGCGACAATTTATTTTACGATCATTAAACTTATGACAAATTACTGCTCTAGTGCCACAATTACTGGCATCTGATATTTTCCTTACTTTTAAATATGGATGGGTTAAAGATATTTCAGATGTAAACATCTTCTTAATGTCTTCAAAAGATTTTGTTATTTATCGGACCTTTTCCACACCGCATTTTAATAATTTATTTAAATGCACTCTCAATTTTTGTATTTTTGATACATAAAAGGATGTAATTATTTTTAGCCCTAAAATTCATTGTAAACGCTCATCGGGGCAAGCATATTTTTCATAGAGCTCGATCTTCATGGGTTGGGTTTAGTCTATTTACATAAATTTTCTGTCCCAAGTATTTTATTTTTTCCGTTCATGAAAAATTAGCATTTTTTTCTCATTGAGTTTGAACCCGCAAATATTTATTCTCTGGAATACATGCGTGTTCTAAATGTTACCGTGTCCGAGTATATCGATCAAATATGCAACGGCAAAATTCAAGCCAGCAAGTATTGAATGTATAACTTGCTGGAAAATGTTTGAGGGCTATTTTAACTCCAAACGGAAGACTATTCGATTTGTAAATACACTTACGTGTATAAATTCTTCATCAGCTTCAGTTTGTATATGCGTGTCTGACGAATCTATTAAAAAATGTATTTAATTCAGCAAAACCAAACACTTAAATCCGATTTAGATGCGTGATATTTCGTTTTTTATGGATATGTATAAAGCAATAGACACTCGTTCAGTCTTGTTGGAAAATTTGCGCTTACACGAATACTGTTAATTCTATTTCTCTACATTCACTGTTGGAGATGCCCGCTCAGTATAATCCATTGGAATCTCCCCGCAGGAGTTCAAATCTCATTCTCTTCTCCGCAGTTGTAACGCTAGTTGTCACTGCAAGGAAATGCTGGAAAATGTTGAGTGCAAAAGAGTTTGATCACATGAAGTACATAGATTAACAGGCCAGCGATTCTACTCTAACCACGCTGTGCAAATCGCTGTTCCATTCATAGCTGATAAACGAGTCTGTGCTCACAAAACAAGTGTGGAGAGGGTCAGCTAGTCTTCGTACAAGGCAAAAATGAATGGAAACGTCTCGAAGTTAATGTCTTTTCCATTGAATAGAAATTGTTAACCAAAGTTTTTTTCTTAAAGTCATTCAGCTTTTATCTTGATATAATTAGAGTCATTTCTGTGACTATTAAGATAAAATTATAATCGTAGTCCCGCTCAATTTTGTTACAATTTGACTAAGACTTTGAATTTAACATTATTCAAATGCACAAATTTTCAGCATTATAGGACCAAACATACATCCTAAATAATATAGATTCAAGTTAAAGGGCTTTATAGAGACGAACAATTTTGGTCCAACCAACTGAATACCTTTCTTGACCTAACAAAGAAAATCGTTTTCTATTTTTGTATTTACCCAACCCCTTCACACAAGCAGGATGTAACCCAAGGTCAATTTCTAAGCAGAATTTAGCACGTTTTAATTTAGAGTTTCCTTCTCCTAGTTTGGTTGTTATTCCAAGGTTTAAGGGACCAATCGACTTATTTTACTGATAGCTGAAGATAGAAAAGTTGAATTCATCCTTTTCTTGAGGGTAATCGCCCGAAATAGAATGCCAATAGCACCGTCCAAGATTTAAACTCACCTTGAGACGTCGATTTCTTGCGTCATTAACCATTATACCATCAGCGCTAAAGTCGTTCTCTGTTCATAAGAAAAAATTGCCGCAAGGGAGATAACCCTCTACCCAAACTTGACGCAGAATATTTTTTCGAGTTCGCTTATTTCTCATTTATCTTGAGTTATATTCTAAAAAATTTTATCATCTGTTATTTTGAGAACATATATATATATATATATATTTAAACTTTTAAAAGATATATATCCAAGATATAAAATGTAAGGCAAGGTAAAAACTCAAGACACAGAGTTTCAGGTCCACGATCGTTAGGTGAGATGGTTATCCACACGTCTGACTTGTTAAATGAAACTACTGTACACATGTTGATATTGCTTTTAACTTTATGCATTAATCACAGTAAAGGTTTTATGAATAAGTGGTTCTTTTACTGTTAATTTTAAATAATTATAATAATAACACACACACACACACACACACACCACACACACCTATATATATATATATATATATATATATATATATATATATATATATATATATATGCCATGAATGCAGCTGGTGAAGCAATGACAAACTCATAAGTGACGTTGTCTTATAGACCCCGTCACACGGACGAGAAAGTGTTGGCCGACCAGCAAGATCTTAGCTATTACAGCTCTGTACCAATACAGGATGTAGTTTGAAAGACCTCCAAAGAGCAAAGGAGGATTGGGATAGATGGAGAAAGAGAGAATGAAAGAGGGAAATCCGTGCAAGCAGCTCGACTCGATGATCATGATATATATATATATATATATATATATATATATATATTTCACTACAAATAAATATTCATACTTGTAATCTCTTTACATCATTTTTATATGTGTGGCGCTCTACTTCTGTGGTCTTCTTCAAGATTAGGTAAAATTTTTGAGACTTGATTTGAATTATATCCTCAGTTCTATTGTGGTCTTGTGCCAGACAAGGTCATATTCATGTGAATTATTTCGAGTTCGACCGTCATTGGGGTGTGTAGAGACCGACTAAAATTCTATGTTTATTATTTTATGTAAAAAAATGCCATTTACAGGGAAAAGTGTGTCAAAAATTAAAAATACAAGTATAATTTTAATTTAAGCTGTTAAATCCATGCTGTTAAAATTTAAGATCATTTGAACGAGATTTGGGCAAGTTATTAGATTACGAAATGGTAGCAATTTTTCTGAAACCTGTACATCGTTTGTATACCAGAAACATAAATGTTTCAGTAGAGTAGTACGTACGAATTCGTTGTTTGTAGCAGAGTGCTAAAAATTGGTATTACAATAGACAGTTTTTGTAAAGATCTACGTGCGTCTCGTTGGCATTTGTTTGGTATCCCACAATGCCAAAGTGTGACTCAATGCCTTTTTAACATAGGAGTCGGGTACAAGGATGTAGCTCAGAAACACCGGGTGTCTCTAAAATCCCTTATGCCCGGTAGGCATTCCGCTTTAATGGGTCCCTTAAGACGCCAGGCGATAAACCAAGCCCTGACAAAGCAAGTGAGGCTAGAGGAGTGTCCGTCTTAGCTGCGTGACAGGAATGCTGGGTGTCTTTGGCACAATTATCAGGTGGTCTTGACCGAGATGACAAAGACAAGCGACCAAGCAACACGAACCGAACCGTGCAACGAGAAACACGGCCGGCATGTAATTCGATTTGAAAATCTTGTATTTGTTCGTCTCCCCACCAAGACAGAGTGGACATGGCTTTTCTTTAATGTGGTTGAGTGGACATAAGCCGAAGCTCAAAAGCACGTTTGGTTCCAAAAATGCATTGAGGCTCATCGGCATTCCCCTAAAAAGGGGCGCCTCAGGCATTGGGTGAAAAATATGACCCTGTCAGAACTGGAAAACAGCTCCCTGAGGCCTTGAGAGTTTTTGGTCTCAATCACCTGACACGAGTGCTAAGCTTCCACAGCAAGCGTGTCAGGCTACCCTAACTGACCCGAAGAAGACCGCGCAATGTGAACCACGGCCGATGTGTGGCCTGAATCACAAGGCCTGTTCCCGCACTGCTCTAAATAGCTGTAAACAAGTTGTAATAGATCAGTTACACAACTCCTTGAAGAGGTACGATCGGTTAGTCCACAGCAACATTTCAAATGATATAAAATTATTTGAAACGCCCAGTAAATATTGATTTGATGATGGCTAGCACTAATACCCTTGGGAAAGGTATGAATCCTATTATTATCCCTCCAGGTGTAGGTAAAAAGTAGAGCCGTCTTGGTTCTTTAGCCTTCGTAAGGCAAACAGTCTAGGGGAAGGAAAACTTGACTTCAGACCTTGTGTCACATCCTGCCCGTGCGGAGGGTGTTGCTAAATACAGAATATTTTTATGGTGAAGGCTTTTGTGGAACCAGCCAGACTTTTTAAATTAGAAGAATGGTGCACCAATGTGCCATACATTGTCTGAGAAGGATCTTCAGGCTTTGATATTTGAGTTTTTTGTTTTTACAGACCAGTTCCCTTATCACGACTGGAACTCCCAGTTTATCCAACCATTTTACTCATAAGTGGGGTGCGGGAGAAAGAGAAGGATCGTGTCAGTTTTTTAAGACATTAGAGTAAATGGAAATGCAAACAGCTTTGTCCAGGTTTTGAACTTATCTCGTTGATTCCATTTCCTATAATGATAACCTCTATACCTCGCACTTATATATATATATATATATATATATATATATATATATATATATATATATATATATATATATATATATATATATATATATATATTTTTAAATGTAAGATTTTTAAATGTAATTCACCTTTCAGCTATATATGGACCTCAGCTGCACAGTTTAATAAGAAGTCGTAGTCTGTTAGCGCAACAAAAATATTCATCTTTGGGTATTTTTTTCTGGATAAGGTTATGAACTTTTTGAACGATTCTCGTACACACACACACACACACACACACACACACACACACACATATATATATATATATATATATATATATATATATATATATATTGTCATCCACAGACAGATCTGTTTCATTCTATCAGAACACATCAGTGCGGCTAGACATATATATACATATATATCATCAGTGTGGTTATATATATATATATATATATATATATAGCTGTGACTTAGAAGTCTTTGAACGACTTTTTCCTACACACATACACGTACACATATATATCATTATTATTATCATCATCATCAAGTCGCGCTGACAGCATGAACTTCTCTACCTTTCTCCATCCGTCCCTATCATTCCTTGACTCCGGAAGGTTTTCCAAACTACATCCTGTGCCCATACAAAGGTGATGTTTATGATTTTTTTTTTTGATCGGTCCACATTTTTAAGTCTATGTATTATGGTCCATAGAAAAATGTCATTTATGAATTTATCCTTGCTTCTCCAGTAGTTTCCCGTATGTCGTTTTACGACGATGGTTTCTGAGTTGATGGTAAGTAGCCGTACAGCTGTTGTTTCGTGGGCTGTTGCTTCCAGGATTTGTTCAAAATGCTGTTAAAACTTGAGATTATTTGATATAGAAATGGCCAAGTTACCAGATGACGAAATTTTTCTAAAACACTCAGTACATCTCAAAAATCATTTTTAAAAAACCTTATCTATCAAAGATAGGGGCAGGGTATAATTTGTAATGTGTCAAGGTTGATATTTGGTTAAGTATATTTTTTTTACTATTACAGTTGTCTGAGCGTTAAGGGATAATGAAAGTGCTGTTCTCATTAACCCAATTTATTCACAGTCAACTATAATAGAATTGCAGTGACAAAAATCCCATCATTTCCACATGTGGCACATCGACTGAAAGTAGATTTATGTCTTTCCCGATAGCGTTAGTGCGAAGTGAACAGTCTTAACCTGGATTTACAGTCATTTAGAAAATTACGCTGTTTGTACTCTTTGATATTATACTAGTCACAAAATTCCAGGAAGTTTTGCAATGATGCGTAAGAAAGAAACATTACCAAGTAATAATAGGAAGTTTGTGCAATATTGTTAAAGATAATTTCTGACTGAATTTGCTGAATTCTTGGGAAAAGCTTCTTATCTAATTCCATTTGGATATAATTACTCATCAATGTAGAAAGCGAAGCAATGTTTGGATATATCCAGCAGGACGAAAAAATTTAAGCTATTCTTAAAAGCACTGATTTCTTAAATATTTAGACTGTCAACTTCATCTTTCGGTAAAATCAGTGTGAATCGAAAAAAAAACCTCCAAAAATATGAGTAGATTGTCTTCATTAGTCATAAAGTGATTTATCTTAAGAGTAAATAATAATTTTGGCGAAAAACAATACTTTAGCAGAGGGGGTTTTAGAGTAAAATATTTATTTTAAACAAAAAATCGCATTTATCAGTTTAGGCCAATATTAGCCAAACGTTGAGGTGAGATTGTCAATTTTTTTATTATAAGAAGCTAACATTTTTCAAAACGAAAGTTGACGTTTCTAACAAAAAAAGATCATTTTCGATTATTTTCATTTCATAATGGGCCATTTATGGATAATGAAAGATCATTTTAATCCAACAATTCAATTTGGTTGACATATTCTTCAAAATTAATGGAAAATATTGAGAAGGTTTAATTTTAATTTACTAAGCTTTCTGCTTAGATGGGCACAAAGCTGTATGAATGGGGCACTCAATGAAAATTGAATTCATTCGTGAAGGTTTTCGCACATTATGTCAATTTTTACCTGAAAATTTACACCCCATTGCCAACATTTATATAATTAAGGTGCACAATTTAATTTAATTTAACATTATGTTCCTAAAGAATGTTAACTGGCCGTGCATTTAGCATGTCTAGTTAATTTGGCGTCACTTGTATGAGATATGAACTGTTGGTTTAGTTGTAGGGTTTCGGCTTTGCAATCAGTGGTCCTTAGTTCGACCTCCAGTGGGGGAGATCACAGTATACACTGCTGATGACGCTAAGGTCGAAACAGCTGTCCAGTGTTTCCGAGTGTAGGTGTTCGCCGAATTTTCTGGTCATGGTAATTCTATTCATAATATAATTCCTCTACTTGAAAAATAAACATCTAAAGAAGGTAGTCCCTTATATTCTTAGAACACGGACTACTCAAGTATACTCTCGAACTGACCTTAATTTTATCATATTTACCAACCCCTCTGCTCGGGCAGGATATGACACAAGGTCAATTTTTTTAAGCAGAGTTTAACAGGTTTGAATTCAGAGTTTTCCTTCTCCTAGACTAGTTGCCTCACCTAGGCTGAAGAACCTAGTCTGTCCTACTATTTACCCATAGCTGGAGGGAGAACATTTGGATTCATACCTTTCCCAACATGTGAAATATGTGAAATGCTATCAGTCAGGTCCAGGATTTGAACTCGTGTCGTCGTGCCCTCATCCTGCGACGATAACCATTACACCACGGGCACCTTAATTTTATAGTAAGCTAAAGTGTATATTGTGCGTATTTAAAATGTCTGCATTCTTATTCAAAACTTTAATGAACTGCAATAGAGATGTTAAATTTGGGTAATATTTTACATAATAGCACTAAGGTATTTCAGTTTTTTGCTATCATTTTCAGTCCACTCAATTAGAGGGATGGTGTATTGACTAACGTGTTGGTCTGCGACATCGTAGTAAATAAGTTCGAATTTTAGTTGCACGATTGTGTTTACTTTTAGACAAATAACATTAGAAAAGGCATGAGTTCTCTTCAAACCAACCAGCTATTGGTTAAATAGTACCATTACTGTTCTATTATATTAATGGATTAAAAAGGATGGTTGACATGCAATTGAAGAAAACAATCAAACCAGTTACCTTTTTTTATAATTAGTTAAAACTGATATTTATATACTTATCAGAATACAAGGAAAAACACTTTTTTGACGTGACTCATTATCATACGTTTCAGTTATTGTACTCCAATTTACAACTTTTTTCAGACGCTTATTGTATTTGGTAGCTTTGGAGAAATTTTGAACGAAAGTCTTCTTCCGAAGAATAGAGGGTTAATTGTATAGTTGTATTTTATGGCATACCAAACCTGGTCGGCTATCTAATGCTAAATCCTATTTATACTTACATATTAAATATTAATGATCTGTAAACAAATCATTTGTTGATAACATTATTTTTAAACGACCAAGGGCTCATTTGTCTGCACACAGTTAAATAGTTTCAAGTATTGCTATCTAACATGAATAGTTTTATTTTACATTATTAGATGGTTTCAAGGATGGCTATCTAACAAAAATAGTATCATTTGCATACAGATAAATGGTTCCAAATCTTGCAATGTAATACTAATAATTCAGTTTAATACCTCTAATTTGTTTGCTCACGGTTAAAAGCTTTCAATACTCCTATCTAACACTTATAGTTTTTTTTTGCACACAGTTAAATGGTTGCAAGTATTGCTATTCAACATCAGTAATTCTATTCTACATTAATTACACAGTTAAATTATTTCAAGTTTAGAAAATGTTTGCATATTTCTATTTGACCTATAAATGAGACCCTATCGGGTTCTATCACTCGTAGCAATGGCAATGAAGGAGTACTCTGCATTCCTCCAAACTCCAGAACTGGAGCCTTCCCATCAGATGCAGATTAGTTTCACATCCGTGACACTCGTTATGTCTTTTTTTTTACTTCTCTACAGAGATGCAATCGACGTATTGTACCGCTCCCTCCCCGCCTACAAGGCTAAAGAAAAATGGAGGGTAAAAAGGTCATAAAGTTGTGGCTACAACAACCAAGACAACAATCAGTTTCGGGTTCTTAATTTAAAGGTATATCAATCTTCGTGGGTGTTGTATAGTGGCTCGTACCACGTGACTTCCGGTATCGCGTAGGTATAAAAGACGTCATGTTTCTTAAGTACGAGAGGGTTTTGCAAAATCTCGGTCAGTAGTAAGACCAATTTTGGAGGAAACAACCCACTGCACGAGACTTATAATATTTGTTGGACTGTACCACTTGAGTTAATAAGTAGTTAACTCTATTTCACTGTGTATCTCTACCTTACCACAATACAGCAGTGGGTTATGTAATGCCAAAGATAACCTTGTAAAACACTAGTGATACTATTTAACTCATAGAAGGTTAGATAAGGAGATTCATAGCTTTTCCAAACTGATTATTCTTAAAGTGAACGTAATAGCGTGACTGAAATATGAACTTGCTTACTACGATGTTGCTTACTACGAAGTTAACCACTAAGCTCCACTAAGTCGAGTATACTAGTTCTAATGAATTCGAGCGTAATACTGTTAAGCTTTCTGTAGCATGGTCATCGACGACTGCTACGTTGATGATGGCTAATCATGGGACAGCGGAAGAGGGAGAAACAGAAAAAATACAACTCGCCTCAAGTGTAATGACCTTTGTTGTTTTATTCACTCCATTTAGTTTCTGGGGCTGTGGAAGTAAGTGGTTATGTATGACAGACACAACGTTTAGAGTAGCTTCTTGCCGTATCTTCGAATATCTTCTTGGACTCTTGCCGTATCTTCGAAAGGTTCACCAGCTTTCTGTACACCGATACGCTTATCTCTAACTTCAGCACCCCCAAAAAAGAGACCAAATGAAGAAACCCATCGTCTTTTATTGTCATCATGTTTTGTTAATTTTCTATAATCTCAGTCATCCCTTTTCCACAATAGGCTTTTAAACAAGCCTATGTAGATTTGACTAACATTCTGATTAAGAATATTTTAAAATGAATTGTCGATATCATTGTCGATATCACCTTTCTATCGAGCCGTGTGTTAGTCTCGTGAGACCATAGGCATGTACTTAGAACATCCCCGCCTATTCAAAAGCGCTAGCCGGTGGAATGGGTTTTTTTAATAGATGACTCGATCCTCCTGCTACCAATGCAGTCATAAGAGAGGGCAAGTACCTGCTTGCCGCTGTTATATTTCAGAAATTGCCTTAAGGAAATTGAAAAATGCGTCCCACCAACTTAGGGACTCCAATTCCAAAACGTTCACCGGGTTTATTTCTGAGGCCTTAATCATAGTGCATGGCAATGGAATCTCAAAATCAGTGTTTCCTTTCTTCTAGACAGGCTACCCACCAAAGCTAGAACTTCTAGTTTTCACTACTATTTAAACCATTGCTGAGTGCGGGAAAGTGATAGGAAATGATATAAGTTGGAAGTGAACGCAAACTGTCTCAGTCGGAATTTGAACGTAAATTCTCAAATCCATTGTTCGTGTTATTCGAAACTTCACCCACCTTACTGTGATAGTCACGTGGATATAAAACGATAGAACTAGAGTAAAACTGTGAATTGTGTATTCGCTTACTGCGGCGTCATATTTGGTGAAATACCTTACTGTAATCACGGCTACCACTATTATGACTTGAGGTAACGGATATATCAAGCATTTTCGAAGGCTTGGTTACAGGTTAGGGATCCTATTTACCCAACCCCTCCGCTCGGGCAGGATATGACAAAAGGTCAATTTTTTAAGCGGAGTTTAACAGGTTTGAATTCAGAGTTTTCCTTCTCCTAGACTAGTTGCCTCGCCAAGGCTGAAGAACTCAGTCTGCCCGACGAGAGAATAATTGGATTCATACCTTTCCCAAGGGTATTAATGCTATGTGAAATGCAATCAGTCTCGTCCAGGATTTGAACTCGTGTAACCGTATTCATTTCCTACGACGATACCCATTACACCACGGACACCTCCTACAAGTTACAGGTTAAGGATCGTAACTGCCGTAGCAAAGCATTAGAAAAGAGGAAATCAAGAAGAACGCAGTAACATAGGATTAGAGAGATAAAAACTTCTAGGCAGTCGAAGATCGGCTCTCGATGGTTAACGTTGTATAAGTTAGGAATCTTGTGAAATCTCTTTTTCTTAATGGTGTATGTCTTTTTTTTTTTAATGAAAGAGTGTCTTCTTTCCTCACTTCATGCCTTCCTTCTGGAACTGGTCCATTAGAAGAAAGAAAAGCATCTGATGAAATTTTATAATTTATGAAGGTGCCCGTGGTGTAATGGTTATCTTCGTAGGAAATGGACACGGCGACACGAGTTCAAATCCTGGACGAGACTGATTGCATTTTCACGTAACACTAATACCCTTGGGAAAGGTATGAATCCAATTATTCTTCTATTTCAGCTATGGGTAAATAGTAGGACAGACTAGGTTCTTCAGCCTTGGTGAGGCAACTAGTCTAGGAGAAGGAAAACTCTGAATTCAAACCTGTTAAATTCCGCTTAAAAATTGACCTAGTGTCATATCCTGCCCGAGCGGGGGGGGTTGGTAAATAGGATTAGAAGAAAGAAAAGTGTAACATTTGAAAATAACCATGAGTTGTTCTCTGACCTGTTGTCGTTCGTTTCTGATATCGGGGTTGGGGGTCAAGTGACAATATTAAAATTCTTTTTGAAAGGCTTACTATCATTTCATGGCAGTAATCTAGCAGACCCTTGGTAAAAAGTTTGATTATTGCGATGCTAAACGTAATGAGATTGCTGTCTCAAGATTTTTAGTGCATCGATTTGCAAAATTGGTAAAAAAAATACGACCGAAAAATGAAAATTATGTTGTTGAAATAAACAATTTATCAGGGTGACAAGTTTCATTATAAAGTTTCATCAGATGCTACCAAATTGTCCTTTTTTAATGATGATGGAAATTGATGCCGTAAATCGTCATTGAAATATACTCTGAACACCGGTTGCTAAGGAGCTTTTAAATATCACATCTTGGAATCTGTTTTGGGAATACTACGATTGTTATAAGGTATATCTAAAAATTATCATTATTATTATTGCTGTTGTTGTTGTTATTATTATCATTATTATTATTGAATTTTGGCTCAGTGGGTAGAGTGTTCGCCAATGTTTCGGGAGACTGAGGTTCAATCCCAGGTCGGGTCATACCGAAGACTTTAAAAATGGTACTCGATATCTCCTTGCTTAACACTCAGCAATATAAGGTACGTATCAAAGGTAAAGTGAAGCTTTCCAGGGAAAGGAGTAACGCCCTCTCCTACACCTCTGTGTAATAGCTATTGAAAAGAGAGACTTCTGATCGCCCTCGACTACGGTCGCAAACTTTACTTTACTTACAATATTTCATATGATATATAACAATACTTTCATGTAATATTTTATAGTATTATTACTATAAAATAAAAGTTGGCGACCATAGTCGAGGGTGACCCGAAGGCTCCCTTTTCGATAGCTTACTACACCTAGGTGTAGGAGAGGGCGCTACTCCTTTCCCTGGATTGCTCCACTTTACCCTTGATCCGTACCTTATAATGCTGAGTGTTAAGCAAGGAGGCATCAAGTACCATTTTTTGAGTCTTTGGTATAATTCTATTTACTATTAATCATTTGTTTGCACACAAACTTTAATGTTTTCAAGTATTGCCATATATTACTCCAATTCGATTAAATATAAATCATTTACTTACACACATTTAAATGCCAAATGTGAGAAAAATGAGCTCAGGCTGGTTTAAAAATGTTATCCACAAAATATGTTTAGAAATCATATATTCATGTATAAAAAGAATCTGGCATTAAATAACCCATAATGGTTGATATGCCATAAAATAAAACCAAACCAAACCCACTATTAAATTAGGCCGAATTCTAAACATTGATGTTTAGGTTTGTTTTGTACTTTCATTGACTTAGTGGTAGAGTATTCGCCAGTGGTCCGGGAGACTTGGGTTCAAACTCAGGTCGAATCATACGAAAGGCTCAACAAATGGTACTTGATACCTCCTTGCTTAACGCTCAGCATTATAAGGTACATTTCAAGGGTAAAGTTGAGCAATCCAGGGAAAGGAGTAGCACCCTCCCATCGGTGTAGCAGCAATTGAAACGGGAGCTTTCGGGTAGCCCTCGACTACGGTCACCAACTTTACTTTTTATCAAAATGGTAATCATGTTTACTTTAAATTTCGGTGGTTTACAAGAGTTTGACATTTATTACCTGTTTTGAATGCCTTGGGTTGTTTATGGAATCTCCTTTAAGCGATTTTGGAATAATTTAAGAGCCAGCTTATGTACTCTCTGAATCTTCCTCTAAGGTTCAGAATACGATACAAGGTAAATATCTAAATGGTATACCTTTGCTTTTAAGTCAGAGTTTCTCCCTCCATTACCTGTCACCGTACCAAGGCTTAAGAACCCAGTCTGCCAAACAATTTACTCATAGCTAGGAAAAGGGATAAACTCATGGCATTTAAAATGACATTAGTACAAAAGAAAATATAAATAAACACGTTCAGAATTTGAGCATGGGCTACTGAAATCATTTCATCCAACGATAAACATTATGCCATGGCCATCCCCAACATACAATACTTGAATTTCAAACCATGAAACCTCCTCCCCTGCAAACCCCCCTCCTCTCTCAAGAGAGAAGGCAGATGGGTTCGTGCCTTTCATTTAGTACTGAAATAGTTGCGCCATTACTGTGAGAATGTATTTTTGTTGAAAATGATGCAGTGTTCAACATACATCGTAATTTAAAAAGCTCTTTGCTTTGATGTGGCACAAGGCCGATCGAATGAGGCATTCAATGAGACTCGAACTCACTCTTGCAGGAGTGTTCAGTATACATCTGCATCGGAGGGGGTTTCATTGCTTTTGTGTTGTTGTTTTTTTCAAATGATCGTTTTGGAGTTGCTTGTCACAGTGTAAATTCAGAGATAATTAGAATTATAACTATTATTAATTTTTTTAGAGGTGTATCTCCCCTAACAGCTTAGTACCATCTTTAGTTTAGTGCCGTAGATACACGTTCTATTGATACAACTTTTCTTTAGATAGAAAAAAGAAAGAGCATTAATTTCCCAATAGGATCTGTGAAGACACTAACATAGATGGATAATAAGAACTTATATGAGTTGACCATTTAGAAAAGCCAGGAACCGTAAGCAATCTGAGGACAGTATAATTCATTATCATCATGTCGAGCTGGTAGCACGGATATCCCTGACCCTCTCTCGCCACTTTTCCCTATCGTTCATCGCCTCTGGCAGGTCTTCTGGGCTACATCCCGTATCCTCACGTAGTTGCTGAATGTATGTTCGTGCTGGTCGTCCTGCTTTTGCTCGGCCATATGTTGGGGTCCATAAGAGTACATCACTTATGAGTTCGTCCCTGCTTATCCAGCAGTGTCCTGCATGTCTGGTTCGTCTAACTTGGATAGTTTTCGTGATAGGAGGCAGGTGGCCGTACAGTTGGTGTCTTGTGGGGTTTTGCCGTCAGGACTTGTTCAAGATTGCTCGCAGCATTCTTGTGTAATTGCCGTCTAGCTTCTTCTCCAGCCGTTACTTCTAATTTTGTAGATACAGTATTTGATGTCAAAACCATATAAGTGTAGAGTTAAATTATTTCCGCAGAATTTACTTACTACTGGAATGGCAGCAGCATTAATGTTAAAGATTCAGTTTTTTCTTCCACAAAAGCGTCCACAGTTTACAAACCTTGCCCCATTGAAGTAACCTGGTGGGTTTGTTGCTTGGGTTATTGGGTTATTTTATTCTGAAAACAGTTTAAGTATAATAATCTACGTTTATATACTTGCCCAGTCGGCTAGGACTGTAGAATACTCCGACTGCTTTTCTGCAAAGGGGTAAGACCTCTCCCCAACGAGTATCCTGTATTTTCATCATACAACGTGTGAAAGCACGTGCGATACCCTAGCCTCATCAGCCACCAACCAGGGTGATATCACAGTTTCGGTAGCTCAAGGCGGTACTGCCACTCCTGGCGCTACCGAGCAGCTTTTGCCACCGGATAGGGTATTTAAAAGAAATACATATCTATGTATACACAAGATCAACTAAAAGCGGACATTACATTGGACGTTCGTTCATCTTCATTTCTGTGCAGTTTGTGATTTTAAAAAGCGTTTACTTACAACCGTTAGATGTCATAGCAACTATTTCTTGATTTTGCGTAATTACACGAGAAAGGTGGCTCCGCGTGTATAACATTTGTGTTGAAATCCTTTCTATAACCGTTATCTATTCGGTTCGTTTTCTTTCATTTATGCGTTACTGCCCAAAAGCACTCGAGACAAACGTCATATATAATTCCGCTAAAAGATTTTATTTGTTGATCAATGGGCCCTCAAGATGGGTAGTGAGTAAAAAGAAAGCTCCTGGTGTAATTTTGTCCAGGTAGTTATCTGATTACCCTTGCGCCGCTAAATTCTTGGCTTGCAAAAAAAAAAAAAAATAAAATAAATCTGAACAATCTGATTGTGATGTTCCAGTAATGCTGGAGCTTTGGGGAAGGCAGAATACAATTTATTGCCATCACTTCCATGTTCACTCTTGCCCAGAGTGATAGAACCTGATAAGGGTCAAATAGAACAAAACTGTGTCATGCTTAACTGAATTACTCGAAATAGAACTGTTTTTGAGATTGAAACTGTATTTACGCTAAACTGAATTGTTTGAAACCGAACTGTTTAAATGCATAAAAATGGATTTGACATTAAATAAACCTACAAAGGTTAATATGCCATAAAACCAAACCAAACCAAACCAAACCAAACCTTCGGTACAAAAATATGACTTTCCTATCGTTTTAAATAGATAAGCATTTCAAACTTAGTTGTAACATAATTTTTTAAGCGCCGGTGTATGCATTTACTGCTCGTCACCGAGGGCAGAATGTGAGGCAAGGTAAATATTCAAAAAGACTATACTTTGTTTTAATTCAGAGTTTTCGTATACATAGCTTGTTATCGTACCAAGGCTAAAGATCCTTGTCCGCCTGACAATACCCCGATAATAAGTCGAAGGTATGATGGATAGATGCCTTTTATTCAGTTCTGATATAGCAGCGTCATTACTGAGTTAATGCTGCGGTCGTAACTTCTGCAAGGAGTCCGCTGTTTGCAGAGTAAATACATACTCCACTTATTCTTGTTACGTTCCCAATTTTAAGCTGCTGTAAAACGTAAATGGGTTGATCATTTAGGAAAGACAGGCACTTTATGCAAACTGAGTTCAGTGTGCCTGGCTAAGCAGATTGATTGATTTTAATGACATGACTGTCCTTCCAGGGATTTTTAAGCCTAGAGGTTAGAGAATCACGTTCATTGTACGTTCATATTTATATTTTTTGTGTAAAAGTTTTTTCTGGCGCATGATTGTGTTGAATACGAATAATTTGACCAACAGATGATACCCTATCAAGTTTACTTCTCTGGGTCAGTGTGGACCAGGGATTAAAGGCAATGAAGGAGTATTCAACATTCCCCAGATCTCCAGGTGTAGAGAATTACCATCGGACGCAGTTTAGTGCTACATCAAATATATTCCATTTTTGTGGGAGATTTACTTCTCTATAGGAAAGATAGCGCATTCTAAAGCTCGCCGATTCGGTGGTAAGTTTAACAAGTGATATGATGTGACACAAGACCCTTTTGGTGTAGGGACTCCGCAGTGTGAAACTTCCAGGAAGAGGGAAGATATTAAGAATTGTCCAGTCCTGTTGGTAATCCTTTTCATACCCTCTTCCATATCCTCTTCAGATCTCCAGTATTGAACCCTCACCGTCAGATGGAGTTTAGTGACATATCCGGAATCTTCTTTTTTTTTCGGTGGGGAGGTCTTACCTCTGCAGGGGATGCAGTTAGCCAATAGGGTGGCTGTTAATGCTGAATAAGCCATTTATTTCTAAATTGTAAAATTCAATGTTTGATTTCAAAACCATATAAATGTAGGATTAGCAAATTCGTCCTGTAAAATCTACTTACGATTGAAATAGCAGCGCCATTACTATGTTAAAGCTGCAGCCCTATCTTGTGCCACGAGCCCAAAGTTTACTCAGTAAATACACATTTCACTCACGCTTGCAACGTTTCTCATCTGTTCGGTAAAGTTTTCGTAAAATCAAGTATTAGCACTGGAGATTGTCGTTTCAGCAAAGTAGGTGGCCTTGATTAAAATTGATGAGGAAGTTGAAATTTTTTCCTCTTCTTTTTGTCGCCTCGATCGATTTGAATAACAAGGCTTTGATAGAAACGACGCTAAAGGTTGTGCCTCAGAGGAAACACGTTCGTGTGGTTGACGTGTCTAAATCGGATTCTGACAAGTGAACAGGCTAAAAGTTTTTGCATCCGTCAACATCGACCCGTAAAATCAATCGATTTTTTTTTCACTTCAGCGTTTTGTTTACTCTACAGGACCAATGGAAGGATAAGAAGAGTGGGAAGAAAAAAAAGATAACAGCGAAGTTGATTATAGCCATTATGGAAATGTTCAAGAGAAAGAGAGAGAGAGAGATGGATAGATAGACAGAGAGAGAGGGGGGGAGAGAAAGGGAAAGAGAAAGAGAAAGAGAGAAAATTCGAGGGAATATTTCAAGGGATTTCTAAAAAGTAGGTTACAAACTTTTACAAGTCCGTTATGCTTTATATATTGAGATTCATGCAATTGTTCCATGAGTAGCCTCCTCGAGGAACGTGGCGTCAATCAACTGATTTTTTTTTTTACAACCAAGTTTTGTTTGAACTGCAGGGTCAATAAGAAAGAAGAACGAAGAATGAAAAAGAAAAAAAAAGCAAGTTAATCACAGCAATTTTGGTATTAGAGATAGATATATATATATATATATATATATATATATATATAGAGAGAGAGAGAGAGAGGCGAGAGAATACTTCAAAGGATTTCTAAAAAGTAGGTTACAAACTTTTACAAATTCGTTATTCTTTGTATATCGAGATTCATGCAAATGTTCATAGAGTAACCTCCTGGAGGAACGTGGTGTTAATCAACGGATTTTTTTTTCACAACTGCAGGGTCAATAAGAGGCTAAAGAGAGCTGAGTGAAAAAGAAAAAAACCAAGTTAATCACAGCAATTTTGGTATTGGAGAGAGAGAGAGAGAGAGAGAGAGAGAGAGAGAGAGAGAGAGAGAGAGAGGTACTTAAGGGATGTCCAAAAAGTAAGGTACAAACTTTTAGTAAAACAATAAGTTTCTTATTATAGAAACAGGACGTTGCTCGTATGTTATCAGCCCGACTATGATAGTTTTTCATGTAGTCATTATCTAGATTGATGCATTTGTTCCATTTGTATACATACCCTCCTCGGAGAAGGTGGCGTCAATCAATTGATTTTATTTCACAGCCCTACTTTGTTTACACTGCAGAGTTAATAAGAGATGAAAAAGGGCAGGGTGAGAAAAGAAAACAATGAAGTTGATCACAGTAATTACGATAAACAATCAGATATAGACCTATATCAATAGGTTTGGTTTCTTTGTTTAATCGTATATCAACCTACGTGGGTTATTTAATGCCAAAGTCATCTTTTTAGAAAAGAGCAGTGATACAATTTAACCCCTAACAGGGGGATAAAGAGTTTCATAAATTCCCCAAGGGTATTAATACGAAAGTGAACGTAATAGTGCAACTGAATTACATCAATAGATAATTAAGGGGGTGTCCTCGTGGTGTAATGGTTAAATTGATGGACTGAGGAATCGTAGAACGCGAGTTCGTACTCCAGTCGCGCTATTACGTTCACTTTCGGGCAATTACCATGGGGAAAGGTATGAACCCCCTTATCCTCCCAGCTATGGGTTAAATAGTACCACTACTGTTCTTGGAGAATGGTTTTGGCATCAAATAACCTATAAAGGTTGATATGCCATTAAACAAAAAAACCAAACCAAACCAATCGATAATTAGATATGTATGAGCTTACTTTAATTAAAAAAGATAGATATGAAGAGGCGTCAGTCAACCCTGTTGGCTTGGGTTGTAGAATACACTGACTGCTCCTCTGCAGTCGAGTAAGACCACCCCCACAAGTGTCTTGGGTAAAACACTAAACAATCTGATGGCGAGGTCCCAGTCCTAGAACTTTGGAGAAAGTGGAGTACGCGTCCATTAACATTACTCCCAGGTCCACTTTCACCCGGAGTGATATTCATACTGTTAGGGTCTCATCTACTGGTCGAATAGTACTATTCTATCATTTACTACACCTGAAACCATTTAACTGTGTGCAAATAAATGATTTATATTAAAATGAATTATTGATATTAGCAACACTTCAAACCATTTGACTGTATGCATAAGAATGAATAATGTTGTATAGCGTTATTAGTGTTAGATTGCAATGTTGAAACTATGATATTAAACTGCATCTGATGGTGAGGCGCAAGTCTCAGAGTGTTGAGCACTGCATCATTACAATCACTCCAAGGCCCTATGTGACCTAGAACGATAGTACCTGTCAGGGTCCCATCTATGGCTCAAATAGAACTGTTCAATCTTTTTTTTTTTGTTTATTATTATTAGTTATTTGAGGAGGTGCCCATGGTGTAATGGTTATCGTCGTAGGAAATGGACACGGTGACACGAGTTTAAATCCTGGACGAGACATAGCATTTCACATAGCACTAATACCCTTGGGAAAGGTATGAATCCAATTATTCTCCCCCCAGCTATGGGTAAATAGTAGGGCAGACTGTGTTCTTCAGCCTTGGTTAGGCAACTAATCTAGGAGAAGGAAAACTCCGAATTCAAACCTGTTAAACTCCGCTTAAAAAATGACAATGTGTCATATCCTGCCCGAGCAGAGGGGTAGGTAAATATGAGTAATAGTTATTTGAAACCCTGTTGCTGTGTGCAAGTTATTCACATTAGATTGAAATGCGTGATGAATAAAATACAATTGATAAATGCCGATTCTTAAAATCAATCATCTGTGTGAAAAAAAAAAAAGATTAATGCTAAATAATTGTTAGTGTTAGACAGCAATACTTTAAACCATTTAGATGTATGCGAACAAATTATTAATATCAAACATGATTATTATCATAACTGAAACCATTTACTATTATTGGTCTTAGCAATACGTGAACTATTTAACAGTGTGCAAATAAATGATTACAATCAAATAGAGTTATTAGTATTTACAATATTTGAAAACATTCGCCTGTGTTTAAACGAATGTCTAATATTAAATAGAATTATTACTTATTACTGTTTGATAAAAATACGTGAAACTATATATATATATATATATATATATATATATATATATATATATATATATATATATATATATATATATATCAGGTTTTGGCGTTAAATAAGTCAAAAGGTATGAAATGCTCTAAAAACCAGCTAAACAAAACCAGCAATCAATAGATAATTAAATCTGGATGAATATACATCAATTGAAAATTAGAGAATTATAACAAGACATAGATAGATAGATAGATAGATAGATAGATAGATAGATAGATAGATAGATAAACTCATTAATAGATGTGAACATATATCAATTGATGATTAAATAGATAATATGAAAATACATCAATAGATAGATAGATTGATAAACAGATAGATATAAACACACATCAATAGAGAATTAAATAGATATACACACACAAATAGGTAAATTGATAGATATGAATAGACATCAATAGATAATTAAATAGATAGACATGAACTTATAACAATTCATAATTAGATAAGCATGGACATATGTCAGTACATAATTTGCTACATTTGCTTCAACTTACATTAATAGTTAATTTGATAGATATGCACATACCTCAGTTGATTATTAGATAGATAGATACGACTAGAAATCAATTAGTAATATGTTTCTTGCTATAGAAATAAAACATTGTGCGTATGTTACCAGCTGAACTGTAATAGTTTTTCATAATTGCTATAAAAATTGATGCAGTTGTTGCATCAGCGCATGCCCACCAGGAAGAACGTCCCACTAAGTTTCTTCAGTAAATTGCTTTTAGTCACAACGAGATGAAATCTTCAACACGCGTCTGTTGTTGAAATGCTTATATTCAAGATGACGGGGTAAATTTTGTGATATGTCTGTGAAACGTTCTTTTTCCTTGTCAGTGTTCCATGAAATCATCCACGTTAAGTTGGGATATCCCTGAATAATCCAGGAAATTCATAACTTTTATGAATGAAGCTTTATAAATTTTAAAATAAAAATACTGCCCACATTCTTCGTCAGAGGATAAATAAGTTGTTTGGTTTGTTGGTTGGTTCAACGGCATATCAACTCGTAATAGGATATTCTAAGCCGAAATCAATTCATCAATCACGATCTTCAATTATTCATACGATTTTTTAAAAATTTATATCATTTCGTAATCTAACCACGTGATTAATTTTCGTTCAAATGATTTCAATATTTATCAACCAATGTAGAAATTATTCAAAATTCTATGTTTAACGTTTTGAATTTTCTTTCTAGGTATAGAAATATAATTCAATAGAAAAGGGGCCCAATTGGCTAGGCTGTAGATTACACCAACCGCATCTCTGCAGAAAGGTAATACCCCCCCCCCAACGAGAGTCCTGGATATGACTCTAAATTATCCGAGGGAGAGGCTCCGGTAATGCTGGAGTTTTGAGGAATGCGGAGTACTCCTTTATTGTCATCGCTTCCAGGTCCACTGGTCCGGAGTGGTAGCATCTGATAGGGTCCAATCTCTGAATCAACTAACTAAACTGTGTACTTATGCTAGACAGAATTGTTTGAAATAGAACTGTTTATATGTATAAAATGGATTTGGCATTAAATAACATACAATAGTTGATGTGCCATAAAACCAAACCAAACCAAACCAAACAACTAGAAAAGAAAAGGCATTTAAACATGAAACGTAAAATTTTGAGTTATTTCTGCACATGTGGCAGAACACTCACTCTCGCCAAACACGGGAGTGATTCCATTTCCAATCTGCTGACTGTTCCGCTGGTTGGTTATGTCTTTAGATGATATGACTAATTCACTCTCTGCCCATGTTGTGTTATTTTTAGATCCAGAAAATAGATCAATTGCTAATCAGTGTCGCCGGTCGATAAGTTAATGCACGAGACCCAACATTTACGAAAGCAAAAAAAAAAAAAAGTCGAAAAAAGTCGACGCCAACTAACTGTGAACAAAACACAAATTGCAAAAATAACAATATTCATTTTCTAAAATATCCTTTAAAATGGTACGTGTATTTATCCTTCTCTGGGGTAGGAATTTTAGTCAGAGACCCAGTTTATGAATGCACAATCAGTCGATTTTTTGTCCTTGAAAGTCAGGCACAAGGCCACTCAATTTTTCGTATAAGTTTTTTTTGCTTTTCTGTCTCGCTTTCTATAGTCTGGCACAAGACAATCTCAAATGGCAGTTCCGTTTGCCTTTCTCAATTTTTAGTATTATTTCACAAGTGTAGTATTATGTTAGGTTCATTCATTTCTTACACCGTGCTGTAGTATAATAGGCTTTTTTTGCTTTCTATAGTTTAGAAGTCTGGTACAAGGCTACTTAAAGGCGTCGCATTATCTCAGACTTCACTTCAGTTTCTACTTTCCTGAGTTTGGCACAAGGTTATCTCAAGTCTTCGCATTATCTCAGTCTTTCTTCGCTTCTTTTAAAGATTTTTTATTGATAAGATTACGTTACGTCCGAGCAACATGTAATATGGCTTTTTTCTGCTTTTCTGAAACACCCTGGTTATCTAAAAAAATGTCTTTTGAAACACCTTGTATATCGTTAAAAATAAATTGTCACAATTATTTGAAACAAATAAACGTTTCTGGCACAAGGTCAGAACCCAGAGCGACATGAAGTCTTAACTGTCTTCTGCTCGTCTGTCCGCTAGACTCTCAAAGTATCGTATATGCGTATTTTCTCTCACCCAAAAGGGCTGGTGTACCTTAATTTGGGATTTCTACTAATGTTATGTTGACGTGTTATTGGATCAGAAAATGTTTGAACGAAAATTTTCCGCATTCGATATTAAAAAATAAGTACCCGTGGTGTAATGGTTATCGTCGTAGGAAATGGACACAGCGATACGAGTTCAAATCCTGGACGAAGATGATTGCTTTTCACATAGCACTTGGGAAAGGTGTGAATCCAATTATTCTCTCTCCAGCTATGGGTAAATACTAGAGCAGACTAGGTTCTTCAGTTTTGGTGAGGCAACCAGTCTAGGAGAAGGAAAACTCTGAATTCAAATCTGTTAAACTTCGCTTAAAAAATGACCTTGTGTCATATCCTGCCCAAGCGGAGGGGTTGGTAAATATGAATATTAAAAAATATGCTATTTAAAATTCAGGATTCAGCATTCAGCCGCCCTGGCTTTTGATCTGAATTTGCTTTTTCGATTTTTTCTTTATTTAGTAAACACAACAATCAGTTAAAGCAATTCACTTATCCTTCTGACTATTTCGAACTTGAACAATATCAATATACTTTTATATTTTTCCTCACAAAGAAAAAAAAAAAGAAAATAATATATAACTATACAACTTCGATTTACACTTCATTTCAAAAATCCATTTCACCAACCCTTGCATTTGTAATATACGATTTATTTATCTAAAATCGAACTTTTTTTCTTCTCTTCCGGTTAATGAAATTTCTTGAACTAGGTCTCTGACTTCATAGCGTTACACACATGTTAAAATTGGAGAGCATTTGAAGGAGAATTGGTCAAGTTATCACGAAATGATTTTCTGAAACACCCTGGTTATCTAAAAAAATGTCTTTTGAAACACCTTGTATATCGTTAAAAATAAATTGTCACAATTATTTGAAACAAATAAACGTTTCATTATCTCACATAGATATCTTTGATTCATTGATGGGATCCTAACAATTACTACGGGGTTTGTCCTCGTGGTGTAATGGTTAAAGCGATGGACCGCGGAATCGTAGTAAGCGAGTTCGTACTCCAGTCGCGCTTTTACGTTCACTTTCGAGCAAATACCCTTGGGAAGGATATGAACCCCCTTTTCCTCCCAGCTATGGGTTAAATAGTACCACTACTGTTCTTCAAGGAGAATGGAGTTGGTTTATGCCATTAAACAAAGAAACCAAAGAAACCAAACAATTACTACCACTCCGAGTAAGAATGGTCCTGGGATTCATAGTAACAAAGGGGTGACTCTGCAGTCTTCAAAATCCAGCATCTTCGTCAAATGAATTTACTATCATGCCTAAAGCAACCATTTATGTGGGGAAGGATCTTAACTCTCAGCAAGGGACGTTGTCAGTGTAATCAAGGTCTCACTGACAGGGTCACCTTGGGTGGTGTAATGATTAGCAAGCTAGACTAGTAAACCTTCACAAGTGAGTTCGTGTCTTATTCAGTGCCCAATTCCTATTGCCTTGTGCCACATCTAAGCAAAAAGATTAGTAAATTACTACTAGGAAACATACAGTGTTTATTTAAAATAGAAACCATTTTAAAGAGACAAATACTTTATAGTCTTAATATTAATATTTTAGGGACCAATGTACTTGTTTACCCCCACTTCTAGTTATGGTGTGAATGTTATACAGTAATTACACTAATTTTTAATTCAGGGTTTTCCTCTCATTCACTTATTAACCTACTAAGGCTTAAGAACCCAGTCTGCCAAACAATTTACTCGTAGTTATGGAAAGAAGGGATAGATTCATGGTATTTTTCAGTACAAAGTGAAACTGCCTTCAGCTCGTCTGCCCGCTAGACTCTCAAAGTATCGTATATGTTCATTTTCTCTCACCTAAAAGGGGTGGTTTACCCCAATTTGGAATTACTACTAATGTTATGCTACAAATAAACTTCTGGATTTTTACATGGACCTCTGAAACCATTTTTTACGACGATAAATACAACCCCATGGGCGTCTCATAAGATACAGTGTATTTGTCACAAAGGTTTAAAGCTTGAATTTTAAATAAAAAACAAAATAACTATCGCTTCAAGATATTTGACGGTTACAGCATTTTTCCAGTTCAACAGGTTTCAACATCTTTCCCGCCTTTTCTTTCGTAACGTCTTTGTCTGCCTTGAACCAAATTTCCTTTCTCTGCATTCACTGGATAAGGAATGCAATTACCACTTTTTTCAATTTTATCATAATTTATTAAAAAAGAACTATATATATAATTACTTTATTCTTCCTTATTCCTCTTTTCAATATTCATTGATTTGTTATTTCTTTTAAACCATTTTTAAATAAATTATGACAATATTAGTACACCTCAAAATCATTTAAACATTATATTTAACCTAATGGTGACTTTAGGTAATCAATGTTACTCGGATTCATATTTTTAACATTATCAACAATATTAACATATTTCTCATTATATTACATACTTCACACGAACGCCATGTAAGTTATTTGTGTTTTGCTAGATTTGAAAATGTATGTAGGATGAATATATGATCTGAAGCTAGCTTATTTTTAAGAAATGTGTCGATGCGTGTGTTTGTGTACATGTCAGTGCGTTATTGAATGAAAAAATTGTACAGTTAAAACTTAGCCGTTAATTTTAAACAAAAATTTTTTTTTTTGAAAATTCAAGATTTTTAAAGATTCTTTTTTTTATTATTCTAGCCAGAAATCTATTCGTCTGAATCATGTTATTAGAAAGATTTCGTTTTTTTTTATAGCTGATTATCATTGTCCCGAAATAACTAGCAACATTATTTTTTTCCTTTATTATGAACACTGTCGGCAAAATTTATTTAAATTAAAATTTTCAAGGCAGGAAAATAAAACAAAGCAATACAATTTTCGAATTAAAATAATTCTTCATCATAGTTTAAGTTAAACAAAATCAAGGAATAATGACTGGTTCAGAAATTATTTCTATAGCTTCAAACTCGGTAAATTTGAGGAAACAACTCTTCGGGTTAAGCCCAAAAAGCCCACCCTCTCCTGAGTAACCACTAATTTGATCAAGAGATAATATTCTAAAAGAAGTTACGCTTCTGGGACACAACAAAAGCGAAATCAAGAGATATCTTCGAGTTTACAGCAGAAAGAAGAAAAATGTCAAACACAAGGTCACAGAAAAACAATACTAATTTTATTAATATGTTACTATATCCCTCTGAACCGGTCTCCAATCAGGGAGATGTGTAGTGGTGTTTTTGAGTCAATGAAAGAACTGCTAAATCGTAATCCATCCCAAATTAAACGGGCAGTTTTGCTAGCTCAGAAATTTGAGTTGTTCTTTGTCCTCAGCTGTTTAATTACGGACTGACCAATTTTAAAATTCCTAACTTTTGTGAGTGACTGTTTCTCGCACCTATCACCAGAGTTTCGGTAATTGATCCCTTGAAGTCGGTTGCTCATCCAGTTACCAGGTTTACCGGGTTGGGTGGGTAGAGGTCTCGTCGACTACATTGTATAGGTCTAACTTTTCTAAGTCAGAGTGATATCACTCCTACGGAACTGAAGTCTCACCACTGGATGCAATTTAATAACATATTTAGGCCACTGAACCAGCCTGAACAGATAGAAACAGTGACTCAAAGGAATACGACATTAGATTAATTGAAAGCATATCCGATCTAGTTGAGGTTCTTGATTATGTTATAACTGGATTAGAGAGAATAACATATTATCCCCATCACCATAGCAACGGCGTTAATCTTTTCCAGAAGTCTTTCCCGCTATTTGTGACATCATCTCTGTATAGGCGTGACTAGTTCACCAGCGGCTTTTTTTTTTTACTCTTCGTCCGAATTGAGAGTGACAGACAGTATAACTGGACGAGGAAAGCATTAGTGGGGTGTATCCAGCAGACAGACAGTCGAACGGACTGGATGGAAGAGGATTAAGGTAAGAGGGAGTTAGTCGCTGTCGCTGTAATTGGGTTTGATTGTTATCTCAGGCAATGATCCATTTTGTTGATAATTAAAGCTTCTGGACAGAAGAGGTTAGCAAACCGTTAGGACCGTTTGGGAGTTTGTGGCTATTTTGAGCACGCATAAAGAACTATGAAAAAAGAAAGAAAGAAAGAAAGGAAGAAAGAAAGAAAAAATTAATAAAAAAAGAAAAAAGTGAAAGAAATAATGAGTGAAATAAAAAAGAAAGAAACGAAACAGAAATAAAGAAAAAAATGAATGAAAAAAAGAAAGAAAGAAAGAAAAAGTGAAAGAAAAAAAGAAAAAGTGAAAGAAACAGTGAAAGAAACAGTGAAAGAAAAAACAAAGAATGAGTGAAAAAAGAAAGAATGACTGAATGAAAGAAAAAAGAAAGAACGAAAGAAAAAGAAATAAAGATCGAAGGAGTGAAAGAAATAGTAAAATAGGGAAAGAATGAGTGAAAGAAAAAAAACATGAGTGAAAGAAAGAAAGAAAGAAAGGAAAAATAAATAACAAATTAAACAAATAAATAAGTAAAGAGTGAATGAAAGAGTGAAAGAAAAAAGAAAAAACAAAGAGTGAGTGAAAGAAAGAAAGAACGAAAGAAAGTGAAAAAGAAATAGCAAAAGAAAGAAGTATTTATTCCTAGGTAGGAATTATGAACACACTAACGTAGATAGATAGATAGATAGATAGATAGATAGACAGAACGGAACTATATAAACTTGCTTTTTCAATGCACAAGAACTGAGATAGATTGATAGATAGATACGAAATGAGTTTGCTTTTTCGATGTACAAGAACTGTTATATATATATATATATATATATATATATATATATAGAGAGAGAGAGAAAGACAGACAGACAGACAGATTGATAGAAAAATGAAAAATGTTTATCCTTCGATGGATGCTAACACAGATAGAAACACCGGAAATAAATGAACACATGTTTTCAATCAATAAGAACTTTAATTCTAAGTAAAATAATTTGTTTGGCATAGAAAATGATAGATAGATAGATAGGTAGATAGGAAGTGACTAAAATAGTTGTAAAGTATACGTGGTCTGAGATTGCTAGCCAGCAAGTGAGCTAGCTGGATTGATCCTTTCACAGCGTTAACTGCTAAAATTGAATTTGAAGACCATGCATCTACGGAAGTGAAATACATATGAGCTGCGTGAATAGCGCAACAACTACGCATGCTCAAACAGTTACACTTGAATTCATGCATTTAGAAAAATGAAAACTTAGTATTTATCAAAGTTCTTATGTTGAGGAACTCGTGGATTTCGCCGTAGAAAATGAACGCGGTGAATTGAATTGAAATCCACGACAAGGCTGTTTGCATTCAACTTGGCGCAAATACGATTGGAAAAGGTATGCATCAAAGTATCTATCTCCTGCTATGGGTCTATAGTAAAGCAGATTGGGCACTTTAACGCTGGTATGGCAACCATTCAGAGAGAAGGAAAACTCTGAATTCATGCCAGCTTAATTCTGCTTGCGTCGCATTCTGTTCGTGCGTAGGAGTTGGGTAAATACGTTACCGATTAACTGATCTGGTCTGTGCATAGAAAAAAAAGATTTTCTAAGAATGCCTAAATCATTTGTTTTTTTTTTTTATTTCTCTTTTTAGATTTTAGATTCGCTTAGTTTTTTCGACGATTACGTTAGTCGGTAGAAAAACTCATCAGCTGATCGAGATACCCTCATAAAATGTGACCAAATGAAGTTTATTTTTCTGATAGTCCTCCTTACGGCCCGCACACTTCTTTCTTTGGTGTTACAGGGTTTGGATGCTATTGGTTAAAAGAGTGATATGACGTCATCATATAAACATTTTAGCCCATGAACTTTTCAGCCCACCCTCGTTTAATGTAAAGTAAATGAAGATTGATTGATTGATTTTAACGATATGTCTTAGGTTAGATATTCATATTCACATTTCTGTGTAGTTAAGAATGTTTTTTGGTACACAGTCCTACTGAATGCAAATCATTTTTAAACAAATCTATTGTACTCATAGACGAGTCCCAGTTACCACCACTTCAGGTCAAAGTGGATCGAGGAGTAATTGCTGTGAAGAGGTACTCCACATTCCTCAGAGCTTCAGAAGTGTTGCCTCACCATCAAATACGGTATAGTATCATACACAGGGCACTCCACTCTCTTTAGTACTCAAGAAGCGAAGGCTCACCTTATGATTCAGTTTAATTTCTTATCAAGGGCACTCCTTTTTGGGTAGTCTTACCCCGTTACTGGGCGGATACAGTCAGAGTATTGTAAACCTCTCCGACAGGTTGTTGATTCTTTTGAGAAAATTGTTTGTCAGTGTTCCTGTATGAAAATGTGATTTTGTAAATTTATAGAAACCTATGTATGTATGTATGTATGTATGTATGAATACACTTAAGTTCTAAGTTTCTTCAGATGTTTTTGTTAGTGAATAAAAAGAGACTGAAGATATCTTCACAAAAAAAAAAAGAAAAGAAAAAAGAAAGGTCTCATTAAAAAAAAAAAATTTATCAAATATATGTTAAAGGGTGTTTCAGAAAATTTGATATTATTTTGTTATCAACTGTCGATGAAATGATGTGAAATTGTAACAGAGAACGTTGAAGGAACCTCAAATTCTATGTTTCATGTCGAAACACCTTTTCCTTTCCAGTGAATAGGATTCCTATTTGTTCCCAACCCTTTCTTTTTTTCTTTGTCTTCTTTTTCTTTCTTTTGATGTTCTTTTCATTTTTCCTAAATTAATTAATTTTTTCTTTATCCTTTTTTCCTCCTTCTTTTCAACATTCTTTTTTTTTAAAAATTAATGTTATGCCTTTTCTTTACTTTTCTAAGTTCCATTTTTATTTTCTATTTCATTTCTCCGTTTAATTTCTCTTCCAATTCTTTTTTTCTTCTTTTTTTTTTCTTTTTTCTCCCTCATTCTTTTTGTCGTTTCTATTTACTTTTACCTTTATATTTTTTCATTCTTTTTCTCTTTTTTTTCCCCATACGGTGTTTTTATTTTCCCTTTTTCCCTTTTCTTTACTTTTTACTATTTCCTTTAATCTTATTTTCATGTTTCTTTCTTGGCTTAATCTTTTACTGCTAATTCTTTTCATTTCCTCGCCTATATATTTTCTTTTCTTCTTTTCCCTTCTTCTTATTTCCTTTTCTTTTCTCTTCTCCCCCGTTTCCTTTTGTTCTCTTTCTTTTTACTCCATTCTCTAATTTTGTCCAGTCTGCTGGAGCTGTAGAATACACCGACTGCACCTCTGCAGAGGGGTAAGACCACCGCCCTCGAAGAGTGTCCTGGATATGACATTAAACAATCTGATGGTGAGGTTCCAGTCATGCTTGCGCTTTGGGGAATGCGGAGTACTCCTTTATTGCCATCGCTCCCAGGTCTATTCTTGCCCGTATTGGTAGCACCTACTCGGGTACTATGAATTGGTCAAAAACAACTTAACAGAATTGTTTGAATAGAATTGTTTTAAAATTTAACATTTGTAAACCAAAACACTACACTCATACAAAATTGAATTGGTAGAAATAGAACTGTTTATATGTATAAAATGGATTTGGCATTAAATAACCTACAATGCTTGATGTGCCAAACAACCAAAGCGAACCAAGCCAAACCAAACGCTTGCTTTTTATTTTCTTCTTTAATCAGAGGGAAGGCTTAAAGTAATATTGAATTACATAAAATTTCAATCACAACAGTTTTCCATGGACTAAAAGTCTATTGTACAAAATTTGTGCGTGAGATTTAAAAAGATTTGATGGCTTACACCGTCACAATTTTAAAGGGATGATCAATTATCTATTTAGAAAAGGATATTCTGCAAGAGTTATACCCTAATCCAAGGCAAAAGTCAATATATATATATATATATATATATATATATACCAATCCCTCCGCATGGCAGGATGTGACACAAGGTCAATTTCTAAGCAGACTTTTACAGATTTAAATTCGGAGTTGTCCTTCTCTAAGACTGGTTGCCTAACCAAGGCTTAAGATCACAATCTGCCCTATTGTTTACCCATTGCTGGTGGGAATATATATATATATATATATATATATATATATATATATTGATAAT
The DNA here is from genome assembly GCA_963585895.1 of Sepioteuthis lessoniana. Classification (NCBI taxonomy): domain Eukaryota; kingdom Metazoa; phylum Mollusca; class Cephalopoda; order Myopsida; family Loliginidae; genus Sepioteuthis; species Sepioteuthis lessoniana. The sequence goes on along the minus strand of OY757918.1, from coordinate 44,849,528 downwards.
TTAGTTTGCAATATTTATGAATAAAGAGTGTTCAATATTGCTGATGGAGAGTATGTATTTAAGTTAGGCTCGCGTACACACAGAATAAACGGTGCTTAACAATAATTTGTTTCTCTCCCTTGCGTTCGTAAGGCCGGGTGAGCACTTTGGCAAGAAAATGACTGTTGCCGTTGATCTTTTTTGTCTACGCTACGCTTTGCTATCTATCTATCTATCTATCTATCACGCAACCCTGTCTTACTATATAATAAATAGAATTGCCGTTGTTTACGCAACACAAGGCATTATTCAATACAAAATAGTAGGCTCATTCCATCTTATGTAGATCAAAAAGTTTTGCAACAGTTTTTAACGTCAACATGAGATTTTGAATAATGTAGCAGAAAAAGAATTGACGAGCCCTTACGATTTATTATATAAAAAAGTTTCTACTCACATAAAATAAATCTGCTTTTCATCAGCTTTGTCCTAAGAACGGCATCTACAAATATCGGATAGCTTTAGTGGCACGGATCAACTACCGTGGAACAAAGAAGCTACCATATGGTATCCATTGCTCATTTCTCCCTCTTTGTTTGATTAAACTGAATAGATGGAAATAGAAATGTTTTTGACATTTAAACTGCGTATTCAAGCTAAACTGAATTGTTTGAAATAGAACTGTTTATATGTATAAAAATGGATTTGGCATTGAATAATCTACAAAGGTTGATATATTATAAAACCCAAAGAAACAGGCAAAATATATTATTATCATATTATGAAATTATATTATTATCATATTATGATATCATATGATAATCATATTATGATATCATATGATTATCATATTACAATATCAATTGATTACCATTATATCATAGGATTGTCTTGTTTTGAAGAGATTATCATCCGATTAAAATATTAATGTTATGAACAAAAAGTCGTAACACTTAAAATCGAGTTGTGTTTAGTGTTGTTTACTTTCTGAAAGCGCCAATTACAACTGGTATCATTATCACTTCCATGTTCCTTCGTTTTTCAGTTCCCTAGCAAGTTCTTGGTACTTATCTTTATTTTCACCTTTTTTTCAATGTTACTCTGTGGTCTGTTAAGATGGCAGAGATCATAATACAGCAGGATCTCTTTTTTGTTGACTATAACTTGGTCTGATCGTCTGGCCGAGATTAGGTGATCCACTTATATCTCAAAATCCCAGAGAAGTTTGTGCGTCTCATTTTCTAGGACGGCTTCTGTGTTGTTTATATATCATTTCTTCGAATTTAAACATCTTGCACAATTCCTATCGGATCACCTTTCCCATCCAGTCGCGTTTAGTCTCATTTACTTTGTTGTGCTAATTTACTGCATTCGCTTATTATGCGATTGATCATTTCGTGTCTATCACCTCATAATCTATATTTATTATTTTGTATGTCTTGTCTATATTTGCTTTGACATAGTTAGTCCTTATGGCATTGTTTTTTGCTTCTATCAGAAGATATTCTGTTTCCACTCAACTCTTTAAGACCGAGTAGCGGAGTGCTATGTAAGTGTATCAAGTTAATCGAAAGATTAAAATAGCACTCCAGTTGTCATTCTTTTATAATATTCTGAAAAGAAAGAGAGTGAAGAGAGAATAAGTTATTTTGGGATCCATTTTGAACAGATTTTATGAAAGCCCAGACTGGTACTGGTAATTTCATGAGTCAGATTACAGGAACAGTGCTACTGGTATCTTGTAACCTAGAAATAAATCAAGTCACCTATCATTCTTTGTTGGTAAAGAGAGTTGCTACATACTCAGCAAGGTGCACTTAGCGTAATGGTTATCACCATGAGAAATGGAATCAGCAAACTGAGTTCGAATCCTGGACGAAGCTATTAGCGTTTCAGTTCATGCTAATGTCCCTTTTAGGCGTCATGTATCCTTCTATTCTCACCCAGCTATTGGTAAATGGCGGGGTAAATTGGTTTCTTTAGCTTTGGTTAGGCAGTCAATCTAAGAGACGGAAAATCTTAATTCGAACTTGTTATACAACGCTCAAAGATTGCCCTTATATCACATACTGACCGTGGTGGAGGCTTCGGTAAATACATGCCAAACAAGATGAAAAACAAGGTCTGCTACTGCGGGGCTGGTGTTCTGTGATCTTATGAAAAACAATCCATCTTGATCGTTTCATAATAGATTAAGCGGAACATCATCCTTTGGTGCAGGTGTAGGGAGACAATAAATTATTGTCGTCCCTTAGATTGGGGGTGGGTATCTTTGGACACCTCGTAGTTTCGTTTGAATCCTTTAATTCAAAACGATTTCTTTCAGGATTTGTTTTTTTATGGTATAAGACGGACCCCGTTTTATCTCTTTTTCTAAAGAGAAGAGAAGCTTTGTCTCAAACCCGGCGATGGACTTAGTGAGCTTCGCCACGGCGAAAGCATCGAGGACACGTAGGATTTAACAGTTTGAACAACCTTTTATATACAAGGTGTTTCAAAACAGATACAACCAATAATTAATTCCTATTGAATCAAGTCTTAAAAAGCAATCATATCACTTCAAAAAGGTCAAACCAGATAACAAAGCCAGAAATTGGTTGTCTTTATACAGCAATGCATGTGAAAGACCAAGTTCTTGGGAACGACTACGTAGGGACTATTTCAGACTCTATTCGACAGAATCTTTCTCCGCATCCACATAGTCAGAACATCTTGTTGTCAACTTTCTGCCAGATCTGGGATTTTCTGTCTTCTTATTGAGGTCGTTTACTGACCCTGTGGCTTGAAATATGTGTACTCAACGATAAATTTGTCTTTTCTGAGGATAATTGTTAATTCAAACTTGCTGCGAAACTTGTTCAATTCTGTTGATACTTCTTGTAAGTTTATTTTGTATGTATTAAATGTTCTGATACGTGTAAATGAGAGTATCTTGTCTTTCGTTTAGTACGGTAATTAGCAGTCACACGGGTCCCATGTATATTGAGACACCCTATATTAATGGATTGTATCTATTTTGAGACAGTTTTGAGTGATTTGGTCTCCAAATAAGTAGTCGCGAAAATATTTTTCCTCTCTTGCGCAAGGTATTTTGATCAAGGATTAATAGTTGTTACAATATATTGTTTTTAAATTTGAAGCAAAAAAGAACCCAACATTATTATTAGTTGAGTTATTAGCAGTCAAATGGGTCCCATGTATATTGAGATACCCTGTGCAACTAGTTCATTAAACAATATGTGTACATTTTACCTTTTTAGATAGTTTGTTTATTTATGTTGATACTTCTTGTATGTTTATTTTGTATGTATTAAATGTTCTGATATGTGTAAATGAGAGTATCTTGTCTGTCCTTTTACTTATGTAGTGTTAGAGTATTATTGAATATGTTAATGCAAATATTTGATCTTGGTTAGTGGGGACGATATTAATATCCTCATTAGTACTAACCACTTCAGTAATGATACCACATAGCCAAGAACAGTATTGGAGACAAGATGTACACGACAAATAAACTGATATTATAAATTATGGAAAACGTGCATCTATCCGCGATATGATAAGCACTTAATCACCAGAAAATCACATGATAATGTGTTAATCATATATCATAATATAGTAATGATATATTCACTTTAAAACAAGGCAATTATATGCTCATATGATAATCATATGATGTCATGATATTATAAGTCTATGACATCATGATCTGATAATCATATGATATCATAAAATTATAATCATATACTATATTTTGATCATCTTATAATAAGCATTTTAAAACAAGGAAATCGTACGATCATATGATTATCATATGATTATCCTATCATGTTTATCACATAACATTAATATGATAATCGTATGATAACCTCTTCAAAACAAGACAATCCTATGATATAATCATAATCAATTGATACCGTAATATGATAATCATATGATATCATAATATGATTATCATATGATATCATGATATGATAATAATATATTTTGCTTGTTTGTTTGGAGGAGGTGTCCTCGTGGTGTAATGGTTAAACCGCTGGACTGCGGAATCGTAGTACGCGAGTTCGTACTCCAGTCGAGCTATTACGTTCACTTTCTGGCAAATACCCTTAGGAAAGGTATGAACCCCCTTATCCTCCCACTGTTCTTCTAGGGGAATGACTTTGGCATTAAATTACCTAAAAAGAGTTGATATGCTATCAAACAAAGAAACCAAACCTTATTTGTTTGGGTTTTATTTCATATCAAACCTTTTAGGTTTTTAAGCCAAATCCATTTTTATACATATAAACAGTTCTATGTCAAACAATTCAGTTCATCGTGAGTACACAGTTTAAATGTCAAAAACATTTCTATTTCACGCTATTCAGTTTAATCAAACAGTTCTATTTAAAACAATTTAGTTTACAATAAGTACAATTTCAATATCAAAAACAGTTCAATTCAGTTTAACATAAGTACGCAGTTTTAGTTCTATCTAACCCATAGATAGGACCCAATCAGGTGCTACCACTCCGGGACCTGGGAGCGATGGCAATGGAGGGGTATTCTGCATTCCCCAAGGCTCTAGCATTACTAGAACCTCACCATCAGATTGTTTACTGTCATGTCCGGGACACTCGTTGGGAGGGTCTTACCCCTCTGCAGAGGAGCAGTCGGTGTATTCTGCACCCCTAACCGACTGAGTAAACTAATATGATATCATAATTGGATAATCATATGGTATGATAATATGATTATTAGATGATATCATATGATGATAATCATTTGATAGTAACTTTAAATGAAGGCAATTCTATTAATGCAAATTTTTGCGGTATTATTTTCCTCTTTTAGGCCGACACAAAGAAAGTGAGAAAATGTTCCTCAAGGCGCTTCCGTTAGTGCGAAATCCAGCCTCTTTGCATCACGTTTGGGGTAGACTCCACGAACACGAACATTATTATATAGGAGAGGAACACTTCAAAAAAGCGATTTACTATGAGCCTTACAACAAAAGATACAGAGAACGACTAGGTAAGTCTTCTTTTTTCTACAGGTTATTTTTCAAATAGGCACTTTCAATTTTTTTAGTCGTCCGAATTCTATATTGAAACTCTCTCTTTATTGTACCCTTTCGCTACATTTTTTCTGTCATATTTTTGCTGTTGTTTGTTTACACCAGGGGTCGGTGACCTCCGACTCCCCGGCCACATCCGGCCCTTGAGTGATTTTTGTCCTGCCCGCCACCTTACACTGCATTCACATTGCGTTATATTACAAGTGACTTATTGTGCTTCCAAATCCAAATTTCACTGCTGACTTCTACAAGAAATATATATTGACAAGCGGAAAATATAAAAACAACTTGACTAATGCGAAACTTATGATATTGGTCGCACATATGCTTGAGTAACTTTTTCCAAAATGAAATATACTAAAAGTCCTTTAAGAAAAAGGTTGCGTGACGACCACCTCGTTTGCTTCTCTCATCAATAAATATTCACCTGATGTGGAGAAGTTATCGCAAAATGAGCAGAAATATGTGTCTCTTTAAATCATCAACCATTTGTAACTGTATTTCGTTTGTAGAAAGGAATTTGCTTTTGTTTGTTGATAGTGATAATTACTGTTTCTTTTTTGTTATTCCTGCAGTAAAATAGGGGGGCTTGTTAAAATGATGTTATATCAAATTCCTTGTTTTGCTTCAAACCTCCAGAAAATTTATTAATATATTTAATGGCATGGCCCTCATCTCTGACACTGCATAACTGTTTGATCCTTTCTCTTCAAAAACCTGCCGACCCTTGGTTTACATACTGTAGTAGTAGTAGTAGTAGTAGTAGTAGTAGTAGTGTGTAGTAGTCTGAATTTCACATTCTACATATTTTCGTAATTACTAATTTTTCTAGGTTTTTCTTGTGTCTTTACCACTATTACTCTTACTTCTCGTAATAGTTGCAGTCATAATTTACTAGATTATGTTGGATTGAAACATTGATATTATTATTATTTCAAAACTATTTTTCTTGTTTGATTTCACATAAGTATGACATTAGGCAACTGCAACCGAGAGTGAGACTCCAGTTCTGGAGCTGTGAGGTGTGTGGTATCAATACTTAAATTACCATTATTCATAGGTTCATTCTGACTGGAATGTTATAACATGTAAGAGTGTCAAATAAATCTGAGATAATGTTTACTATAACTTTGAACTATATTTTCTCTAAAAACATTGGTATTGCCTCCAAATATAAAGCGTTTACTTGCTTAGAATGATACATTTATATAATTGGAGACTATAATTGTTAAACTTCATCATCATCATCATCATCATCATATCGCGCTGGTAGCACGGATATCCCTGACCCTCTCTCGCCACTCCTCCCTATCGTTCATCGCCCTAGGTAGGTCTTCAGGACAGCATCCTGTATCCTCACATAGCTGCTGAATGTATGTTCGTGCTGGTTGTCCTGCTTTTGCACGGCCATGTGTGGGGGTCTATAATAGTACATCTCTTATGAGTTCGTGATAGGAGGCAGGTGGCCGTACAGTTGGTGTCTTGTAGGGTGTTGCCGCCAGGACTTGTTTAAGATTGCACGTAGCATTCTTGTGTAATTGCCGTCTAGCTTCTTCTCCAGCCGTTTTGTTAGCGTCCATGTAGTGCAGCCATATAGCAGTATCGATGTGACCGCTGCCTGGAAGAAACTGCGTTTCATTTTATCGGTTAGGTCTGATCCGGCATGAAACAAACTTGGAAGGGTTTACCTATTGCGACGCAAAAAAAAAAAAAACAACAACAAAAAAACTAACTAACCTAGTTGTAGTCATTGTACTAATCGTAATATTAATATCACTAGTTGTCTAAATTCGTTTGATGACATTATTATGACTATTGATAAAAGTACATTTTTTCATCTTACTTTTCGTTGGAATACAAGTAGTAGGAGTAGTAGTCGCCGTAGTTGTAGTATGCATAGTCTTTAACGATGAGCTAAATGCCTTTTGTCAATTTAGATTCTGAATCAAAGGTAGAATTCGTGAACAGGTTTATTAACCACCAGGAAAGGGTAAAAGTGAAATGGGATAAAGTACAGTTTGACAACAGAAACATCATCGTAATATCTTAAAGAGCATACCCTCGTCATTAATTTTTTTAGTTTTTTATTAAAACTTATTCTTGTTTCTTGTTTACACATACTACTAAAACTACTACTACTAGTCGTTGATTTTATTGATAATCAATATATACCTTATTATGTTTCTGTTTCTACAGAAATATTGGCTGGGGCTGGCCGCCTTATATAAGATATGGAGCCATTGACTTAATATATGCAAAGTAACAGACGGCTCTTTGATAAAAGGAGGTTCTTCAAAGTAAAAAATAACACTATGAAGTGAAGAATACAAATTATACTCAAGTAAGAACTCAGTAAACAAAACGAATCGGAAATTAATCTAACACGTACTAAGAATGGATACTAGTAAATAAAATACATTAAAGAGAAATACTACGAAATGTCAAAAAATTACGGTAGTTCTGTTCTTAAAGGGAAGACCTGGAGCTTTTACAAGAAAATTGAACAGATATTTGTCACTTGCCCCACCAAACAAGCGAGTATGACACAAGGCCAAGTTTTAGGTGGGCCCAGGCGCAAGGCTATAGCACAGACACGTCTTGCGTGCACAAAAATGCCTTAAGCTCCGTTAGCATTCCTCTAAAAAGAGGCACCTCAGGCACCAGACTATAATCATAGCCCTTCCAAAGAGGGTTGGAGTCTGGGAGTACAGCTCCCTGAGGCTCGAGGATGTTTTGCCCGTGTAACACGACTGTTAGGCTTACCTAGCAATGGCGTCAAGCAGTCTCGAACGATCATGACCCAAAATTCACTACTGATCCCAAACCAACCGCATTCCTAAAAAGTGGCTGTTCAGAAAAGGAAGGTCAAAAGGAGGTACACAGAAAAAAAAAATGGAGCAAGACGGGAAGTCATCTCTCAGAGACAAGTTTAAGAGTGTAACGTAAAACGCAAGTGGCCTCTGGAGGAGGTAAACATTAAGTAATCTTATCTAGTGTGTAACAAAGTTTGACCTTGAAGGCTGCGCAACCATCATCACATGGATAGACAGAAAAATAAAATAAAGAGCTAAAGTCGCAAAGTAATAAGAAACATTTATTAATGAGGCAACTGATATTTTTAATTACAAAAAAGTGTGATATCAGAGTTGAATGAAGAGGATGACTGAAAGAGTATATCTAACATGTGATGATTTGACAGTTACAGAGGAAGCGTACTCTTGGTAAACTTCCTTTTCGAGAACAACTGTTCCCAGTGGTATGTAGAATTGAACATGTGGGTGGAGAGTCGTCCAGATAGAAGCATGTGGTTCTTATAGAAATTGATGAGATGGCAGAAAAACAAATTTGAACTTGAAATATTCTGAAAACTGAAGATAAAGGATTACCATCTGTAGTTGTAATGATACTTCGTCATAGCCAACATAAAGAGGAGAGAAGCTTTTGAAAATTGATTTAACGGTTACATGGATACACCTCTAAAATCTTAAATGAAACAATGTCACTAGAATGAATTTTGACAAGTCTTTTTTTATATTCTTTATTGCTTTTGGTCACAAATTCCAAGTCGTTTTATTAATTTTTTCTAAGACTATTCTGTAATTACTATGAGTTGTAAATAAAACAATAAACTTATCAAAGGTTAATGATAATATCCAGGAAAACATTTACCGATGTTCAGTATTACAAAATAAATGGAAAAATTGGCTGCCAAGAAATACATTTGCTTGTTCTGGTTCTTTTTGCTTTGGCAGTAAATCAGACAGTGGTTCAAGACAATTCTTAGGTGTTGGTGAAAGTACATATGCATATCCTTGAGTGCTTCCACAAACTAAGATCAAAATAGAAAAACAGAACAGAATCTCTAGCTTTGGTTGGTAACCAGTCTGGAAGAATGATAACACATGATAAAACAAAACAAAACAAAAAACAAAAAACAAACAAACAAAAACAAGTGTTGGAGTCCCTTAGGCAGTCTAACTTTTTCTTCATGGCGGCAACTCTTGCATATAATACTAGTGCTAATTGTCGTGGACAGGCGATACCTGCTGCATAGGCAACTGTCGATCTTTCAAAAAACCACCTCAGATACGGGCACAGATCCATGGCATCTCATCAAAATAACGGATGCCATCGAACATCCGCAATAAAATATAATATTATGTCAGAATAATGAATCCTCGATCCAAGTGATTAAAAAATAGCTAATTAAGGTAACTTTCAAGGGAAAATATTGTTATCAAGACAAGAATATGAAAAAAAAAAAGACAGTAAGAAAAAAGTAATTGACGAATTAGCAAATAGAGAAAGAAATAAGAGAGCGTGATAAAATAATTGAATGAATAAATAAATTAATTAAAGGAGGTGCCTGTGGTGTAATGGTTATCGTCGTAGGAAATGAACACGGTGACACGAGTTCAAATCCTGGACAAGACTGATTGCATTTCAGATAGCGCTAATACCATTGGGAAAGGTATAAATCCACTTATTTTTCCCTCCAGCTATGGGTAAATAGTAGAGCAGACCAGGTTCTTCAGCCTTGGTGAGGCAACTAGTCTAGGAGAAGGAAAACTCTGAATTCAAACCTGTTAAACTCCGCTTAAAAATTGACCTTGTGTCATATCCTGCCCGAGCGGAGGGGTTAGGTAAATATGATTAATTAAAGTAGACACAAGGAAAATGATATAATCGAATTGCCAAAGAGAGAAAGAAAGAAAGAAAGAAGGAAATTGTGGAGGAAAGAGAGACGATAGAAAAAGAGGAGAAAAAAGATATTAAATCAAGAAAGAAATAAAGAAAGAAAGAATGAAAGACAGAAAGGGAGCGAGTGAATGAGCAAAAGAAAAAGACTGAAGAAAAAAAAGGGGGGGAATGAATAAAGAATAAATAAATGAAATAATGAATCAATAAAGAAAGTCAGAAAGAAAGAAAAAAGAAAATCACGAATCAATAAAAAACGGAAAAAATAAAATACGGAATAAAAATAAGAAAATAAAAGAAAGAAAGAAAGAAAGAACGGAAAATAAATAAATAAAGAAAGAAAGAAAGAAAGAAAGAAAGAAATGAAAAAAGGAAGAAATAAAAAACGATGAGAAAATTATGAATCAACAATGAAAGAAAGGAAAAAGAGAAAGAAAAGAAAGAAAGATTCCAATAAAAAAGAAAAATGAAGAAAAGAAAAAAAGAATTATGAATCAACGAAGAAAGGAAGAATCGAAGTAAAAGAGATAGAAAAAAGAAAGAATAAATAAAGAAGATATGAAAGAAGTAAAGACAGAAAGAAAGAAAGGCAAACAAGAATAAAGAGAGAAGAAATAAAGAAAGAAGAAAAAAATATCAAATCAATAAAGAAAGAAAGAAAGAAAGAAAGAAAATAATGCTTCAACAACAACGAAAGAAAGAAAGAAAGAAAGAAAGAAAAGATGACAAAGAAAGACTTAAATAAAGAAAGGAAAATAAAGAAGAGAACCGCGAATAATGAATTAACCAAGAAACAACGAAAGGGGGAAAAAAAGAAAAATAGAATCAGTTATAAAAGAAGAAGAAATAAAGAAAGAGGAAAAAATAAATAATCAACAAAGAAACAGATGCAGTTATAAAAAAAAGAAGAAATGAAGGGACAAGAAAATAATGAAGCAAGAAATAAATAAATAAAGAAAAACTATTACGGGGTCAGTAATAAAGAAAGTAGATATAAAAAGAAGAAAAAATAACGAAAAAAACAAATGAATAAAAAAATTTTTTAAAATCGACTTTTTTCAATAGTTTCGATCGCAAAGACTTTCCTTATATAACGAGATGAGCTACGTTCCTTGCCTTATATCAACTGAGTTTTCGCTTTTATTCCAACGAAAGTAAATTTACACGAAAAGTTATGTCGTTTAGATTGCCGAGAGCAAAGTTTTGAGAAAGGCTCATTCAAAAGTGGAATTATTTATTACTCAATGTATTACAATGAAGGTAGAATTCTGATGTCCCCAAAGTATCTTGCAAGCAACAAGGTGGGCTATTAAAAGTGCTGATGAATGAACTGACTTTTCAACGCTTCTCTATGGACAACAGAGAAACAGAAGTACGTGTTTATCCGATTGAAAACAAGGCTAATAACGTAACCCAATAAATCCTTTTGTTCATCAAAGAATAACTGTTCCAATACAAGGGTTGATATAAGGCTTGAAACTCTAGGGCAAGTCCTCAGGCTTGTTAAATAAAGACGTTCTTTGATTTCTTATTTACTACGCTTAGATTAGTTTTGGAAATATGCCAGAAATAATGGCACACAGTGAAGATTGAACTCATTAACAATAGCTATTATCCTAGCTCACTAATCACCACAACAGGAGAAAATACATAAAAAAATTGATTGAAGGCTTGGGAATATTCAGGCAAGTCCCCTGACTTATCAAAGACGTTCTTTGATTAATCATTTACTAAGTTTAGACTAGTTAGAGCACTATGCTAGAATTATGGCTTGAACTGTCTTTAGTTCAATAAATTTTAGTCCTGGTCCCACAATTACCTTTTTGTAAGCGTGAAAGTACTTCAACTTTCCTTTTGGGTTCAATGGAGGAGGTGCTGCCACCAGTTGGGATCCCTGTGAAGAGCACATATTAGTTTTCTTTGCTGCATTTTGTCCCAAGAGAAGAACGTGGTAGGGGACGAAAACCCAATCGACACCAAACTAGAAGCCCAGTTAGATTAGATCCCTCATTAACCACACATCCTTCATTAATTTAACAAGCGCATCTGTGCGCAAAACCAAATGAAAGGCCAAATATTGCTCCGGCCCTTCTAATCATGCTGGCAACACACTCCTGTCCTTTCTCTGGCTTAGCAGTGACGGTGAAGGAGCTGCTGCCATGGCCAAGATGTTACACAACGTAAATTTTCAAGTCGAGTACAGCTGCGTTAAATTCAATTTTTTTTTCACAGGACAGATTACCTTATCTAGGCTAAAGAAGCAATCCTGCCCTTTTATTTGCCCATAGCTAGGGGGAGAACTGATGGAGTTATGTCTTCTCCAAATTCATTAACGTGATGTAAAATGAAGACTAGTCTAAAATTATATATATATATATATATATATATATATATATATATATATATATATATATATATATATATACTTATACTTTTTAAATATTGATAAAACATAATAGTCTCAATTGAAAGAAGAATATAAACTTTATCGATTGATTTTTTAAAAGTCGCATACTAATTATTACTTTTATCTGGAAGAAGGTTTTTAGATTTTTCAATGTTCTGTAGAAATCAAATTAGGGGTAACCGTATTTTTTTTAGAATATATACATATGAAAAATAATAGAAATAATATCTTCAAACTTTATTAATTTTTTCTTGTTTAACAAATAAATGCAATGAATTATTTTAAATTAATAAAAAAAAAGAATTTTTTTCAAATTCTATTCTCGCCGGAAGCAATATGAAAGCATCTAATTAAAATTGTGAATATCTCATCTGAAGAAGCTTTTTATATATTAAAAAAAAAACTTTAAGTTAATCTTATAAGGACATGTAAGAATCTGAAATAAATTTATAATGATACCAAGAAAGTGATTTTTTTCTTTTCGTCTATATATATATATATATATATATATATATATATATATATATGTACCGGCAAAAGAGAGCAGTATGAATTTTAAGAGCATTACCTCAATCTTTAATTTTGTGGAAACACTACGAATTTAGATTTTTGTGTCGCTACAGCTATTTTTATTTCCGCTGACTTGTGAGTTTTTGGTGACTCTCAGTTTCCTAGGTATACGTTCAAGGGAGCTAGAAGTTTTTACGTAGTGGGAGTTCCTTTATATATTGCCGTAAAATAATTGGTAGATACGCAGTACGGAAAAAAAACCCAATAAAATATGACTATTGTAAGTTCAACTAATATTTTGTTGTGGTGATTTATTATAAAAAGTCATTGTGAATTATTCTAATAAAAATACATTAAAAATCAAAAAGAAATACTGACTGAATAGATCTATTAAATGTGACATGCTCTGAACTGATTGAAATACATTGAAAATAATCATGTTTTAAATGTATTGCTTACAATTTAACTTCGAAAAAGCATTGCCCATCATGTTTTTGTCCTAATTGTAAAAAATCTTTCTATGAAAATGTATTGAAAATAAAGGAAAAAGTGATTGTCAGTTATGATAAAAAAATGACGTGATTCAAAAGAAATTTGCATTTATATTCACATCTCTTTCCTAATTTTATCTTCTGTCTGGTTCAGCGTTTCCCGACCTGGGGGTGCTGATATTTCTCGAATAACCTAACATTCGCTTTTGAGCTGGGAATGGCTTCGGGAAAAATTTCCACTATAATAAAAATGTATTAAAAACAAATTCAAATTAATTCTTTGAATAACCTCACAGAATATTTAAAGACTTTATTTACATTTTAATATTACTCCCCTATTAAATAAGCACACGCACATACGCACACGAACCGACACAAACAGAGACACGTGAAGATAGACCCACAGATAGACAGATATAAACGCATACATATATATACATACATACATACATACATACATACATACACATACACATGCGGATATGCAGGCGCACACACACACAGAGGTCGCTAGAGAGACACAGACAGACAGACACGTATCCACGTAGACAAACGCGCACCAAAAGACAGAAAGACAGAAACGTAGACAGAGATACACAAGTGCGCGCACACACACACAATATATATATATATATATATATATATATATATACTCACAGGCACACAGAGACACAGAAACACACACATATACACACGTATATATATATATATGTATTCGTGTGTGTGTGTATGTGTGAGTGTGTGTATATGTGTATGTATGTGTATGTATGTGCAAGTATTTACTAATCCCTCTGCAGAAACATCATGTGACATAAGATCAATATTTTAAGCATAGTTTAAGAGGTTCGAATTCAGAGTTTTCTTTTCTCCTAGACCCAAAATTGAATAGTTCAGTCTGCCCTACTATTTACTCGTAGCTACAGGAAGAATTGTCGGATTTATACCTATTCCAACGGTGCTAGCTCAGTGTGAAATGCGTTAACACCCTTGTCTCAGGTGTGAGATAGGGTCACACCCGCTATATATATATATATATACATATGAATAAATATATAGGAAAATGAAATTAAATTTGTCGGTATAAAAATCTACAAATATGAAAAAAAACAAGTTTTTTATTTTATGTTATACGTCACGTTTTTAAAATTAATTCCAAACACTAATTACGTCACACTGTTTTGAACAGAACACCACTTACAGAAATATAATGTTTAAAACATTTTTCAATTTTCATTGCATTTAACAAAGGAATAAAAATCAGTTGAATAAAATTCAGAAGACACAACATCACACATTCAAACGTCCTGATGAAGGTTTAATTAAAAAAAACCGAAACGCTGACCATTCGCAAATAATTCAACTATTTATTAGGTATCATTTTTATATATCTATAAGGTATTTTTGTTTTTTATATATTTACACACACACACACACACACACACACACACACACACACACACACACACACACACACACATATATATATATATATATATATATATATATATATATAAATTAGATACATAAGAATTTCAAACAGAATTAGTCAGGTTTAAAAAATATAATTAACTAGTGCTTCCTTCCTGTTAAATCCATAAAAATACTGGTCTTAAAATTTAATATCAGAAAATTAAAAAAAGACTGTTGATTTAATCATGTTCAATTAGAGCACTTTGCCCACAAAGAATCGATAATATATACGACAAACATTGTTTTACTGACCACTTTTTAATAAAATTCTTATCAAAAACAAAACCATAAACAACTGAGAGGTTCCACTGAAGTTCCTCATAAAAGATTGTCCAGGCAATGTAGGTGATGAAAGGAGTTATCATTTGATCTTGGCGTCAAAAGAACAGACGCGTTCTTACAGCTTGATTCCTACGCTTATTAACATGTAAATAATTCCGGCCGACTATATCCGTGAGTTCCAAAACCGTCTTTCATAGAGAGGTGGTTGGTCTCTCCGTTTCCAAAGGTCAATATTAAATCCCTTAAAAATGGTCTCCTAAAATATTCGACATAAAAAAGAAAAAAAAAAGAGAACTACAACAACGACAAAATGACAAATAAAAACACGTCTGGTTTGCAATACACTAGCATTTCGATTGCAAACACGACTATTCTCATCACTAGATTCAATCGAAATTAAACTTTAACCCAACCTGTGTGTAAAATGCTGTCACATTTCCGCTTAGGTTGAGTTGGTGAGTGTTTACGTGACCCTACTACCTTGGACACACCACCAGTACCTGTTCTGGAAGACCAATTTTACATACACAGAAAGGAGGCACACATTGTGTTACGGGTATCATTGTATGAAATAGATTTTGTGACGAGAGTTCTAAGCCTGGATGCGGCTGTCTGTATCTACGTTAGGATGTGCCCGTGGTGTAATGGTTATCGTCGCAGGATGTGGAAACGGCGACACGAGTTTAAATCTTGCATTTCACATAGCACAAATACCCTTGGGAAAGATATGAATCCAAGTGTTCTCCCTCCAGCTATGGATAAATAGTAGGGCAGACTAGGTTCTTCAGCCTTGGTGAGGCAACTAGTCTAGGAGAAGGAAAACTCTGAATTCAAACCTGTTAAAATCCGCTTAAAAATTGACCTTGTGTCATATCCTGCCCGAGCGGAGGGGTTGGGTAAATATGGTATCTACGTTTGGCTTAGGCTATTGGAAAAATTCTGAAAATTTGTTTCCCAATCACCAGCTATGAGTAAATAGTACGACAGAATTGGTTCTTTCTCCTTGGTGAGGCAACCAATCTTGGAGAAGGAAAATCTTTATTCCTTTGGAAAATTGACCTTGTGTCTCATGCTACTTGTATCGGAGGGTATGGATAAATACTTCCATAGAAAAATTCCCTTAATCAATAAATAAAACTACCATTCCTTATGAAAAACATAGCTGATAACACACAAATAATAAACAGTAAAAAGAGACAGGAAATGTTGGAAGCATTAATTATAAAAACTTGAAAACTTTCTTTTTCCATCTTTTTCAAACACAGCCGTAATGTTTTGGTAATTAAAATTACTCTATAATTAGTATCAAAAGCAAACGTCTAATACATCAATGTGAAATTTAATGCATCAAAGAGCTCGCTGATATGACAATTTTTGTCTACACTCATTAAAAATAGCTTATATATTCGACACTTTATTTGTTTTTATAATTCATTATAATTTCGGTGTTATAATTATCATTATTTCTTAAATATATTTTATTCCTCAATTCTATTAAAGTAAATTACTAAATTTTTTTAATTATTATTACTGTTTTTAATTTCATTCTGCTGTTACATTTTTAAAATTTTCATAGTTACCTGTGCCGCATAAAAAAAACGACCTTATCTAAAATCTTTGTTACATTTCCTATGAAATATTATGATAATTGCTGTAATTTGGCTTTTGAGTCTTAAGAAATCGGAAGTACCAGTTCCGGCATTGTGTAAGGAAAACTGAAGAATAGTTTCTGCTGATGTTATTTGTGAAAAAAAAAAAAATGGTAGGATTCACTCTCTCCGGAATTAAGATTATAGTGTAGCATTGTGTCAAATTTATTTGTAACCTTCCCAAAACAAATTGTGACAATGAAGTAAAAAGAATATTTTCTGAATAATGAAGGTGAATTTTCTTCCTGATTCTCTGTCGCCTACATTATGTTCGTCATCTGTAGCTGCAGCATCGTGATCAAAATCGACTTCTTGGTCTCTAATTTCAATTCCGTATAATAAATAATTTATTCCAGAACCTGTTTAGTACAAATTGACTTATATCATTTACCTTTACGGGTTTTTCTATCAACAATATGACCAAAATAATAAAATTATCGAAATAACGAGAAACTTCTCATCAAAATTCCACAGCAGCTGAAAATATGGACGAGAAAACAACAGCCAAAGAATTTGACGATAATCGCCCACGGTACAGTGGTAGAAATTTAATTATAGTTACACACGGCAGAGCACTAGGAAGTCAAATATATTTACCTACAGCAGAGGACCAGGAAGTCGACTATTATTATATACAGCACGGTGCTAGGAATTCGACTAGAGTTGACCATGACATAAGGCTTATAACACGACGAGACTGATTGCATTTCACGTAGCACTAATACTCTTGGGAACGGAATGAATCAAATTATTCTCCATCCATTCATGGGTAAATAGTAGGGAAGACTGAGTTCTTCAGCCTTGGTGAGGCAACTAGTCTAGGAGAAGGAAAACTCTGAATTCAAACCTGTTAAACTCCGCTTAAAAATTGACCTTATGTCATATCCTGCCCGAGCGGAGGGGTTGGGTAAATAGGATGAGGCTTAGAACACGGATATAGTTGCACTAGGCACATTGCTAGGATTTTGATCAGATTTGCATACGGCACGAAATTTATTTTAATAATTGCTGAATGTGTTACTCACAATATCGCTGAACCTTTTAGATTTTATTCAACTGATTTATTTAGAATAATGCATTCACTTTGTTTTGATTTTTTTTTTTTCAGTTTCCTTTTATAAGAAATGGAAGAGACCGTATCTAGCTGAAAAAACAATTGCGGAAATCAAAGCCTAAAGATTTGTATAATGATAAAAAACAAAAACACAAAAACAGCAACAACAACAGCAACAAAAAGAGAAAAAGCAAAAAGAAAAGAAAAAAAAAAAAGTAAAAGGAAAAGAAAAAAAAAAGTTTTTTTTTTCAGCCAACCCAGCCAAGTAAAAAAACAAAAGAACTTAAAAAAAAATGACCAACTTCACCGAGGTGAAATTTGAAGCAATAAATCGATATGAAGTAAAGAAATGTTTTTTTTTTTTTTTTTTTTTTTTAAATTGCCATTTTCTCAATTTCGCAGGTTCCATACTAATCCTCGATTTATCATCATCAAATTGATAGATTAGAGTTTCGTTTAAATAATTTATTGCTACGTTGTCTGAATGTCTGATGAAAATCTATAATGAATGACTTTGACTGTTTTTTGCTTATTTATTATATTTATGCTAATCGTTCATATTTAGTCGAAATCTACTAAGCTTTTTGCTTAGGTGTGGCACAAGTCCGTGTGAATGGTGCACCCAATGAGATTCGAACTCACTTCTGGAGGTTTACTCGTCTCGGTTGCTAACCATTACACTAACAGAGGCGTAGTTGTATTTATGCTTCTGGTAGATGTAGACGTCGAACGACATTTTGGTTAAACTAATCATAATCGTTATTTGTTTTATATAAATTTGTTCTATTTTTCATTTCATCTTATTTATGTTGCTTGCATACATCTTGTCGTAATAGAAGTAGTCGTGGTAATTTTCTAAGCTTTTTGCTTAGATGTGGCACGAGGCCAAATGAATGGGGTACCCAGTGAGACTCGACCCAATGAGACACCAACCAAGGCACCCATAGAGTAGTAATAATAGTAGTAGTAATAGTAGTGGTAGTAGTAGTAGTAGTAGTAAACTTAATTGTTATCATTATGGGAAAGAAATACTTGAAATCATATAAACAATTGATTCTAATGAGTTATTTGAAATCATAAAACTAGGTGTAAATTATTAATAGTTAGTGCTTTGTAGTGTCGTGGTGAACGTGTTGGATTGTGACCTCATAGTAAGGGATTTCGAATTCTAGTCGACTATAATAATCACTTTCAGACAAATAACCTTGAGAAATCTATAAACCTCTTTATCCTTTCCAGTCATGAGTTTAATTGTACCGCTACTACACTTCAAGAAGAATGACGTTGGCATTAAATAACCCACAAAGGGTGATATGACATCAAAGTGATAGTACCGGATAGGGCCCTACCAATGGGTCAAATAGAACTAAACAGCGTACTTACATTAAACTGAATTGTTTGAAATAGAACTGTTTTGATATTTAAACTGCGTACTTATGCTAAACTAAATTGTTTGAAATGAAACTGTTTTTGTGTGTTAAATCAAATTGTTGGAAATGGAACTGTTTTTGACATTGAAACTGTATTTACGCTGGGCTGAATTTGAGATAGAACTGTTTTGACATTTCATCATCATCATTATCATGGCACGGATTCAGATCAGATCTCCCTGACTCCCACCAACCACCCTTCTCTATCGTCCGTCGCTCCCGGTAGGTCTTCAAAGCTACATCCAGTATCAGCACAGAGTTGTTTTATGTAGGTTCTAGCTAGTCGTCCTGCCTCTGCTCGTCCATGTGAAAGGGTTCACGAGACCATGTCGCTCATGAGTTCGTCCCAACTTCTCCAGCTATGTGTCCGAATGTCTGGTTCGTATAACTTGGATAGTTTTCGTGATGGTTCGTAAGTGGGCGTACAGCTGCTGCTTTGTGGGGTGCCGCCTCCAGGACTTGTTCAATATTGCTCGCAACATTCTTGTGTAATTGCCGTCAAGCTTTTTCTCCATACGTTTAGTTAGTGTCCATGTAGTGCATTCATACAGCATTATCGTTAAGACCGCTTGAAAAAAAAACTGCGTTTTATCTTATCGGTCGGCTCTGACTTCCATATCACTGATTGCCTATCGATAGCTGTCCATGCCTTTACTAGTCAGGTGTTGATGTCTGTCTCAGTTAATAAGTCACTGCTTCCTAGTAAGGGGAACTTGTCAACTAGTTTCAGAGAACTACCGTTTAGTGTGGAGATGTCGCCTCTTCGATTAAAGCCCATGTATTCCGTCTTGTCTGCGTTGACATGGAGGCCTATGCCAGCGGCTGCTCGTTCCAGACTATGTAGCAGGGTTTTGGCTTGGTTAGGTGTATTTGCGACCGTAATTGTATGTGCGGGATATCTTCTGCTTCTTTCCTTTGTCAGCTTGAAACCGTTGTCTTTCATTTTATCAATACACGTTCTAAGCACGTAGTCTAAACAGATGGTAACGAGTTATGGGGCTAATGTGTCTTTTTGCAGCACGAAGTAGTCTGTGTCTCCATTAGGGAAGCGGACTTTTACTTTCGTGTTTCTTTATAGCATCATTATGGCTGCGACGGTTTCTTTGAGTAGGCTGTAGGCGAGTAGTAGTTGCTCAATCTTCCCTCTGTGTATGGAGTCAAAGGCCTTGGCGAAGTCGACAAATAATATTGTTGCCTCTAAGTTTTTTTGCAAGTAGACCTTCAAGAATTCGACGAATAGTCAAAATTTGTGATGCTTTGACTAAGTGTAAACAAAAACATTACTTATACTAAACTGAATTGTTTGAAATAGAATTGTTTGACTTAAACTGAATAGCTTGAAATAGAAATGTTTTTGACAATTATACTGTGTATTCATGTTAAACTGAATAGTTTTAATTAGAACAGATTTTTAGTATAAAAATGGATTTGGCATTAAATAACCAACAAAGGTTGATACACCATAAAACCGAACGAACGAACGAACCAACCAACTACTGTTTTTCTACGAGGATAGCATTAGCATGAACTAACTCAAGAAGGTTGATATGCTATTAGCCAATGCAACAAAAACGAAAACAGTGTTATATGTACTTGCTTGAAATAGTTGAAACCATATAATTTTGTTATAATAATTATATAATTAAGTGGAAATATATTTTTTGCATTAGATACAAGGTTCGGCTGAAAGGTTCATAGACTAACCAAGATAGTCTCAAGAAATGTGACCAAATGTAGTTTATTTTTCAACATAGCCCTCTTGTTGTCTACACACTTCCATCAGTGTCGCAGTGCTTCGAACGCATTAACCGAAAAAAGTTTTCAACATTAGGTATATCACCATCATATGAACTTTGCAGTGCACCCTCTTTGGAATAATTGAAACCATTGAAATCTCTGGAAACAAATTTGATGTGGACCCAAGGTTGGGACCACGGAAGGAAAACACGGAACACGGATTAGAGGTAAGAAAGATATATTAACAAAAGGTTACAAAGGATAGTGTAAAGGTAAGCGGAGCTTACTATCCGGTGGTGTCCAATATTGGAAGTCGTTCACGGTTGCGTACTACTAGTACTCCTGCTAATACTACGGTATTACGATACTGCTACCTGAGGGTGTTATCTCACATAGTAATATAGTGCCGGAAGAGTCCATGATGCGGTAAGTTTCGGTCTTTCTTGATCCGGCCGACGACCGTCTCTATTTATGATGCGACCTAAGTATTTGATCGCTGGTAAGAAAAAGTCACACTTTGCCTCGTTAACCTTAAATCCGTATTCTTGTTACTCCTCGAATACGTTTATTATATGGTTCCGGTGCTCTGTCGTAGTTTTACTGGTCACCAGTATATCATCTGAATAGGATGTAGCATAGTCAAGGTCGCCCAGCATGGTGTCCATGACCTGCTGGAAAATAGCTGGCGCAACCTTGACCCCAAAAGCCAGTTTGTTGTATTTGTACAATTCTTTATGGGTGTTGATACAGAGCAATTTGGAACTTTCTTTATCCACCTCTAAGTGAAGGTATGCGTCTGAGAGGTCAATTTTGGAGAAGATCTTTCCACCATTTAGTTTGTAGAAAATTTTTACAGGGCTTGGGTGAGGATAATGGTGATCCTGCAAGGCATAGTTTAATTCTGTGGAAAAATCTGCGCATATTCGTATTTGGTTGGACTTCTTTTTTACATGGACCATAGGTGATGCCCATTCGCTAAAATCGGTTTTTGACAGAATACCTGCTTGTTCAAGTCTATCTAATTCTTTGTTGATCTGCTCTCGAGCAGTGAAAGAGACAATCCGTTTCTTCTTGAATACCGGTTGTTCACCGTCCTTCACCTTGAGTTTAGCTTTTAATTCAAAACATTTCCCAAGGCCGCAGGAAAAACCTGGCGAAATCATTGTTTGAGTTCCTTTTTGAGATTTATCGAATTGGACGTTGTACTTTCTATTTTTCGATAAAAGGTACTCATTAGGCAATCCCATAGATTGAATTTTTTTATCCAATCTGTTCCGAACAAGTTGTCCGAATTTTTTTAGTACGTAGACTTTCAACTTTTTGGTAACTCCATTTAGTGTTACTGTAAGAGTTACCTCGCCTAAGAAGTTAATATTCTCGCCAATTACGGATTTTGCTATTTTATCCATTTTTAGTAGGGTCAGCTTGTTTAATTTTCGCCAAGTATGCTAATTGATGATTGAGATATCAGAACCCGAGTCAACCTGGAATTTTATGGAGTTATTGAAAATATCAACAGTCACATATTTCCTTAAATTCCTATTGACTATGTTGTCTGATTGGGCTTGCATAATTTTACTTTTAGGTTTTTTCGTTATTGTTGGCGTACCAGCACTGAGTTAAGTTATGACCACTTTTATTGCAATTTTTGCAATATGTTTTGTTCGTGACTGTACAGAATTTCATTCAATGCCATTCACCACAATGGTAACATGGTCCGGGCGTTTTTTTTTAACCTATTGGCGTTTTGTTTATTGCGGGATTTAGAACATGAGATTTGCCTTTTGTTTTTTTGAGGGCAAGTGGCGGTTGAATTGCTTCTGATTTTTCTAATCTGAGCCACATCTGATTCCCCGATCGTTTTTGAGTCGCACTTGACAGAAATTACTCTTTAACAGTCCTCTGCCAATTTTTGGAGAGCCAATCCTTGTTCGTTTTCAAGCTGGGTCAGTATCCGTCGTCTGACTTCGGCGTCTTCTGCTGATACTAGACCCTGTGCGAATATTAAGCAATTGAAATCATCGGCAGTCAGCTCGGCTAGTTTGAAATCATTACAGAGCTCGTTCACCGATGCTGCAAACGTTAGGAAATCTTGCTGGTTGTATTTTACAGTGATCAGGCATTTCCAATGTTTGTGGAACAAGGTTGTGTTAGAGCCAAATATTTCCGATAGGAGCTTAATAGCCCCTGAAAAATCCAAGTCTGTGGTTTTCTTGGGTAATATGAAGTCTACGAACCTATTATGTTCGGTTGTTCCTAGTTTTCTTAATAGTTGACATACCTTTTTTCCACTAGGCCATTGTTCAGATTCTACGTTGAAAATATCTTCATAGTGCCTGTAAAATGCCTCGAATGTTTTGTCGTTCTCTGGTACGTATTCAGATGTTTCACGATCCTTTTCAATCGAGTTATAGATTGTACTCACGATCCTTTTCAATCGAGTTATAAACTGTACTCTGGGAAAATATCGTGTCTTTTTCAGAGTTTTTGAGCCATTTAATGAATTTCCAAGTAATTCATGTTGTTTTTACTGTAGTTCAATTTTCTGCAGTGTAAATTGTTGGAATTCTATTTGTTGTTTATGTAACTGCATAAACAATCGTCGCTGTCTTTCTTTCAATTTTTGTTCGTGGGATTGCTGTCTTTCTTCCAATTTTTGTTGCTGATCCCTGTTGGTCTTTAGCATTTGGACGATAATGTTTTGGAATTCTTCCATATTTAGATAAAGATTTATGATATGTAGACTTAAAGGGGTTAACAAGGAAAAAAAATGACAGCAATTACTGTTGCTTTGAAAACCTGTGCACCAAGTGGAGGTACATAAAAATCTAGACAGATTTTTTTTTGCTTGCCAAAAAAAAAAAAAAAAAAAGGAATGGACAGACAATTAGTTAAATTGAACTACTTACTCGTTGAGCTCTTTTCGAGATACCGCTGTTCCGTTAAATTTAATGTAGTCATTTAAATTTTATCCACACTTATTATTTTTCTTTGTTAGCCACAAAAAAAAAAGAATGTCAGCAAAGAATAAAAAAAAGAAAAATTATTTCTTGGTGGACGCCCAACAGGTTCATTTGCATAAGTCTTTGCAAGTAAGCAGGGTTTTTTTCTGTTCTTCTCTAGGGGATTTTTGTAATTGTAGACAACTTCTTTTTAGAAGTGTGGGGAGTGGATAAAAAAATTATCCTTCAGACCGAAGCAAAAAAAATGCTTGGGATTTTTTTTTCTTTTGTGTGAGAACTTGCTGTCTTTATTTTTTTTTTTTTTTGAAAAAAAAAAAGAGCTAGCCTCGGTGAATTTGAGGGGAGAAAAATTTTATGCACGAGATTTGTTGAATTTTAACTCAGTTCGATGAATTTTTTAAAAAATCACTTTGCTGGCTTCGCAGTTTTTGGTGAATAGTTTTTTTCGAAAACTTGAGTTTATCAGTTTGTTTTGTGAACAAACTCGATTTTTTTGTGTATACAATCGTTCTCGATACTTGGTTGACCGCTATATTGTTTGGACAGACTTTAATAATCTTAAATATTCCGTAGGTGTCGAATAGCTAGTTCGTCACTGATGTTGGTAACCGGAGTATTATTTTGTATGTAGTCGCTGGGTGTAGCGTTTAGATCGTAGATGTAGTAATGCCAGCTTAATTTCTCGTTCAACACGGCTGTGTGTCTAAGCGGGTCCTCTGTCGATACTGATGTCGTGAGGACGAAATTCTCGAATCTTTCTGTCGCTATTGATGTAGGACTGGAAAGGCATTGGGGTCTTCGGTGTGAGTGCGTTTCTCGAATCCTTCTGTCGCCACTGACGTGGACCCAAGGCTGGGACCACGGAAGGAAAACACGGAACACGGATTAGAGGTAAGAAAGATATATTAACAAAAGGTTACAAAGGATAGTGTAAGCGGAGCTTACTATCCGGTGGTGTCCAATATTGGTAGTCGTTAACGGCTGCGTACTACTAGTACTCCTGCTAATATTACGGTACTACAACACTGCGGTATTTGTTACTCGCCCCACTGAACGGGTGAGTGCAGCACAAGGCCTTTTTTAAAGGGGATCCGGGTTCAGGGCCGGCATTTTTTAAAAACAGCTACGTCCTCTTCGGCATTCCCCCTATTAAGGGCGCCTCAGGCGTCAGGAAATAAACCCAACGTCCTCAAAGATGGTAAAAGCCCGGGGGAAAGCCCACTGAGTATTACGATACTGTGGTATTTGTCGTCCGTCCCACCAACCGGACGAGTATGGCACAAGGTTATTTTTAGGTGGGTTGGGGCACAGAGCCGGAGCCCACACGCGCCCGTCATGGCCAAAAATACCTTCGGCCTCTTCGGCATTCCCCTTATTATGGGCGCTTAAGGCATAAGGCAATAAACCCAACCCCCACCGACGGGGGTAAAAGCCTTGGGCATTGCCTCCTGAGGCTGGAGGAAATCTCCAGCTGCTGACACACTCAGCCAGATCTGTGCTGCAGTAAACACGGCCGGCCGAAGTGTGACCCGACAACTGGAAAGGTACAGTGTTTGGACACTGCTGTATTTGTTGCACGCCTCACTGAATGGGAAAGTGTGGCACAAGGCCTTTTGTCTTGGTGGGCATTCCCCTTATTAGTGGCGCCTCAGGAACCAAGCAATAAAACCAACCCCTCTGAAGGGGGTAAAAGACTGGGGGGGGTGAGTTCGGAGATATCGCCAGCTGCCGAACAGACTCGGCCAGATCCGTTCCGCAGTAAACATGACCGGCCGAAGTGCGACCCGACAACTGGAGAGGTGCAGTGTTACGACACTGTGGTTTTTGTTGCTGGCCCCATCGAACGGGTAAGTATAGTACAAGGCCTTATTTTTATTCGGTCTGGGCGCAGGGCCGGAGCTCACACGAACCCGGCATGGCCAAAAATACCTTCGGCTCCATCGGCAGTTCCTTTATTAGGGTCACCTCAGGCGCCCGGTATTTCCGAAAATTCCTTCGGCCCAGTCGGCATTTCCCTTATTAGGGGCGCCTCAGGCGCTAGTCAATACCCCCCTCCCGAAAGGGGTAAAAGCCTGGGGGGAAGGCCCGCTGAAGCCGGAGGAAATCTCCAGTGCCGAGATACACTCGGCTGGATCCGTGACTCAGTAAACACGGCCGGCCGAAGTGCGACCCGACGACTGGAGAGGAGCAGTGTTACGACACTGTGGTATTTGTTGCTCGCCCCACCTTACAGGCATGTGTGGCACAAGACTTTCTTTGGTGGGTCCGAGCGCCTGGTTGAAGCCCACACGGGCCCGGAATAGCAAAAAATACCTTCGGTCCCGTCGGCATTCCCATTATTAGGGGCGTCTCAGTAATAAACCAAACCCCCTGAAGGGGGTAAAAGCCTGGGATGTCGGCCCCCTGAGGCACAAGGCTTTTTTAGGTAGGTCCGTCGTGGGGCCGGAGCCCACACGCACCTGGCATTGCTAAAAATAGTTTCAGCTCCGTCGGCATTCCTCTTATCAGGGGCGCGTCAGGCGCAAGGTAATAAACCAAATCCCCCGAAGGGGGTAAAATCCTGGGGTGACGGCCCTCCCGAGGCCGGAGGAAATATCCAGTTGCCGAGAGGCACTCGACCAGATCCCTGCCGCAGTGAACATGGCCGGCCGAAGTGCGCCCAAACAACGGGAGAGGTGTAGTGTTACGTCACTGCGGTTTTTGTCCTCCATCCCACCTCCGGACGAGTATAGTGCAAGGCCTTTTTTGATGGGTCCGGACTCAGGGCTGGAGCCCACACGCGCTCGGCAATCCAAAAATGCCTACGGCCCCTCGGTATTCCCCTTTTTGAGGGCGTCGTGCAATACCCACCTCCTTGAAGGGGATAAAAGCCTGGGGAGAAACCCTCCTGAGGCCGAAGGAAATCTCCGGGTGCCGAGACATACTCGGCTAGATCTGTGCCGCAGTAAACACGGCCGGCCGAAGTGCTACCCGGCAACTGGAGAGGTGTAGTGTTACGACACTGCTCCCTGAGAGTGTTAACTCACATAGTAATATAGTGCTGGAAGAGTCCATGATGCAGGTAAATTTCGGTCTTGCAACAAAATGTTTATTATATTAAATAGAAAACCATCTGATTATCGAACAGTTCGGCTGGTGGTGGAGAACGGATAATCGTACAACTGTGGAAGTGTAAGAACCTCCTAACGAGTAACCTGGGAATGACGCTAAACTTTATCAGATAATCACGCTCCAGTTCTGGAGCTTTGTGGAAGATGAAATACCCCTTCATACTCCCAGGTCCACTCTGATCCGGATTCGCCATATCTATGAGAATTCCATCTATTGGTCAAATATAAACATTCTATCATTTATAAACTTGAAACTAGTTAACTGATTATAAACAACTGACTGATATAAATAGGATTATCAGTATTAGATAGCATCATTTGAAATCATTTAATAAATCGAATTATTAGTGTTAAATAGCAATACTTAAACCAGTATAATAATGTGAAAACTAATAATTAATTTTATATAGAAGTATTAGCATTGGATTACAATAATTGAAGCCATTTAAACCAATTCGAACAAATGAGCTCTGTATCGTTTAAAAATAATTTTATCTAAACAATATTCACTTACGAATCACACATATATATATATATATATATATATTATTTTAAGAAAGAAAAACTATATTAGTTCACCTTAGGATAATAAATTTATGATAATTCGGTCAAATTAGGATAATGAATGATATTGATATGAATCAACGACTCTAAATAATTTTTAACAGGACTTCATCAGATCCAATGAGAAAAAATCTCTTATTTGCTCGGTGAATTTTATTTACATTGAGCTTTTTACCAGGAATATCTAAATATTCGAAATTTGAATAATTTATTTGTTCTGACAGAATTTTTCCCTACTCCGGATTTACTGGATTGAAGAATACCTATATTAATTATATATATATATATATATATATATATATATATATATATATATATATATATATATATGATTTGGCATTAAATAATCTACAAAGATAGATAAGCCATACAATACCAACAAACGAAACGAAACATAACTCTGAATAATTTATCAATATCAAATAGGAATACGTGAAACCATATAACTGTGAGCAAATTATTTGTATTTAGAATAGTTACTTGAAATTATAACTGCTTACAAATAATTATTCTTTTAGTTACTTGAGATCATATAATTTTTTTTAAAAAAGTGAAGAAAATTCAAGAATATCATTGATTTTAACTAATTCTGTAAACATCCAGAAGTTTGTAAAACTAATCGAACCAATTAATTTTCATTCTTTTTTTTTTCACATCATGAGCATTCATCTTTTTGTTTAAAGGAAGAACTTTACAGCTTCTTGTTTGCATATCTTTACTATCATCACTAATTTTGTGGATAAATTGTGTCAATATCAAGAATAATTACTTGAATCAATTATTAATTATTATCACTATTTATTTGAAACCATATAACTATGTGCAAAAATTTAAAGACTGACTTTGACATCAAATAACCTAGTAAAGATTGACTCAGTGCAAAAAAACAACCAACCAACCAACCAGCCAACCACAAGAAGAGGATGTGAATGTGTCCTATAGCATATTAAATCTTTATGATGCAATATCGAGTAATTACCCTTGGTATTATATGTAAATCAAAGATAAGTATTTGAGGGTGTATACCTCCTTAGAAACATCTGACGCATTACATTGGGTTACAGTGTACCTTTAGCAAGGAACGATCCCTAATCTATTATCACATGCACATGATGAATTTACAATCCAAAGCTCTAACTGTTCTGTAGCTTAACCGTTGGTGGAAAAAGTAGTGAATTCATACCTTTCCTAATATCGCTGATGAGAAGTGAACACAAACTGTCACGGCCAGAATGTAAAATCCGTTCGACGATTCTATTCTCCGTGCCATTAGCCGTTATATAACATCGATCTCACTAATTCATTTCGATTAATGTTACTTCATTTTGCCTCGTTCTTCAAAAAATCACAAAAGTTTATTTACTGAGTTTAAATCCAGTCACAATAGACTGGCCATTGCATTTGAAATTGATAGAAACACGTGTTTAGTTATATTCTTTTACTTCTCATATTCTTTAAGATCTTGTATTCTCAGTCTGTTTATATCAATAGATTATATACGAGTATCAAGACTGAAGCTTTGACATTTTAAATTCTAAATTTGAATAATGATGTGTGCTGTACTGAACAACTTCCATATAAAGCGATTATGTAGACGTCATTGATATTTATTTTTGATTTGTTTTGTTTTCTTTCAATCTTGTGCCAAATCTTGTCTTTATTTAGTGTAGTGAATTCAAACATAGTTGCCCTTCCTGTATAAGGTCAATATAAATCCTAAAGAATCTTCGCGTTAACTTTACATAATCTTTTTTCAATATAACTTAACTGTGAAGTTAAGGTGAATGTAAGCGAAGTTAGTAGTTTTACCTTTTATTTTCAATATTACTTAACTGTGAAGAAATTAACTTATACTTTTTTTTTAATAACACGATATTATTTAAGGGTGCCTTCCGTAATATACGAGTTAGCAAGCTTCGCCAATGGCCCGGGAGACCAGGGTTCAATCCCAGGTCGAGTCATACCAA